>JACTNZ010000033.1:0-114078 GCA_018127125.1 Rhododendron griersonianum | reverse complement strand
TGCATGTATCCTTGGTAGCTCTATTGACAGTAATTGTATGCAAACCAGTTCTTATTTAATAAAGTTCAATGGTTTGGGTGACAGGGAAGGCCCACTGGATGTTATGGATTATATGTTGAACAGAGGCATCCCTAACAATTCCAGAATCATAGATAATTCTAGGACCAAATCTTGGGAGTAGTGGTCCTAGGGGATGCCAGTTGTCATACCATAAAGAAGTAGACATTCCATCCCCCAACTTGTACATAATGTGTGGCTGAACAAGGGGTCTCAAGGATAGGATTTTCCTCCACACCCAGGAAGGTTCACTTGGGACCTTAACACACCAAAAGTTCCTACCTCTGAGTAAGTAGGACTTGACCCATTGACACCACATGGATTGTTCCCCGCCGGACACAAGGAACCAAATGTGCTTTGCCACTGCAGATTTGTTCCAAGTCTCCAAAGACTTGAAACCAAGACCACCTTCTTGGACAGGGGAGCAGAGATGTTCCCAGGAGACTTTAGCTCCGGAGGTTTTGAGATCAGGTCCAGTCCAGAAGAAAGCTCTCAATATGGCTTCCACTTCCTTAATGACTCTTTTAGGAAGGATAAAGAGAGAAGACCAATAGGTCTGCATGGAGAACAGAATGGACTTAATCAACTGAAGTCTCCCAGCATAGGAGAGGTATCTGTTAGTCCAGGACTTTGTTTTTGCAATGATTTTATCCACCAAACATTTGCAGTCAGTATGCTTCAGTTTGGTGGACAGTAGGGGAACACCTAGATATCTAACAGGAAGGGTACCCTCCTGAAAACCAAGAACATGCAATATTGATGCTTTGGTGGAGGAACTAACACCTGAGAAGAAAATATTGCTTTTGTTTGGACTAGGGGAGAGGCCAGATAAGGATTCAAACTCTTCCAATGATGACTGAATATGGTTTATAGAACTTAACTCACCCTTGCAAAATATCATAAGGTCATCTGCAAAACATAGGTTAACCAATTTGGTTGACCCACATTTCCAATGGAAATTAAAATCAGGCAGTAGGGTTTTCTCCTTGAGAATGCATGTGAGGACTTCCATGGCAATAACAAATAAGTATGAGGAAAGGGGGTCTCCTTGCCTCAATCCCCTTTGACCAGGGATGTACCCAATGGCTTCACCATTGAAGCTTAGGGAGTAATTGGCTGTGGTTACACAAGCCTTTAACCACCTGATCATCTGAGGGTGGAAGTTCATTGAGGCAAGGACATCCCAGAGGAAGTCCCACCTAACATTGTCATAGGCCTTCATTATATCTACTTTCATGGCACACCTAGGAGAGGAGGAGTGTTTGTGGTAACCCCTCATCAACTCCTGTGTGAGGAAGATGTTATCCGCAATTCTTCTGCCCTGAACAAACCCAGACTGTGCTGGATCAATCAAGTGGGGGAGGGCTGACTTAATTCTATTGGCTAGAATCTTGGCAATACACTTGTAAATGAGGTTGCAACATGATATTGGCCTATAATCCCCAACCTTTGAAGGATTGGGAACCTTAGGCACAAGAGCAACCAGTGTTGCATTGGCTTTCTTTAACAGTTGGCCAGATCTAAAGAAAGACTTGACAGCAGAGGTGACCTCATGACCAATCACAGGCCAAGCCTTATGAAAGAAGGTAGCATTATATCCATCAGGTCCGGGGGCTTTCTGAGGGTTAAGGGACCAGAAGATGTCCTTAACTTCTTTGTCAGTGACTCCCACTACCATATCTAGCCTCTGAGACTCTGACAGTTTCCTAGTGATGAGCTGCTGGACCCTAGATGATCCAGCATAGTTGCTTTGGTGAGGGGAACCAAGCAACTTGGTGTAGTAATGGATAAAAGATCCTTTGATCAGCTCAATATCCTGTGTGGTATTACCATCTTCCAAGACCAAGCTAGTAATCCTAGTTCTATTCCTGGAATTACTAATTGATTTGAAGAAAAAGGAGGTACATTGGTCTCCTAGTTTCAACCATTGAACTCTAGATTTTTGTCTGGCAAAGCTCTCCTCGGCTCTAGCAAGGGTAAGGTACTGTTTGCATAATATCTTTTCAGCAACTTGATTTGCTGTGTCACTAGGATCTGAGGCCAGGGCATTTTGAATAACATCCAGTTGTTGTCTGGTTGAGGCAACTCTGGATGATAGATCACTGAATTCTTTGGTATTCAACTGTTTTAGATCCTTTTGTAGGATCTTCAACTTTTCACAGACACAATACATGGGATTACCTATGATCACCCTCCTCCAGACACTCTGAACAATGTTCATAAAGTTAGGATGGTCTGCCAGAAAGTTAAAGAATCTAAAAGGTCTAGATTTAGGAGGGGTGATGGGGGCCAATGCCACGACTGCAGGGGAGTGGTCTGATGCTCCAGGATTTAGGAAATGAGCACTAGACCAACATAGAGTTTTGATCCAATTCTCATTGACTAGGACCCTGTCCAATTTGGTGCTAATGTGGGATACACCAACTTGTTTATTAGACCAAGTAAATTGGTTTCCAGAGTATTTAAGGTCAACTAGCTCTACAGATTGAAGGCAACTATTAATATCATCCATCCAATGAAGCCAGTGTTTATCCCCTCCCACTTTCTCAGATGGTGATCTTATGGCATTGAAGTCACCAAGAACTACCCAAGGGGATGCCAGAGCAATTGTTTGCAGGTCACGCCAAAGTGTCTGCCTTTCAATATGGCAATTATCCCCATATACGAATGTAGCTCCAAATGAGTAAATGCCATCACAAGATTGTACATTGCAATGTATGAATTGGTTTGATTGGGAAACAAGTTGGACATTAAAGTAGGAGGGGTTCCAGCATACCAAAATTCTGCCCGAGGGGGAATGGGCATAGTTACTAATAAGACTCCAATGAGGTAAGATAAGACTAACAATTCTAGAGACCTTTGGTTCTTTAATTTTGTGTTCAATTATCCCCACAAGGGACAACTTATTATTCTGTACCCATTTCTTAACCTCTTGTTGCTTTAGAGGATCATTTAGGCCTCTAACATTCCAGATTCCAAAATGCAATGGTGTGCTAGTCATTAATACAAAAGAGTGAATATAACCACAATGAGCTGCAACTATTAAGATTAAGAGTGATGCACAAGATGAGCATTATTTATATAATTGTGGACAAAAAGAGGAGGGAAAGTTACTTCCTTTTCTTATGTGAGGAGCCTTTGGATTGACTCCTATTTCTGCCATTGTGACTAGCTTTCTTGGAGCCTCCCAACAGCAGCTTTACATCAGGGATAGCATGGTTGACATCAGGTGGTTTCTCCTGTTTCTCATCACCAACTGGTTGCTGATCATCAGATCTGGTGCTAGTACCAGGCCTTGCAACTATTGAATCCTTGTTAGCTGCCTCATTGGACACTACTGAGCTTACCACACTCTCTAGAACTTCCAGAAGTTCTACATCAGCATCATCAGAATCTTCAGTATCTTCAGAATCCCTTGACTTGGATTGGACAAGAGGTGAGGCATCTGACAGGATATGAGGTTGAGGGCTTTGGTGGGGGTGAACATTCTTGACTTCTACTGCTTTCTGTTTCCCACGTTTCACAACCTGCCATTCCAATTGACTGGGGGGGGGGGGGGGGGTACAACAGCTTGCTTGCTACATTTGGATGTAGCATGACCAAACACATGGCATTGTGAACACATAGGAGGGAGAACTTGATATTCTATGGGCACCACAACTGTCTCCCCCTGAACTGTTACTGCCACTTCATCAGGTAGCTCATGGTCTGCACTTATCTCAATACAAACTCTTGCTTTGGTGGATTTTGTATACAATAACCCTGGTTGCTTGGAGGATCTAGCAGTTGCTTGATCCACATGGATGGGTCTACCTACTGTGCTTGCCACTCTACTAAGACATTCTTGGTTCCACAGTTCAAGAGGTAGGTCATGAAATTTTACCCATGCAGGGATTTTGGTAGGTTGGTCCTTGAGGGGTTTCATCATACGGTGCCAATCCCTAAGAACTAAATACTTTTGGGAGAAGAAGTAGGGACCTCCCTCCAAGACTTGTAGCTTGGCTTGTTCATCCTTAAACTCAAATAGATAGAAACCAGAAACATCTGTTTTGACAGCCACGAAGAGTTCTTTCCATTGATACCTAGCAGTTGAAACAAGGAGGGGGTAGGCCATATTCCCATCAAGGAAATGACCTACTAGATACCTATTCCAATTCCCCGCATCAGTTAATTCCACATCAATTTCAACTATGGCTTCTTTCCCTTTCTGAAGGTCAGGGAAATATTCTAGCTTCATATCCAAGGATGGGCTTTGGGATTGAAGGAGAGAAGCCCAGTTTTTGGGTTTAGGCTTATTTTTACCAGAGTTGGATTTAGGGAAAGACTGCTGAGTTTGAGGGGGTTTTGTGTGGAGGTTTGTTTTGGACTGGGCCTGTGGTTCGAACCCCTTTTCATGACTTGAGGAACCAGCCTCGTGCTTAGAGGTGAGGTGGGGAGGTGCATTTCTAGGATTGGTATTCTGAAGTGAGTGACCCAGATTCGGATCACCTTCTACGTGAGGATTTCCACTAGGGTTAAGTACAGTTTTGGGAGTAGGGTTGGGAATTCGTACCTCTGCTGTAGAACGTTGAAACTGATAGGTGTTTCCATGGAGGTGAACCACCTGTGCTCTTTGAGTAGCTTTGTTTTTGGCTGCTCTTCGCCATGCCTGCTGAATATCCTGTAGCTTGGCCGTAACTACATCAAGCATGAAGGGGTCTTCTGAGTTGTTGAGTTCATCCTCGAGATGACCAACAATTTCAAGCATTCTTGCTTCAGAGTCTTCAGAGTCTTGGTGCAGCTTACGGGCTGAGTTTGACTGGTAGTGCTTGGGACTGAGAACCCCTAAACACTCCTCAGAATCTTGTTGCTCTTGAGAAGGATTAGGGATTTTTGCCGAGTTAGGGCTAGGTGCCCCAGACCCGGTTGGTGTTGAAATTGACGAAGGTATGGGAACTGTACCTCCATTGTTGAATCGCGAAACGGATTCGTCTGAGGTGAACATGTGCGAACTGTCAAGCTCGAATAGGATTGGATTATTATGGTTTCCCTGGTGCAGAGTCTGTATTTGGGATTTTTGGTGTGGATCTAAGAGCTGACGCCTTCGCCGGAGTTCATTGGAGTCTAGGGCTTTGAGCCCCAGACCGTCGGCCATTGAAACAGTACCGTCTGCCATGGAGAATCGAAGCTCCTCCACGATCTTGTCAGCACCCCAGTCGCCTACATCTCAGTCATCTCCTTAACCCTGTTTGATGGGCTATGGATCGGACGGTGGAGAAGACCCGGGGCCTCGAGGAGGAACTCCCCCCCCGAGCGAGAGACGCCGGGAATCGCCTGTGGTGAATCGACTGCTACAGTGGTGAATCGCCTAGTAGTCTAAACACTTACTAACCGTCATGTGTTTCACCATCTTCTCTTTTTTTTTTTTTTTTTTGGGTAAATCAGCTTGAAATAAAAAGGGGGGGCTAACCGAATATACAGCCTACAAGGGGCATACCCCAGGAGGAAACAAAAGAAAACAAAGAATGAGAAAATTGAAATCTAAGCCAAGTGGCTACAAGGATTGGATTGTTGTAATCTAGATGGAGACAAAACAAACTACAACATACATTTGTTTCCTACCCATCTACAAAAGGGAAACAGTTACAACACACATTTATACCATCTTGCACCAATAGTAGGAGCTGTCCTCACACTACCAACCACCCTAGCAACCAGCTAGTAGTGTACAAATCTGGTAACTGAACAGCAGCAGAGTCAACTGAACAATCTGACTGCATAACTGAACAGATTGATGAGACTGTGATAGTGCACAACCTTGTGAAACTGAAACTGAGATATCAAAACACTTGGAATCTCACCACAGTCAGCTGCTACTGCACACGACCAGCAGTCAGAAGACCTCATCCAAGCTGATTGTGGTGAGATTCCAAGTGTGCAGAACTGTTGTTGTTGCTACAGTCCTGACTGCTGGTCGTGTGCAGTAGCAGCTGACTGTGGTGAGATTCCAAGTGTTTTGATATCTCAGTTTCAGTTTCACAAGGTTGTGCACTATCACAGTCTCATCAATCTGTTCAGTTATGCAGTCAGATTGTTCAGTTGACTCTGCTGCTGTTCAGTTACCATCTTCTCTTCACATGACTAGTAGGCCAAAAACCTACTTATCGTCATGTGTTTCAATATTTTTCTTTTGCATGACTAGTAGTCTAAACACCTGCCAACCGTCATGTTTTTCACCATCTTTTATTCACATGACTAGTAGTCTAAACACCTACTTACCGTCATGTTTTTCACCATTTTCTCTTCACTTGACTAGTAGTCTAAAAACCTACTAACCGTCACGTGTTTCACTATTTTCTTTTGCATGACTATTAGTCTAAACACGTACTAACCGTCATGTGTTTAACCATCTTCTCTTCACATGACTAGTAGTCTAAACACCTACTAACCGTCACGTGTTTCACCATCTTTTCTTTACAAGACTAGTAGTCTAAACACCTACTAACCGTCATGTGTTTCACCATCTTCTCTTTACAAGACTAGTAGTCTACAAATCTACTAACCGTCACATGTTACACTGTTTTTGTTTTGCATGACTAGTAGTCTAAACACCAACTAACCGTCATGTTTTTCACCATCTTCTCTTCACAGGTCTAGTAGTCTAAAATCTTACTAACCGTCCCGTGTTTCACTGTTTTTTTTTTTGCATGACTAGTACTCTAAACACCTACTAACCTCATGTGTTTCACCATATTGTTTACATAGGAATAGTAGTCTAAAACCTACTAACCGTCACGAGTTTTACTAGTTTTCTTTTGCATGACTAGTAGTCTAAACACCTACTAACCGTCATGTTTTTCACCATCTTCTCTTCACATGAGTAGTAGTCTAAAAACCTACTAACCGTCACGTGTTTCACTGTTTTTCCTTTGCAGGACTAGTAGTCTAAACACCTACTAACCGTCATGTGTTTCACCATCTTGTCTTCACCGGAATATTAGTCTAAAACCTACTAACCGTCACGTGTTTAACTGTTTTTTCTTTTGCATGACTAGTAGGCTAAACACCTACTTACCGTCATGTTTTTCACCATCTTCTCTTAACTTGACTATTAGTCTAAAAACCTACTAACCGTCACGTGTTTCACTGTTTTTCTTTTGCATTACTAGTAGTCTAAACACGTACTAACCGTCATGTGTTTCACCATCTTCTCTTCACATGACTAGTAGTCTAAACAACTACTAACCGTCACGTATTTCACCATCTATTCTTTACAAGACTAGTAGTCTAAACACCTACTAACCGTCATGTGTTTCACCATCTTCTCTTTACAAGACTAGTAGTCTACAAATCTACTAATCGTCACGTGTTACACTGTTTTTCTTTTGCATGACTAGTTGTTTAAACACCTCTAACCGTCATGTGTTTGACCATCTTGTTTTCACAGGAACAGTAGTCCAAAAACCTACTAACCGTCACGTGTGTCACTGTTTTTCTTTTGCATGACTAGTAGTCTAAACACCTACTTACTGTCATGTTTTTCACCATCTTCTCTTCACTTGACTAGTAGTCTAAAAACCTACTAACCGTCACGTGTTTCACTGTTTTTCTTTTGCATGACTAGTAGTCTAAACACGTACTAACCGTCATGTGTTTCACCATCTTCTCTTCACATGACTAGTAGTCTAAAAACCTACGTTAACGTGTTTCACTGTTTTCTTTTGCATGACTAGTAGTCTTAACACCTACTAACCGTCATGTTTTTCACCATCTTCTCTTCACATGACTAGTAGTCTAAAAACCTACTAATCGTCACGTGTTTCACTGTTTTTTCTTCTTCTTTTTTTTGGGTAAATTAGCTTGAAATTAAAAAAGGTTAACCGAATGTACAGCCTACAAGGGGCATACCCCAGGAGGAAAAGAAAATGAAAAAAAAAACAAGAATGACAAAAGTGTGCTAACCATGCACAACCCGCATGGAGAGTTAGATAAAGTAAATACATGAAGAAGCCATGTGAACGGTAAGTAAAGTAAATAAAGCTAAATGAGATAGAGCCACCACCTGGCACAACCCGCCAGGCTAGGAAATAAGGTAAGTAAAGTAAGTAGTCGAGGTCAGAGATGACCACATGATAACCAACACTGAGGAGAATCCACCAAGTAAGACGGCTACCAAGCAAGCTGAACGGCTACTACAGAGGAACAAGGCATCAAGAGGCTCGTACCAGAGTTGACGGCATCCGACAAGGCCCCGCTGCAAGAGCCCTGCACACCACGCCCAATCCTTCCAGCCTAACCCTCCCTCATCCTAACCTAAGGCTCGCCAAAACTACCCACTGAACCAACTACCCAGTAACGTCCACCACCAAAGCTGGGATAAGAAAACCAAGAACCTAGTACTTCCAAACCCAAGGCTAGCAAAATAACCACTCAAAGAGATCAGCTACTACAGAGGGACACGGGCCGAGAGAGGCACGACCATGTCGAACAAGGCTACCCTGCTAAGCACCCTGCACACCACGACTACTCCCCCCAGACCCTAAACTCCTAGGCTCGCCAACGACTAAAAGCGGAAAGTAAGAGGAACCCCAGAAGAGGCCACTCAAACCCCAAGCGGTCCAAGCTGCCCCTCGCTCAACCAGAAACCATCCACAGATCTAATCAGAGCACCCGCAGCTGCTGCTACTGCAAGACTACCCTTTTCAACCAGAACAGAATCTAATCAAAGACAGCTCAGGCAGCTACCCTGCTCAACCAGAACCATCCACAGATCTAATCAGAGCACCCGCAGCTGCTGCTACTGTAGGACTACCCCTTTCAACCATAACAGAATCTAATCTAATCAAAGATAGCCACGACCACAATAAACTACACAAACCGCAGGCTAAAAGAACAGGTACTAGGGATATGAGGCTCGACCAAGAGCCTAACCCCCGATTTCAGTCCAACAGATGACCGCCTATCGGGGATCGCCGAACAAACAGTAAACTGGCCCGTTCGTCCAGTAACAGATTGACATAAACAAATAAGTGCAAAGCGCATATTGAATAACGATAAGCGCAATGGATACGAGATTTTCAGCCTATCCGGTGTATCGGGAAGACTGCTTGGTGCTTGCTGCTTGCTGCCCGGGCTGAAGGCAGGCTACTGCTTGCTGCTTGCTGCCCTAAACACCTAATAACCGTCATGTGTTTCACCATCTTGTCTTCACAGGAATTGTAGTCTAAAACCTACTAACCGTCACGTGTTTAACTGTTTTTCTTTTGCATTACTAGTAGTCTAAAACACCTAGCCGATCAAGAAGCACATGCGAGTCTGACATGTTAGGCGATTTCGGACAAGGCGTGGAGAAGCAATTCTCCAGGTGATCCATGGGCAAAGGTACCATCTCTCTTGCAGATGGACTGGGTTTCAAAGCCCTAGACTCAAATGAACTTCGGAGGAGGCAACAGGTCCTAGATCCTTCAAAATCCCCTCATTTCCATCCTCCGATGAAGGAAGGAACTCAACAGAGGGGCAACTCAGGTGACTCCAGTTCAAGAATCAACCTCGGAAATACTGTACACGCATCCTATTCAGATGGGTCTAGGGTTTTTTTTTGGATAAACCAGCTTTAAATTAAAAAGAGGATAACCGAATTTACAGCCTACAAGGGGCATACCCCAGGAGGAAAAAAGAAAAGAAAGAAAAGAAAAGAAAATAGGCAACGCCAAAAGGCTACAAGGGAGGAATGATAATCACTGTTTCCAATCCATCTAGAAGAGGGAAGGAAAACAGCGCCAAAATGACCTAAAGCTTACAATAACCAATTACATAACCCTGAAATACCCTGACTATACATGAGGTGGATTGCAACAACCAAAACCAAAATAGAGCAGCCATCACAGAACTGTACAACAGCTTGGACAGCCACCAAGAACAGAGCTGCCATGGCAGCAGCATCAGAACTGTTATCACAGAACTTCAGAACTGTTCAGAGCATTTTCAGGAGTTAGCCTTCTCAAACATATCAGATACACCATACACTATCAACATATCAACATATCAGATCAGACAGCAGTCCCAAGCAGATCAGAAAACTGAGGTGCAGCTATGTCCATGAAGTGTCCATAAGTGGTAACAACTAAATCTGGTGCAGCTATGTCCATGAAGTGTCCCCAATGGACTGCTGCATCAGTTGTGTCCATGAAGTGTCCCCAGCAGCTGCTAGAACATGAGTGATAGTCTAGTCAAAGGAAGCACAACAACTGAATGCTTCACCATACATTTCACTACTGAAACCAACAACTACTGAACCATAACAGACCATAACTACAACTTCTGAACTTGTACCTTACTATACAATACTGAAAACAAATACAATACTATACAGAGGACGTCCCCCTCTGTGAAGGGAGATCCCATTGACAGCCCCCGATGGTTAGGCATAACTGAAAACAGAACCTGCTACAACTTCTGAACTTGTCTAGCAACTACAATAACAGCAGAGTAGCAGCAATGCAGATCAGTTCAGAACAATATGAGGGACATAACAGGAATACACTTGTTCCATAGAAATAACTCAGACAGCAATGGTGGCTGCTGCTGGGGCAAGGGTGGCTGCTGCTGGGATAGCAGCATACATTCAGAACATGCACAGGTTCAGAACATGCAGAATCAGCAACAAGTTCAGAACTTGCACAGGTTCAGAACATGCAGAATCAGCAACAGGTTCATGGCCTATCATGCATGGTTTACCTCACTTCTGACAGCAACAACCAGCAGTTCTACACATAACAGATTGCTCCAACAGATTTCAGCAGATTTCAGAACAGCAGGCAGATCAGAAGCAGAGGAACATGAAGTGTCCCCAATGGGCTTGCACAACATCAGCTGGGATGGCATAGCACCCAGCCTACACATTTGCATTCCAACAACACCACTTCATAACCTGCTCAATCTATACAATATACAGTCCATAACATCCATAACAACAGCAAAAATGGTTATTCCATAACAGAAATAACACCACTATAGTAAAACAATCCGAACCCTAGCAGAAGCAGTTGAGCTGTCAAAATGACAGCAGCAGTTCCAAGCTCAATATGAGGACTCACTACCTTGTAACTCCCTAGAAAGCTGACCTCCCACTCAACTTTTCACACACTCAAAGGGAAAAGCACCACTGACTCCCTCCACTAAATCTCACATTATTCCCCACTAGATATTACCTCCACTCTCAAAAGAAGGATGAGGCACAAACACTCAACTCCCTAGGAACCACACAATATAGTGGG
This sequence comes from Rhododendron griersonianum, assembly GCA_018127125.1. NCBI lineage: Eukaryota > Viridiplantae > Streptophyta > Magnoliopsida > Ericales > Ericaceae > Rhododendron > Rhododendron griersonianum. The sequence goes on along the minus strand of JACTNZ010000033.1, from coordinate 102,766 downwards.
ACACACTGAAATGAAACTCAAATTCAGACACCAAAGATTAAGGTATTTACCTAGTAACATAGGAGTAGTAGCAGAGCTAGTAACATTGCACAAAGCAGCCTGCCTGCTGGCCATCCCTGCAAAGAAAACATCTACAACCATGGCCACAATATCCATAACCAATAGCATATATATCACCAATACACAAGTACCTCATTAATACACAAGTTCCTCATTACCCAATGCCCCAAACTCTACTAAACCTATTATTTTGTGAGCCTACTGGCAACTTTGGCAACGACAGTAATCTACCCGCAACCAGTTGGTGATGAGAAACAGGGGAAACCACCTGATGTCAAACATGATACCCCTGATGTCAAGCTGCTGTTGGGAGGTTCCAAGAAGGCTAGTCACAATGGCAGAAATAGGAGTCATTCCAAAGGCTCCTCACATAAGAAAAGGAAGTAACTTTCCCTCCTCTTTTGTCCACAATTATATAAATAATGCTCATCTTGTGCATCACTCTTAATCTTAATAGTTGCAGCTCATTGTGGTTATATTTACTCTTTTGTGTTAATGATTAGCTATCCATTGCATTTTGGAAGTTGGAATATTAGAGGTCTAAATGACCCTCTAAAGCAACAAGAGGTTAAGAAATGGGTACAGAACAATAAGTTGTCCCTAGTGGGGATAATAGAACACAAAGTTAAAGAACCTAAGGTCTCTAGAATTGTTAGTCTTATCCTACCTCATTGGAGTTTTCTTAGTAACTATGCCCATTCCCCCTTGGGCAGAATTTTGGTATGCTGGAACCCCTCCTACTTTAATGTCCAACATGTTTCCCAATCAGACCAATACATACATTGCAATGTACAATCTTGTGATGGCAATTACTCATTTGCAGCTACATTTGTATATGGGAATAATTGCTACCTTCAAAGGCAAACACTTTGGCGTGACCTGCAGACAATTGCTCTTGCATCCCCTTGGGTAGTTCTTGGTGACTTCAATGCCATCAGATCACCATCTGAGAAAGTGGGAGGGGATAAACACTGGCTTCCATGGATGGATGATATTAATACTTGCCTCCAATCTGCAGAGCTAGTTGACCTTAAATACTCTGGAAATCAATTTACTTGGTCTAATAAACAAGTTGGTGTATCCCACATTAGCACTAAGTTGGACAGGGTCCTGGTCAATGAGAATTGGATCAAAACTCTATGTTGGTCTAGTGCTCATTTCCTAAACCCTGGAGCATCAGACCATTCCCCTGCAGTCGTGGCATTGGCCCCCATCACCCCTCCTAAATCTAGACCTTTTAGATTCTTTAATTTTCTGGCAGACCATCCTAACTTTATGAACATTGTTCAGGGTGTCTGGAGGAGGGTGATCATAGGTAATCCCATGTATTGTGTCTGTGAAAAGTTGAAGATCCTACAAAAGGATCTAAAACAGTTGAATACCAAAGAATTCAGTGATCTATCATCCAGAGTTGCCTCTACCAGACAACAGCTGGATGATATTCAAAATGCCCTGGCCTCAGATCCTAGTGACACAGCAAATCAAGTTGCTGAAAAGGTATTATGCAAACAGTACCTTATCCTTGCTAGAGCTGAGGAAAGCTTTGCCAGACAAAAATCAAGAGTTCAATGGTTGAAACTGGGAGACCAATGTACCTCCTTTTTCTTCAAATCAATTAGTAACTCCAGGAATAGAAATAGGATTACTAGTTTGGTCTTGGAAGATGGTAATACCACGCAGGATATTGAGCTGATCAAAGGTTCTTTCATCCATTACTACACCAAGTTGCTTGGTTCCCCTCACCAAAGCAACTATGCTGGAACATCTAGGATCCAGCAGCTCATCACTAGGAAACTATCAGAGTCCCAGAGACTAGATATGGTAGAGGGAGTCACTGACAAAGAAGTTAAGGACATTTTCTGGTCCCTTAACCCTCAGAAAGCCCCCGGACCTGATGGATATAATGCTACCTTCTTTCATAAGGCTTGGCCTGTGATTGGTCATGAGGTCACCTCTGCTGTCAAGTCATTCTTTAGATCTGGCCAACTGCTAAAGAAGGCCAATGCAACACTGGTTGCTCTTGTGCCTAAGGTTCCCAATCCGTCAAAGGTTGGGGATTATAGGCCAATATCATGTTGCAACATCATTTACAAATGTATTGCCAAGATTCTAGCCAATAGAATTAAGTCAGCCCTCCCTCATTTGATTGATCCAGCACAGTCTGGTTTTGTACAGGGCAGACGGATTGCGGATAACATCTTCCTCACACTGGAGTTGATAAGGGGTTACCACAAACATTCCTCCTCTCCTAGGTGTGCCATGAAAGTAGATATAATGAAGGCCTATGACAATGTTAGGTGGGACTTCCTCTGGGATGTCCTTGCCTCAATGAACTTCCACCCTCAGATGATAAGGTGGTTAAAGGCTTGTGTAACCACAGCCAATTACTCCCTAAGCTTCAATGGTGAAGCCATTGGATACATCCCTGGTCAAAGGGGATTGAGGCAAGGAGACCCCCTTTCCTCATACTTATTTGTCATTGCCATGGAAGTCCTCACTTGCATTCTCAAGGAGAAAACCCTACTGCCTGATTTTAATTTCCATTGGAAATGTGGGTCAACCAAATTGGTTAACCTATGTTTTGCAGATGACCTCATGATATTTTGCAAGGGTGAGTTAAGTTCTGTAAACCATATCCAGTCATCATTGGAAGAGTTTGAATCCTTATCTGGCCTCTCCCCTAGTCCAAACAAAAGCAATATTTTCTTCTCAGGTGTTAGTTCCTCCACCAAAGCATCAATATTGCATGTTCTTGGTTTTCAGGAGGGTACCATTCCTGTTAGATACCTAGGTGTACCCCTACTGTCCACCAAACTGAAGCATACTGATTGCAAGAGTTTGGTGGACAAAATCATTGCAAAAACAAAGTCCTGGACTAACAGATACCTCTCCTATGCTGGGAGACTTCAGTTGATTAAGTCCATTCTGTTCTCCATGCAGACCTATTGGTCTTCTCTCTTTATCCTTCCTAAAAGAGTCATTAAGGAAGTGGAAAGAAATCATATCAGCTTTAGTAATCTCAACAGGTGGGGAGCTTCTCTCTCTAGCCTAGAGAGAGAAAGCCCCCCCTCTGGCCGTTCAACCCCATCTCCGGTGAACAGCAACACTGTAATGGGAAAAGCCAGGCAAGGGAACGTCCCTCCTTAGGGTTAGTTCTCCTCCAACGCCTCCAATCTTACCTCGTTCTCTCCGTTATCCACCATGTCCGGCCAAGTTTTGGTCGGACCTATAGATCTGGTTCAAGATTCCAGCCGCGAGATCATCTTCAACGGATCATCTTCAACGGCCAAGCCCACCACAGGCCGCATTTCAGCCGTGGGTACAACCGGGAGCCATCCTTACGGCGAGGATCCACAGCCGCGGGTTAAGGTCAGCCATGGCCGACGCTGAGGTGGGTACTCATGTTTCTGTTCTAATTTGAGGGCCCTCAAGGGGCTTTGATCTGGGGAGTCCGGATCTGCCATCGCCGGTGGGTTCAGTTCAGTTCACGTCGGCCATTTTTCCGGCCAGCCACGGCTGGCCACCATTGGACCGGCCAAACCACATCAGGGCTTTTACGGCCCAGTTTTCGCAACTCCCTCCATCTCTCTTGTCCGGTCAACTTTCCGGCCAAGTGAATCATCAACCGTCGGGGCATCAACAGCCGAGCACGCCAGCCCGGGCAGGCCTTCCGTCAGTGGCTCGGGCCGGAGGCAGCAGTGGGCTGCCAGTGATTGTTTTGCTCGGGCAGAGGCTAGGCAGCAGCTTCAGCCCGGGCGATTCGAGTCAGCTTCAGCCCGGGCCAAGCAGTAGGCAGCGGCAGCCACCAGCAGCAGCAGGCAGCAAGCAGTAGCAGCAGGCAGCAGCCCGCCCGATGGCAGGCCAGCCCGGGCAGGTAAACCGGCTGGGTGGCTCGGGCAGTGGAGGTATCCACTTCTCTTATCGTCATTCGATATGCGCTTTGCAATGGTCTAGTCAGATCCCCGATGGACAGTCACCTGCTTGGACTGAGATCGGGTTAACACTGTTGGAATGCCCATGGGTTAACATTGTTGGGGCTAAATTTCTTTCAAAAAAAAAAAAAGTGGCACGGATTCCAAACATAATTCCAAGTCCAATATTGGACAGAACAAGCCTACAGTCATTTGTTGCTGGTCCTATGGGCCAGTTTACTGTTAGTATCTGCGATCCCCGATAGGCGGTCACCTGTTGGACTGAAATCGGGGGTTGTCGGGCTCTTGGTCGAGCCTTTTATATCCCTAGATCCTGTGCTTTTAGCCCTGAGGTTGTGTGTAGTATTCTTGTGGTCGTGGCTATCGTTGATTAGATTGGGATCTGTTCTGATTGAAAAGGGTAGTTCGCAGTAGCAGCAGCTGTGGGTGCCACTGATTAGATTGGTGGATGGATTCTGATTGAGCGAGGTAGCTGCCGGAGCTGTCATTGATTAGATTGGTGGTTGTTCACTGATCGAAATGGGTAGCTTTGCGGTCTGTTTCTGATTAGATTGGTGGCTTCGCTAATCGTAAGGAGCAGTTCGGTCCACTTGAGGTTTGTGTGGCTATCGTTGATTAGATTAGAATCTGTTCTGATTGAAAAGGGTAGTTCGCAGTAGCAGCAGCTGTGGGTGCCACTGATTAGATTGGTGGATGGATTCTGATTGAGCGAGGTAGCTGCCGGAGCTGTCATTGACTAGGTTGGTGGTTGTTCACTGATCGAAAGGGGCAGCTTGGTCCTCTTTCAGTCGTTAGCGAGCCTAGGGGATGTAGGCGAGTTTGTAGTAGTCTGGATGGAATGGGCGTGGTGTGCAGGGTACTTGGCAGGGTAGCCTTGTCGGATGCCAACATCTCCAGTTCGAGCCTCTCTCAGTCCGTGTCCCTCTGTAGTAGTTGACTTCTGTTGAGTGGGTATTATGCTAGCTTTGGGGTTGATGGAAGTACTAGGTTCTTGGTTCTCTTAACCCAGCCTTGGAGGAGGAGGTTATTAGGTAGTTGGTTTCAGCAGGAGGTTTTGGCGAGCCTTAGGCTTGGATGAGGGAGTAGTAGGCCGGAAGGATTGAGCGTGTTGAGCAGGGTACTGAGCAGCAGCAGTAGCCTTGTCGGATGCCGTCAACTCTGGTTCGAGCCTCTCGATGCCTTGTTCCTCTGTAGTAGCCTTTCAGCTTGCTTTGTAGCCGTCTTACTCGGTGGCTTCTCCCCAGTGTTGGTTACCATGTGGTCATCTCTGACCTCGATTATTTACTTTACTTACATTATTTCCTAGCCTGGCGGGTTGTGCCAGGCGGTAGTACTATTTCATGTAGCTCTATGTACTTTAGTTACCGTACACATGGCATCTTCATGTATCTTCATGTATCTACTTTATCTACTCTCCATGCGGGTTGTGCATGGTTTACCGCACTTTTGTCATTCTTGTTTTTTTTTCCTTTTATTTTCCTCCTGGGGTATGCCCCTTGTAGGCTGTACATTCGGTTAACCTTTTTTAATTTCAAGCTAAATTACCCAAAAAAAAAAAAAAAGGAAGTGGAAGCCATATTGAGAGCTTTCTTTTGGACTGGACCAGATCTCAAAACATCTGGAGCCAAAGTCTCCTGGGAACATCTCTGCTCCCCTGTCCAAGAAGGTGGACTTGGTTTCAAGTCTTTGGAGACTTGGAACAAATCAGCAGTGGCAAAGCACATTTGGTTCCTTGTGTCCGGCGGGGAACAATCCATGTGGTGTCAATGGGTCAAGTCCTACTTACTCAGAGGTAGGAACTTTTGGTGTGTTAAGGTCCCAAGTGAACCTTCCTGGGTGTGGAGGAAAATCCTATCCTTGAGACCCCTTGTTCAGCCACACATTCTGTACAAGTTAGGGGATGGAATGTCTACCTCATTATGGTACGACAACTGGCATCCCCTAGGACCACTACTCCCAAGATTTGGTCCTAGAATTATCTATGATTCTGGAATAGTAAGGGATGCCACTGTTCAACAAATAATCCATAACAACCAGTGGGCCTTCCCTGTCACCCAAACCCTGGAACTTAATGAAATAAGAACTGGTTTGCATACAATTACTGTCAATACAGCTACCAAGGATACATGCATTTGGGCACTAACTAAGTCAGGGAAGTTCTCCATCTCATCCCTATGGGACAGCCTTAGAACTCACTTTCCCATTGTTACATGGCATAAGGTTGTATGGTTTCCAGGCCATATACCGAGGTGTAGTCTAATTACTTGGATGGCCCTTCTTCAAAGATTAAACACTGAGGATAGGCTTGTCCTGTTTGGGCTCAAATCCACCTCCCAATGTATATTGTGCTCTGACATAGAAAACCATGCCCATCTATTTTTTGGGTGCCCAATGGCTGCCCAAGTCAGGGGTATCTTGTCTCCCAAAGTCCCCCACATGCAAGGACATCAGAACTGGCAGACTTGGGTGGATTGCCTCTCTAGTTTGAGAGGTAAGTCTTTGGCCAACACCATTGCAAAGCTGGCTTTCACTATATATGTTCATCATATCTGGATGGAAAGGAACCACAGAAAGTTCCAGAACTTGTCCTGCTCCCCCATAGTAATTGCTCATAAAATCTCCAATGATATAAGGTCTAGGCTTTTGTCCTTGGCTAACTTACCTAGTGGTCCACATTCTAGACAACTAAAAATCCAATGGAACATTGTTTAGTGGTGTACTTCAAGCACTAACATATTATGGGTCTTCCCTTGGTTGTATGATACTAACATACTATCACATTTGCAGGTCATTGGTCAAGGGGGATACAGCTTCATGCTCCCCTTGATCTTAATGAGATCAACATGCTTCAACAAGAGGCACCAAGTAGAAGGCTGAATCCACATTCAAAGGGGCAAAAGCCAGAAATGAAGCAGCAGGGGCTATGCTCAATGGTCTCTACATGAGTCAGCAGAGCATAGACTAGTGCAGTCAGGATATATTTACTTCTATTATTCAGGTAGTTACCTTAATCTTTGTTGGTGCTACATGATTCAAATTCTGCTATACCTGAGTGGAATAGCAAGTAAGCAAATCTGTCCTAGTTGTACTGTCAAGTTGGTTCAGTAAATTAAGTAGCAGTTGTAGTCCAATGCTTCCTGTTTTCATTGCCTAACCATTAAGGGCTGTCGTGGGATCTCCCTTCGCAGAGGGGGAATTCCTCTGCATTGTTCTGAACCTGTTTGGACGGTTCTGAACCTGTTCTGAATCTGTACATATTTCTGACAGACCTTTGTCCATGCCCATGCATCTGTTTTGTTGTAGCAGGTTCAGATGTTGATGTTTAATTCTATTTTCAGTTACTGCTTTACATGTTAAGCTGATAGAAAGTGGTTGCACTATATGGTTGATATAGTTATGTCAAAGAAGAACTGCACTTCTGTTTCAGAAGGGCTGTTGTGAACTGCATGATGCTTGAACTTGAACCATTGCAACTTCAATCCACCATTCCAAGTGTCCTGATCATCAAGTGCAGCAGCTGTTATCACTTCAACTTTTGCTGATGACTGTTCTGATTTCTGTTGCACCTTTAGTAGCACCTGATTTCTGAGTTTTCAATGATGAGTGCCTACTTCAATTCAAGTCAAGTTTCTGTTTTCAGTTACGTACCAATCTAGCTTTAGTGATGTTCTGAACCTGCTGTTCTGATGTTGTTCTGATGTTCTGAGCCTGCAAGGGTTGTAGCAGGTTCAGAAGTTGATAGACGTAGCAGGTTCTGTATTCAATTATGCCTAACCATCGGGGGCTGTCAATGGGATCTCCCTTCACAGAGGGGGACGTCCTCTGTATTGTTTTGTATATGTTTTCAGTATTGAATAGTATTACTCAAGTATCATCACAAGGGTGCATGATACTAACTGTCATGGATTCCTGTGTTTGTCACCTAAGGTTCGAAGCTCCATCAGATCAGTCCTGCATCCCAGCTATATTGACGGCATCAGTTCTTTTGGAAGACTGTTTTGACAAAGGGACTGCATCAGTTCAGCATGTGGTTCAGTCTTCTGCATTCAGCATGTGGTTCAGAAGTTTGGAAGCTCGTGGACATGTGCAATCACAGCTATGTCTTACTCATCCAAGCTGCATCAGTCTGATTAGCTGTTGCTGCTGTGATTGTAATGAAGTTTTAATGACTGTGTAAATGGTTGATTAGTGGTTCATAGTATTGAGGACATGTGCAATGTGGTATTAGTGGTTGATCCCCTTCATGTTCTGAAGGGGATCAATTCCTTTACATGCCCTCTAGATACCTTAAGCATAGTTTTGTTGCTATCAATTGCCTGTGTTTCCTTTCCCTCTTACTAGATGGATTGGAAACATAGCCTCACATCACTACCTTGTAGCCACTCGGCGTTATCAATTTTCTTTACCCTTTGTTTTCTTTTTTTTTTCTTTTCCTCCTGGGGTATGCCCCCTTGTAGGCTGTATATCCGGTTACCCTTTTTTCTATTTCATGCTATTTTACCCAAAAAAAAAAAAAAAAAGATTTTGTGAACAACAACTTCCCAGGTGCTATTTGTATTTTGAAACTTCCTTAAGTTCCTCTCTATCCAAATATGATACACTGTAGTAGTGAATATCAACTTAGAGACAACATTCTTTAGAGATCTTCCCCTAAACGAGGAGAAGTGGGTAATCCATGCTGTTCAAGACTTAGGGGGCCAACTCGTATCCATTTTTTCCAACATAGCATTCCAGACCCGTGTGGAAAAACTACAATTGAAGAACAAATGATCATGGCTTTCACTACCATGGCAAAAACTGCATTGGGAAATTGATTTAATCCCAAACAGAACTAATCTATCCTCAGTGGAGAGTCTACCTTGGATGGCCAGCCATGTGATGAAGCTACACTTAGGTATATGGCCAGAAAACCAAACAGCCTTGTACCAATTAACCTTGGGGAAAGGAACCCTCAATTCCTCCCATAGAGAGGCTATGCTAAATTGTCCAGATGCATTCAGAGTCCATCTAACTTGGTCCCTGGAGCCCCGCAACGGTGGGAGATGCCGTCTAACTTCATTCAACTCCCAAGTTTGCGTGATTGGGAAGGTCCAACTAGAATTGTGAACTATGTGGGACACTTTGGCATTCAAGGGAAGGCCAGAGTCGTAAACAATTCTGGAGCCAAACTTATCCAACAACGGGCCTAACGGATGCCAAAGGTCATACCACATGGATGTGTTCTCCCCATTGCCAATAACATGACGAATGAAGGGTTGGACTAAATGTCTTAGATTAAGTAATTTACGCCAAACCCAAGAGGGGTCAGCTGGCATTTTAAGGCTCCAAAAATTTCTACCCTTTAATAAATAGGATTTAACCCATTGGCACCACATGGATTGCTCTCCCCCGGAGATCAAGAACCATATATGCTTGGCAACCGCAGCCTTATTCCATACCTCCATAGATTTGAACCCAAGACCCCCCTCATCTTTAGGAGCACATAACTGCTCCCAAGCTATCTTAGCCCCTGATCTTTTAAGGTCAGGGCCAGACCACAAAAAGGCCCTAAGGATAGATTCAACTTCCTTGATGACCTTTTTTGGTAAAATGAACAGGGAGGACCACACATTTGCATTGAGAACAAGATGTTCTTGATAAGCTGGACTCTCCTCGCATAAGTAAGGTCCCTATTGGTCCAACTTCTAGTTTTGGTTGTGATACTATCAACTAGCCTTTGACAGTCCACAGCTTTGAGTTTAGAAGATAACAATGGGACTCCCAAATATCTCACTGGGAGGGAACCCTCCTTAAATCCCAAATCATGCAGAATAGTCTCCTTAACTCCCACACTAACACCAGAGAAGAATATGCTACTCTTACCAGTGCTTGGGGAGAGACCAGAAAGAGCCTCAAACTCAGTCAACGCTTCCTTGATGAGTTTGATCGAAGAAAGCTCTCCCTTGCAAAATATCATTAGATCATCAGCAAAGCACAGGTTGATCAATTGATTAGTTTTACATCTCCAATGGAAATGAAAGCCCGGGAGCTGGCTTTCTCCTTAAGTAAAATCGTAAGAACTTCCATGACAATAACAAATAGATACGGGGATAAAGGATCCCCCTGTCTCAGCCCCTTCCTCCCTTTAATGTACCCCGTCACTTCCCCATTGATACATAGGGAGTAGTTTGCAGTGGTAACACATGCTTGAAGCCACTTAATCATTGTAGGATGGAAGTTCATGGCGGACAGGACATCCCAAAGAAATTCCCACCTAACATGGTCATATGCTTTCATTATGTCAACTTTCATGGCACACCTAGGGGTAGGAGATGATTTGTGGTACCCTCTCATGAGTTCTTGGGTGAGGAAAATGTTATCAGCGATTCTCCTTCCTTTCACAAATCCTGATTGGACAGGATCTATGAGCAAAGGAAGAGCAGATTGCAATCTCTTGGCTAGAATCCGAGAGATGCATTTGTAAATGGTATTGCAGCATGAAATGGGCCTAAAGTCGCCCACCCTAGAGGGGTTTGGTACCTTAGGAACAAGAGCTACAATAGTGGAGTTAGCTTTGGTGAGCAGTTGTCCAGACCTGAAGAAGTTCTGTACAGCTGAAGTGACCTCTCTCCCAATGACTGGCCATGCTTTCCTAAAAAACCCTCCATTATACCCATCAGGGCCAGGTGCTTTGGTGGGATTAATAGACCAAATGGTCTCTTTGATCTCCAAATCTGAGACAGGGGAGACCATATTCAGACTTAGCTCAGGGCTGAGTTTATTCCTGATTAATTGACCCACTCTAGTTGATCCCAGATGAGGGGTGAGATGGGACGTGCCAAAAAGAGTTGTGTAAAAGTTAACAAACTCTTCTTTGATAACCATGGGGTCATGTGTGGTAGATCCGTCATTTAATTCTAAACATGTTATTTTGCTCCTATTCCTCCTATTGCTCACGGCTTTAAAGAAATAGGACGTACATTGATCTCCAAGTTTCAACCATTGTATTCTAGACTTTTGTTTTGCTAAACTTTCCTCAGCCCTTAGCAATGTGGTGTATTGCTTGTGTACCACTCTCTCTTGTTCTATGGCAGCACTGTTATTTGGGTGAGAGCCAATAATTACTTGTAAGTTTTCTAAGACTTGCTTAGTGGCACTCACCCTCTCTGATATGCCACTAAACTCCTCCCTATTAAGTTGCTTCAAATCATGTTGAAGGTGTTTAAGTTTCATACACACACAGAACATGGGGTTCCCAAGTACAATCGTCCTCTAGCTCCTCTGGACAATTGCAAGGAATTGAGGGTGGTCAGCAAGGAAGTCAAAAAACCTGAAGGGTTTAATTGACTTCCTTGGATTGGGCTGGACAAACACTACACCTGGAGAATGGTCTGAAATTCCAGGCACCAAAAATTGAGCCGATGATTGAGAAAAGATTTTCATCCAAGGCTCATTTACTAGAACCCTATCAATTTTGGAAGCCACAAAATGGGGATGGACCTGTTTATTGGACCACGTAAATAAGCACCCTGAAAACCTAAGGTCATCAAGCCCAGAGGAGAATAAACAGTGATTAATGTCATCCATGGGAGGAAACCACTGTGCATTCCCCCCAACTTTCTCCCTAGGATGCCTAATAGCATTAATATCACCAAGGACCACCCAGGGAGAAGAGGTCCTAAACTGAGAAAGACTAAGCCAAAGAGATGGGATAGAGTTTGCCCCATAGACCATAGTGACCAAAAATAATGCACTCCCATCTTTTGGAAAGACTTGACAATGAATAAATTGATCTGCCTGACATAACACTGTAAGTGACAAGACATCAGGGTCCCATCCAACAAAAATCCTCCCTAGAGCAGCTTGAGGGTAATTGTTCACAAAACTCCAGCCAGGACAAATGAATTGGGTGATTTTATCTGCCCAAGTTGCCTTAATTTTATGCTCAAGTAAACCAACAAGACTCAACTTATTGGAGTTCACAAAAGATCTTGCTTCTTTCTTCTGCTTAATGGGGTCATTCAGACCCCGAATGTTCCAAAAACCTAAATTGAAAGCTTGTAAAGACATTGGACACAAAATCAGAAAGTAACTACACGAAGCATAACTTGAAAGAAATAAAGCTACAACCACTCATCCTTGCGCAGGGGCCATGCTAATCTTCTCTGTATCGTTCCAATTTTATCGGATGTCCCCGAAGGGACCGGGTCTAGGGTTTCCAGCCCTAAAACGTCTAAGCATTCAAGCCCTTCAAGGAAACTACAGCAGGTCTTCGAGGAAGCCCTGGTAAGAGAAGCGGGAGAGAGAGCATCCAAACTGCTTGCTGGTAACACCAAGAACGGGAGCAACTCGGATCATACCATCTCGCAAGATTTGAGAGTTGAAACGGAAGTCGCGGCGAAGGGCTCGATTCCATCATCATCTTCGGATGGGTCTGGGGCGCTTAGCCCTAAATCGCAAATCAATCCGAACCCTAAAGATGCTCAGAAGTTTCAACAATAGGTGACTCACTTCCATGGAAACACCTATCAGTTTCAACGCACTCCAGCAGAGGTACGAAAACCTAACCCTAACTCTAAGATATTGTTGAATCCTCGGGGAATTCCTTACGTAGAAGGGGATCCTAATATGGGGTATAGTCTAGAAGACACTCAACCTTGGTACCGACAAGTGCAATCCAATACTGCACTGCCAAGTAACCAGTCCTACAACCCAAAGCTCAGTACAGGTCAGAGCAGACCGAAACCAAAAAATTGGTCATCTCTCCTCCAGTCCCAAAAACCATCCCAGGATATGGAACTAGACTATTTTCCAGATCTTCAGAAGGGTAAGGAAGCATTGGTAGAAATAGATTTAGAGTTGACTGAAGTGGGAAAATGGAACATGTATCTAGTGGGACATTTCCTTGATGGGAAAATGCCATACGCCCTTCTTTTCTCCACTGCTCGTAATCAGTGGAAAGAACTCTTTGTGGCAGTCAAGCCAGATGTAGCTGGCTTCTATCTATTTGAGTTCAAAGATGAACAAGCAAAGCAACAAGTACTTGAGGGTGGTCCATACTTCTTTTCCCAGAAGTACCTTGTTCTCAAGGATTGGCATAGAATGCTTAAACCTGCGCAAGAACAGCCTTCTAAAATCCCAGCTTGGGTGAAATTTCATGATCTTCCTTTTGAACTATGGAATAAGGAATGTTTAAGTCGAGTAGCTAGCACAATAGGGAGACCATTACATGTGGATCAAGCAACCGCTAAGACTGCTAAACAGCCAGGACTCATTCATACTTAAAGCTCCAAAGCAAGAATATGTATAGAAATTAATGCTGAAAATGATCTTCCCGAGGAGGTTACTGTTGTAGTGGAAGGTGAATCTGTTATAATTCCAATTGAATACCAAGTTCTACCTCCCATGTGCAATGTATGTAATGTATTTGGGCATTCAAATGCCCAATGTGCCAAGAAAGCCTCAACCTCCTCCTCCTCCCTATCTAGGGTAGAAGTCCAGAAGGAGAATGAGATTCATGTAGGGAATGGAAGTTCTTCACTTCCTCAACAACCTGATAACGAATGGGTTCAAGTGAGGAATGGAAAGCAAAAAGTTGTCCAAAATCTCTCTAATAAAGGGGAGACTGTTTTGGCAGTTAGCACCTCTGTTTTGGTGGAGCAGGAACAAAGTGATTCTGACGAGGACTTATTGGGAGTCCTAGAGAAGGTAGTGAGTTCGGCCAAGGGGACTCCGATAGCACAGGATGCAACTCCAATGGAGGGTAGCCAACTTCCACAGGCCACAAGCTCGGAGCAAGTAATTAATAGAGTAGGAGAGGTGGCTAGCACCACTTCCATTGCTCAGGCCGAACATCTAAATCCCAAACCACCTGATATACTTAGTGGAGAATCCAAGGAGAAAGAACCTGCTCAAAAACAGCCTCTCTCCAAGTCTGCTCAGAAAAAATTGAGGAAGCAAGTTAGGGAGCAAGCTCTTTGTTCCTTTTCAAGAAGGGGAAAGTAAATCACACGTATCCTTTTGTTAGGGCAGTATATTAATACTTCCATTTCCTGCCTTTACCTTCAAGTTTGTTTGTTCTTATTTTATGTCTATGCAAGCTCTTAAACTTGGATTTTGGAATATTAGGGGTCTTAATGATCCTATCAAACAAAAAGAGGCAAAATATTTTGTGCATCATAATAAACTTTCTATCATAGGTTTGCTAGAACATAAAATAAAAGAGGACATGGTGTCTAGAATAATGAGATTTGTATGTCCCAATTGGAATTTTGTGAGCAACTATCCTCAAGCTCCCAATGGCAGGATTTTGGTGTGTTGGGATGCTTCTATTGCTCAGGTTCAGGTCCTGAATCAATCTGACCAACACATTCACATTGAGGTTCAAGATAAGGGGGGAGGGGCCCCTTTGTGTGCAACTTTTGTTTATGGGGCCAGTAATTATTTAGATAGACAGACACTTTGGTCTAGTCTACATCATATTAAACCCTTATCCCCTTGGATTGTTCTTGGGGATTTTAATGCCATTAGGTACCCCAATGAGAAGGTGGGGGGCAATATTAACTGGCCCCCCCATATGAATGAGTTCAATCAATGCTTATATTCCTTGGAACTGGATGATCTTAGGTATACAGGATGTTTCTTCACGTGGGCAAACAAGCAGGATTCCTCTCATTTTGTCACTACCAAGTTGGATAGAGTGTTAGTTGATGAGCAATGGATGAAAACTTTTAGTGGTTCCTCTGCCCACTTTCTAACTCCTGGGGTATCAGACCACTCCCCTGCCATTGTAAGCGTCAAACCAGCTCCACGGGCTGCTAATAAACCCTTTAAGTATTTTGATTTCTTAGCTGACCATCCCCAATTCATGAATGTGGTTCAGAGAATTTGGAGGGGTGTGGTTATTGGAAACCCCATGTATTGTGTTTGTGAGAAACTAAAGTTGCTGCAGCCTGAGTTTAAGCAACTCAATCATAGAGAATTTAGCGACATCTCTAAAAGGGTGATTGAGACTAGACAAACCTTGGAGTCCCTACAGAATGTTTTGGGTACCTTTCCTACAGATCCCACTGTAATTAATCAAGAGAGGGAGGTTCATAAGAAGCTCATCACTTTGTTGAGAGCTGAGGAAAGTCTGGCTAAGCAGAAGTCGAGAATCCAGTGGCTCAAATTGGGTGATCAGTGCACCTCTTACTTCTTTAAATCTTTGAATAATAAGCGTAATAGGAGTAAGATATCCAGTCTGGTCATGGATGATGGGACTCTCACTCAGGACAGTAAGGTAATTAAATCCAGCTTTGTTAAATACTATACTGACCTGCTAGGCGCTGCCCATCCCTCTTCTTATGATGGGCGCTCTAGGATCCAACAAGTTGTCGGGTTAAGATTAACTGACAGTCAAATGATGACCATGATTGCAGATGTCACTGACATTGAAATAAGGGACACCTTCTGGTCTCTTAATCCTTCCAAAGCTCCTGGCCCGGATGGCTATAATGCGGGCTTTTTTAGGAACGCATGGCCTATCGTGGGCCATGAAGTCACTGCAGCTGTAAGATCTTTCTTTAGGCCTGGTCAATTACTTAGGAAAGCTAATGCGACTATGGTGGCCCTAGTACCTAAGGTTCCCAATCCATCAAAAGTAGGTGACTTTAGACCTATCTCTTGCTGTAATACAATTTACAAATGCATCTCTAAAATCCTTGCAAGTAGAATACAAGTAGCCCTTCCTAGTTTAATAGATCCTGTGCAATCAGGCTTTGTTAAAGGGAGAAGGATTGCGGATAATATTTTCCTGACCCAGGAACTCATGAGAGGGTGCATGATGCTGATTGTCATGGATACCTATGTTTCAAGTTCAGTTCAGTTTTGCTGGACTACTGTCATCTGACTGATCTGGTAGCTTCCATTCCAGCAGTCAGAAGTTACAAGAGTGCAATGTGCAAAGTGCAATGTCCAACAATTCAGAAGTAAGGTTCAAGCTACAATGCATCAGTTCTGTATCAGTTCTGCATCAGATGAAGTATAATCAGACTGTCTTGTTTTGTTTCATTTTCATCACTGATGGACTCCTTGTTGTGTCCCCAAGCCCCCAAGTCCAGCTGCTCAGTCAGCTAGCTGCTGTACCCTAAGTAGCTCCTATACTACTGATTTCTGAACTGATGGCAGCAGTTGCCAACCTGTTATGAATCTGTTATGCAAAGCTATGGCTGCAAAGCTATGAAATCTGCTTGGTTACTCTCAACACAAGTCAAGTCAAGTCAAGTTACAAGTTCAAGCCCATGGCTGCAAGCTATGATTGCAAATCAAGTAGCAGTTGATGATTCTGTCCAAGTTCAAGCCCAGTCCAGTTCTGAACCTGTTCAAGACCTGCATTTTGTCCAAGTTCAGATTTTGTCCAAGTTCAAGCCCAGTCCAGTTCTGATCCTATGGTGTTCCATAGTGTTTTGTCATGTAATTTAGTAGCATGAAATTTACTAGTTCAGTAGCATTTTGTGTTCTGTTTCGTATCCCTCTTTTAGATGGGTACGAAACAGACGTTCTATTTACTTCTAGTCCTATGTAGCCGTTTGGCGTAGGCGCACTCTTGTTTTTTATTCTTTTCTTTTCTTTCCTCCTGGGGTATGCCCCTTGTAGGCTGTATATTCGGTTAGCCCCCCCTTTTTATTTCAAGCTGATTTACCCAAAAAAAAAAAAAAAACTCATGAGAGGGTACCATAAATCATCCCCCTCTCCTAGGTGTGCCGTGAAAGTGGATATTATGAAAGCCTACGATAATGTGAGATGGGAATTTCTTTGGGATGTGCTAGCTTCCATGAACTTTCACCCTACCATGGTTAAATGGCTTCAGGCTTGTGTTACCACTGCTAATTACTCGTTAAGTATTAATGGTGAAGCCACTGGGTACATCCTTGGGAAAAGAGGGCTAAGGCAGGGAGATCCATTGTCCTCATACTTGTTTGTCATTGTCATGGAAGTGCTCACCTGTTTGTTGAGAGAGAAATCCCTCCTTCCTGACTTTCAATTTCATTGGAGATGTGGTAATACCAAGATTATCAATCTCTGCTTTGCTGATGACCTGATGATTTTTTGTAAAGGGGACCTGTCCTCTATCAGGCATATTCATGATGCTCTCATTGAGTTTCAGGAGTTGTCAGGCCTTTCCCCTAGTCCGGGGAAGAGTAGTATCTTCTTCTCTGGAGTCAATGCCACCTCTAGAGTAGCCATTCTGAATGTCCTAGACTTTAAAGAAGGCACGTTACCTATTAGATATCTTGGGAGCAGTTATGTGCTCCTAAAGATGAGGGGGGTCTTGGGTTCAAATCTATGGAGGTATGGAATAAGGCTGCGGTTGCCAAGCATATATGGTTCTTGATCTCCGGGGGAGAGCAATCCATGTGGTGCCAATGGGTTAAATCCTATTTATTAAAGGGTAGGAATTTTTGGAGTCTTAAAATGCCAGCTGACCCCTCTTGGGTTTGGCGTAAATTACTTAATCTAAGACATTTAGTCCATCCCTTCATTCGTCATGTTATTGGCAATGGGGAGAACACATCCATGTGGTATGACCTTTGGCATCCATTAGGCCCGTTGTTGGATAAGTTTGGTTCCAGAATTGTTTACGACTCTGGCCTTCCCTTGAGTGCCAAAGTGTCCCACATAGTTCACAATTCTAGTTGGACTTTCCCAATCACGCAAACATGGGAGTTGAATGAAGTTAGACGGCTTCTCCCACCGTTGCGGGGCTCCAGGGACCAAGTTAGATGGACTCTAAATGCATCTGGACAATTTAGCATAGCCTCTCTATGGGAGGAACTGAGGGTTTCTTTCCCCAAGGTTAATTGGCACAAGGCTGTTTGGTTTTCAGGCCATATACCTAAGTGTAGCTTCATTACATGGCTGGCCATCCAGGGTAGACTCTCCACTGAGGATAGATTAGTCCTGTTTGGGATTAAATCAATTTCCCAATGCAGTTTTTGCCATGGTAGTGAAAGCCATGATCATTTGTTCTTCAATTGTAGTTTTTCCACACGGGTCTGGAATGCTATTTTGGAAAAAATGGATACAAGTTGGCCCCCTAAGTCTTGGACAGCATGGATTACCCACTTCTCCTCATTTAGGGGAAAATCCCTAAAGAATGTTGTCTCTAAGTTGATATTCACTACTACAGTGTATCATATTTGGATAGAGAGGAACTTAAGGAAGTTTCAAAATACAAATAGCACCTGGGAAGTTGTTGTTCACAAAATCTTTAACATGGTTAAGGGTAGATTACTTTCGTTGCCAAAGTTGCCAGTAGGCTCACAAAATAATAGGTTTATTAGAGTTTGGGGCATTGGGTAATGAGGAACTTGTGTATTTGTGTATTTGTGTACTTGTGGCCATGGTTGTAGATGCTTTCTCTGCAGGGATGGACAGCAGGCAGGCTGCTTTGGGCAATGTTTATAGTTCATGGGGGGATTCAGAAGGGCCATGCAGTTATTAGGCTCCTATTACCTCTAAGTATCCAGGTAGTTAACTTACCCCTTTGGTTGCCATGGATTGAACAGCAGGTGTGTGTCCCTACTATATTGTGAGGTCCCCTGTGAGTTGTGTGCTAGTTCCCCTTCAATCCTTGTGAGAGGAGGTAATATTTAGTGGGGGATTCATGTGAGTATTAGAAGAGGGAGAAGGGGTTACCCAGCTCTTGGTTTTGTTCTTGAGAGTGAGTGGTGTGTTGAGATGCAGTCTCTGTTTTGGTTCAGTAGTTGCATTTCTGCTGTTGACTGATGACTGGTTCAGTGGTTAGTTGAGATGCAGTCTCAGTAGTTGTTGCATCTGTCGACCTTGTGAACTGGTCTGCTGAATGTGACTGAACCTGATCTAAATATCCATGAGGTGCAGATTCTCTAGCACCCTTGGTTGTTGCTTCTACTGATATGCATATGGGTTTGTTGAATTGTGATAAAGTCCCTAGTTCAGTTAGCAGGTTCAGTTTTTGATAGCAAGTTCTGCATTTCTGCTTCAGTACCTGTTCTGCTGCTATCTGTTAGTGTTAAACTGTAATACTGGATTGGGAGTGGTGTAGCAGATTCAATTCAGTTCATGCCAAGTTTATGAGCCTGCTAGTGGTGTAGCAGATTCAGAAGTTGATAGACGTAGTGGGTTTCTATGCCTAACCATCGGGGGCTGTCAATGGGATCTCCCTTCACAGAGGGGGAAGTCCTCTGTATGGTTTTTTGATTTTGACTGTGTTTGAAGTTCTGAAGTTCTGAAGTTCAGAAGATGTGTATCAGAAGTTCAGAAGTTTCAGAAGTTCAGAAGTTTTACAGTCATTCTACAGTTCTGTAGTGTTTTGAGTGAACTTGGAGCTTTCTAGAGCATTGTGTTATTACTTTAGTGGTGATATTTCTGTTATGGAACAAATGCTTTCAGTTTTTGATAGCAAGTTCTGCATTTCTGCTTCAGTACCTGTTCTGCTGCTATCTGTTAGTGTTAAACTGTAATACTGGATTGGGAGTGGTGTAGCAGATTCAATTCAGTTCATGCCAAGTTTCTGAGCCTGCTAGTGGTGTAGCAGATTCAGAAGTTGATAGACGTAGTGGGTTTCTATGCCTAACCATCGGGGGCTGTCAATGGGATCTCCCTTCACAGAGGGGGAAGTCCTCTGTATGGTTTTTTGATTTTGACTGTGTTTGAAGTTCTGAAGTTCTGAAGTTCAGAAGATGTGTATCAGAAGTTCAGAAGTTCAGAAGTTTTACAGTCATTCTACAGTTCTGTAGTGTTTTGAGTGAACTTGGAGCTTTCTAGAGCATTGTGTTATTACTTTAGTGGTGATATTTCTGTTATGGAACAAATGCTGCCTTTTATGCTTACTACAGATGCTGATGGTCATCTCGCAGCAGCCACCCTTTCTGCAGCTGTGCATCAGTTCTGCTGGTTTTCTGTTGCCTTGTAGTAGGTTTTGTTTTCAGTTATGCCTAACCATCGGGGGCTGTCAATGGGATCTCCCTTCACAGAGGGGGACGTCCTCTGTATTGAATTGTATTTTGTTGTATAGTAAGGTACAAGCTCAGAAGTTGTAGTTATGGTCTGTTATGGTAGTGAATCCTGTTGGAGCAATCTGTTGGGGACTCTACCACTCATGTTCACAACTGATGGACACAACTGATGCAGCAGTCCATTGGACACTTCATGGACACCACATGGTCTGTGCACCAGATGTAGTTGGTACCACTTATGGACACTTCATGGACACAGTGGAGCAGGATCTACTTTTGAAATCTGTTAAGTGTAGAGCTGCTAAAACCTGTTGGAGCAATTTGTTATATGGAGCAAAGCATTCAGTTGTATCTATCCAACTGACCAACTTCTGAAGGTCCCATCACAGAAACAACAGCAGCAGTTCTGAAGTTCTGCGATGCTGCTGTACAGTTCTGCTCTATTTTGGTTTTGGTTGTTGCAATCCACCTCATGTATAGTCAGGGTATTTCAGGGTTATGAAATTGGTATACAGTGATTATCATTCATCCCTTGTAGCCTTTTGGCGTTGCCTATTTTCTTTTCTTTTCTTTCTTTTCTTTTCCTCCTGGGGTATGCCCCTTGTAGGCTGTAAATTCGGTTATCCTTTTTTATTTTAAAGCTGGTTTATCCAAAAAAAAAAAGATATCTTGGAGTACCTCTAATCTCCACTAAACTCAAAGCCTCTGACTGTCAGCGCTTAGTGGATAGCATTACTGCCAAAACTAAGTGTTGGACAAATAGAGATTTAACGTATGCTGGTAGGGTGCAATTGATAAAGAATGTTCTGTTTTCCATGCAAACCTATTGGTCCTCCTTATTTATCATCCCTAAAAAGGTGATAAAAGAGGTGGAGGCTATTCTAAGAGCATTTCTTTGGTCAGGCCCTGATCTCAAGAGAACGGGTGCTAAGGTCTCTTGGGAACATTTGTGCTCTCATAAGCAGGAGGGAGGTCTTGGGTTTAAATCCATGCAAACGTGGAATAAGGCAGCCATTGCCAAGCATATTTGGTTCCTCATTTCTGGAGGGGAGCAGTCCATGTGGTGTCAATGGGTCAAATCCTACTTAATAAAAGGAAGGAATTTTTGGAATCTGAAAATTCCTGGAGGATGCACTTGGGTCTGGAGGAAGTTACTGAACCTCAGACCTTTGGTGCAACCCTTCATTATTAGTGTGTTAGGTGATGGTCACTCCATTTCTTTATGGTATGATAATTGGCATCCACTTGGCCCTTTGATAGCGAAGTTTGGTGACAGGATTGCATTAGATGCTGGTATACCTCGGGATGCTACTGTATCCCACATTATCCGCAATGGAAATTGGGTTTTTCCTATTACGCAAACTATTGAACTTATTGAGATCAGAAGAACATTACCACCACTTCTCTTCTCTAGGTCGGATGGGTCAGATTATGTTAAGTGGTCTCTTAATGCAAATGGTCAGTTTTCAATTACATCCTTGTGGGATAAATTGAGAACGTCATTCCCTAAAGTTGGTTGGCACAAGTTGGTATGGTACTCAGGCCACATACCAAAGTGTAGCTTCATTACTTGGTTGGCTGTGCAGCAAAGACTATCCACGGCAGATAGACTAATGCTGTTTGGTGTTACCAACTCCTCTCAATGTAGCTTTTGTCAGGGGTGTGAAAGTCATGACCACCTCTTCTTTAATTGTCCGTTCTCCCAACGGGTGTGGGACACTATTCTTACTAAACTTCATGTAACTTGGCACTCTCGACCATGGTCTGAGTGGGTCACTTTCCTCTCAAACAAAAAGGGCAAATCTGTTCATGTAGTACTTACTAAACTGGTATTTACAGCAACAGTTTATCATGAGTGGATCGAGAGGAATGTAAGGAAATTTCAAGGCACATCCTGTTCTGGGGAGGCAGTTGCTCATAAAATTTATTCTATGGTGAGGGCGAGACTATTTTCACTACAAACGCTGCCACCATCTCAAGATGACTGGGTGGTAAATGAATGGAATCTTAATGGCCAATAACATGTAGTGGTTGGTAACTTAACATGAGTATTTCATTTGTTTTCCTACCTTTATCTACTTCGATTGTGATATACCACTGAGCTGAATTCTGATCATCCTGTTTTGGCTCCTATTACTGCTACGTATCCAGGTTGTTAACTTATTCATTGTAGATTATCCTGGAATCCAGTAGATGGTTCAGTAGTTGGTGATATAGCTGCTGTTCTGTTCTACTGTTATAGTAGATTCAGTTGTTGGTTTTCTCTGACTGCTATTGGCCAGCTACTGCATTTTGTTATTTTTGCTTTTGTTTGTGCTGATACGAACTCCTCTCTGCTATGAACTGTTATTTAGCCAGCTATGTGCATTTTGTTATGTGTCAGTTGTAATCAGAAGTTGTAGCTGCTGCTACTGTAGATCCTGAACCTGTCCAGCTGGTGATTGTAGCTTCAGTTAGGAGATGCTTTTCTTACTTTAATTCATGCCTAACCAACTGGTGACTGTTGATAGACCATTTCAATTTAAGTTTTTCAGTGCTACATTCCTTGGATTATGCCTAACCATCGGGGGCTGTCAATGGGATCTCCCTTCACAGAGGGGGACGTCCTCTGTATAGTATTGTATATGTTTTCAGTATTGTATAGTATTCTGGTATGGTGTTGGGAGCTTCAGTTATTCTGGACTGCTGCTGATGGTTGCTCCATGTTGTGACTATTGCAACTGTTGACTCCTGCTGCTAGCTGCTACACAGCTGCTTCAGAGGATACATAGCTGCTAGGACTCCATGTTGTGACTGTTGTGACTGTTGGCAGCAGCTGTGACTGTTTTGAAGATTGTAAGTTCTGAAGTTTGGAAGACTGTTTTGACTGCATCAGTTATAGTGACTCAAAGGGACTGCATCAGTTTTGACTACTATGTGATTGGGCTGTGTCTGCATTTTGTTTCAACTCTTTGGGAGCTTCAGAAGTTTGGAAGCTCCTGACTGACTGACAACATGGTTCCAAGGTCAATCCACCTCATGTGCCATTATTGGGTGCTGTCAACATGCTTCCAAGTTGTAAGGATGATGTCTGTTACCTCAGTGAGTGTTCTGCAGTCATGTATAGTGCAGCCATGTCTCTTTTGTAATGTATAGTGCAGTGTTATGCTAAGCTAAATGGTATTCTACTGGTAGTAAGCTGTATGGTATCCTAACTCCACTGTGCAGACCAGCAAGTGTTGGTATTCTCTAGGCGTTGTTTTCCCTTCCTCGTACTAGATGGATTGAAAACATCGTGTATCCGAATATACAGCCTACAAGGGGCATACCCCAGGAGGAAACAAAAGAAAAACAAAAGATTGGAAAAATTGAAGACTGAGCCAAGTGGCTACATGGATTGGATTGTTGTGGACTAGATGGAGACAAAACAAACTACAAACATTTGTTTCCTACCCATCTACAAAAGGGGACCAGTTACAACATCCATTTGAACATTGTACCCTATAAGTGATGAAAATGAAACAAAACAGCTATCTGACTGAGCCTATCCAATGCTGACAGGCCCAATACCTTGTGTAACTTGTGTATCTTGTGTATCTTCTGAAGCAGCTATCTGACTGAGCAGCTGGACTTGGGGGCTTGGGGACACAACAAGGAGTCCATCAGTGATGAAAATGAAACAAAACAAGACAGTCTTATAATACTTCATCTGATGCAGAACTGATTCAGAACTGATGCATTGTAGCTTGAACCTTACTTCTGAATTGTTGGACATTGCACTTTGCACATTGCACTCTTGTAACTTCTGACTGCTGGAATGGAAGCTACCAGATCAGTCAGACCAGACTTGTGACAGACTTGTGACAGTAGTCCAGCAAAACACAGAGCAGAACAGAACTGAAGCTCCCAAACACAGGTATCCATGACAATCAGCATCATGCACCCTTGTGAACTTGAACTTGAACAATACTATACCATACTGAAAACATATACAAAACTATACAGAGGACGTCCCCCTCTGTGAAGGGAGATCCCATTGACAGCCCCCGATGGTTAGGCATAACTGAAAACAAAACCTGCTACAGCCCAAACTACATTACAACTTCTGAACCAAGTGTAAATGAACCATTACAACTGATGCAGAAATGCTGATTGTCATCAACAGCTACAATCAGAAGAAGTAACCACAGCACAGTGGCAGTAGCAGTAGCAGTAACCACAGCCATCAACAACAGGTTTAGAACAGGTATATGTTGATCAGAAGAATCTGAACCTTAGGCAGATACAACATAACACCTTCAAACAGTCAATAACAGTCAATAACACCAAATGAGGAACAAGGCTGCTATCAGGCATTCAAGACTGATGCAGCAAGGTTTCTGACTTGGCAACACTACATGGAACAAGGCTGCTAAGATGGTAATGGGTAAGCAGCCATCTCAGAACAGCAGCATAACCAACTGTTGTTGATGGCTGTGGTTACTTGGATATCCAGAACAACCATTCAAAATTGCTTGGATTTCCAGAATAACCCCTTAGCAGTCCAAACCCTATTTTTTTTTTTGGGTAAAATAGCATGAAATAGAAAAAAGGGTAACCGGATATACAGCCTACAAGGGGCATACCCCAGGAGGAAAAGAAAAGAAAACAAAAAAGAGTAAGAAAATTGATCACGCGAAATGGCTACAAGACATTGATGAGGAGCTATGTTTCCAATCCATCTAGTAAGAGGGAACGGAAACACTGCCAATTGTTACCAACAAAAAGATTACGCCCAAGGCATCTAAAAGTGCTATTAAAGGCATCTAATAGTATTGTTTCCTTAGAGCACTTGAACTGGACACTTACACACTTTACAAGCACATGGTTTCTAATAGTATTGTTTCCTGACAAGCACTTGAACTGGACGATTCCAGAAAGCAGGACACTTGCACACTTGCACTCATCGTATATAGCAGAACAGTCTGCCCCCAATCTGTGATCTGCCCTTCACATATGCTGAAGCTTGATAGGTGAAACAATCTGTGATGTGATTTGTTCTCCTCCTAGCAAAGCAATACACGCTCCAAGGGACAACCCCCCGAGGATAGGTGAAACTGAAGGAACACAAATCCAACACAGCAATTACAATGTAAAACCAATAGCTTGTTATGCTGCATACAAACTAGGTGGTACAATGTATCACTAGCAGATCAGAACAAAAGAATCTACTAAATCTTTATTGGTGCAACATGGATTCAAATTCTGCTGTGACTGAGTGAAATAGCAAGTAGCACCTGAGCAGCCTTTCTGTATTCAAGAGCAGCCTGACTAGCATGGTAATGGTGCATTTTCTGTTGCACCTTTAGTAGCACCTGATTTCTAAATTTCTAAGTTTATCTTCAATGATGAGTGCCTACTTCAATTCAATTCATGTCAAGTTTCTGAGCCTGCTAGTGGTGTAGCAGATTCAGAAGTTGATAGATGTAGTAGGTTTCTATGCCTAACCATCGGGGGCTGTCAATGGGATCTCCCTTCACAGAGGGGGACGTCCTCTGTATTGTTTTGATTTGATTTTGACTGTGTTTGAAGTTCTGAAGTTCTGAAGTTCAGGAGATATGTATCAGTTATGTAGTGTAGTGTTTTGTAGTGTTCTGAAGTTCAGAAGTTATGGATCATTCTACACTTGGAGGTTTCAGAAGTTCAGAAGTTCAGAATGTAGTGTAGTGTAGTGTAGTTTCAGCTGTCCAGATCTGATGGGTTATCAAGCTCAGAAACAAGGTCTTACTCATCCAAGCTGCATCAGTCTGATTAGCTGTTGCTGCTGTGATTGTATTGAAGTTTTAATGACTGTAAATGGTCGATTAGTGGTTCATAGTATTGTGGACATGTGCAATGTGGTATTAGTGGTTGATCCCCTTTACTATTAGTGGTAGATACCTTAAGCATAGTTTTGTTGCTATCAGTTGCCTATGTTTCCTTTCCCTCTTACTAGATGGATTGGAAACATAGCCTCACATCACTGCCTTGTAGCCACTTGGCGTTATCAATTTTCCTTATCCTTTGTTTTCTTTTTTCTTTTCCTCCTGGGGTATGCCCCTTGTAGGCTGTATATCCGGTTACCCTTTTTTCTATTTCATGCTATTTTACCCAAAAAAAAAATAAAAAAATCTACTAAGGTATCTACTACTGGACTGCATATAAAACAGCAGCAGAACAGCAGCAGAACTGCACAACAAGTCCCAACTGAGCCTTCATCTAATAAGCCTTCAACTGATATTGCTAGCAGCAGAACAGTCAAGCTTCAAACTGATGCAGCTTCAGAACTGCTGCTGTCACAGAACAGCAGCAGCAGTCCATCACACAAAACAAAACAAAATGCAGAGGACGTCCCCCTCTGCGAAGGGAGATCCCAATGACAGCCCCTGTTGGTTAGGCGACTATTATAAATGAACAACCACTAAATAAACTTAATACAGCTTCTGAATATACAGCAGTCAACAACTACATTCAACATCTGAACTGAAAATGGACACTTGACATAGAACTGGACAATGGACATCACAAGGGTTCTTATCAGCATCCTTGTGCATCCCAATGATATTGAAAGGGTGCAGTTCTTAAGCCAAAACAGTACATCAGATTCAGAACAGCAGCCAAAACAGGACCTATCAGAACATCATAACATCAGAACTGCCATGGCAGCAGCAGATACAGAACACAGAGCTGCCATGGCAAAACTCACTCCATCAGCAAAACAGGAGGTATAACAAAACTATGCAGTTACAGCAGCAGGTATAGCAAACCTTAGCAGCAGTAACTTAATGCATAAATGAACTCCACCAATCCAACTAACTACTGAACGAACCATCAGTCAACAGTAAATAACTACTGAACCATAACAACAGTAGACAACAGGTGCAGTATAAATGATCACCCTGAAATTACAAAGCCAAAACTCCCAACTCCCACTCTTTATACAATGCCAAAACAGGGAAACCTTATACTCCCTCAACTAAACCTCACATAATGCCCCCGCTAAATATTACCTCCTCTCACAAAGACGGAAGGGGCTAGAACACTCAGCTCACAAGGATTGCACTCAATATAGTAGGAACTCTCAAAGCACCAAGGAACCTAAAAGAGATAAGGTAACTACCTGAGTACTTAGTAGTAATAGAAGGCCAAAAAAAAAAAAAAAAAAAAAAAAAAATAGAAGGCCAAGCAGGCAGGTTGCTGCACTCCCCTGCTTCTGCTTCTGTTTCTGTGACCAAGGAGGAGCATGAAGCTGTATCCCCCTTGACCAATGACTTGCTGTACAACCACCTGAGTGCTTCTGATGCAGCCTCAGAGACAACTCTGGACCAAGTTAGATCAAGGGGAAACCCCTTGAGATTTACCTGCATGTGTTATCATGTGAGTATATGGGTAATTTCATTCTAACTTATTACTGAGAATGCTAATCATGAATATTCCACATAGATAATAATTGAGAAGGCCCCTTGAACTTAGACAATGACAACAACCTGCACCTTACTTCATTTGAAATTTTGTGAGCAACCACTCCAGGGGGGCAATTAAGATTCTGGAATTTCCTATGATTCCTCTCAAGCCATAATTGGTGCACATAGGTTGTAAAGACAAGTTTAGCAATTGTAATGGCCAGAGCCTTGCCTTGGACAGAGGACAGCCTGCTCACCCACTGCTGCATGGATGTCAATCCTGTCATGTGAGGGGTCTTTGGGGATAAGATACCCCTAATTTGTGTAGCCATGGGGCAATCAAAAAAGAGGTGCTCATGGGACTCTACTCCCAAACATAGGCTGCATATGGAAGCAGCTTTCATTCCAAACATGACTAGTCTGTCTTCTGTAGATAATCTATTAAGGATGGCCATCCATGAGATCACACTACATCTAGGGATGTACCCTGAGAACCATACCACTTTATGCCAAGTGATAGCAGGAAAATGTATCCTTAAGTGATCCCATAAGGATGAGATGGTGAACTTACCAGATGCATTGAGATTCCAAATGCATCTATCCCCAGTGGAAGCATTGATGGGGACAGCTTGTAATTCTGATCTCACTTCATTGAGATCAGGGGTTTGGGTCATTGGGAAGGCCCACTGATTGTCCCTAATGATAGACTGCACAGTGGAATCCTTGTGCAGTCCAGAATCTAAGGTGATTCTAGGCCCAAATTTAGGCAATAAGGGCCCTAGGGGATGCCAGTTATCAAACCACAAAGAGGTCAACTGGCCATCCCCTATTTTATACTTAATGTGTGGTTGGATGAGTGGTCTAATGTTAAGGATTTTCCTCCATACCCTTGATGGATTACTTGGAGTTTTAACACTCCAAAAGCTCTTACCTTTAAGTAGGTAAGACTTCACCCATTGGCACCACATAGATTGCTCCCCTCCCGAGATAAGGAACCAAATATGTTTGGCAACTGCTGCCTTGTTCCAGACCTCCATTGATTTAAAACCTAACCCTCCTTCCTTTACAGGAGAACAAAGATGTTCCCAAGAGACTTTTGCCCCTGTTTTCTTAAGGTCGGGGCCAGACCAAAAGAAGGCTCTAAGGATAGATTCCACCTCCTTAATTACCTTCTTAGGGATAATGAAGAGAGATGACCAATAGGCTTGCATTGAGAACAGTATTGATTTTATTAATTGAATCCTCCCAGCATAGGATAAGTACCTATGTGTCCATGATTTAGTCTTGGCCAAAATTCTGTCAACCATTACTTTACAATCAGAGTGCTTGAGTTTGGTGGACAGTAGGGGTACCCCCAAATACCTAACAGGCAAAGACCCCTCCTGGAAGCCTAGGATACCTAATATGGATGCCTTGGTAGGTGGGCTTACACCAGAGAAAAAGATGTTGCTCTTGGAAGGGCTTGGTGAAAGCCCAGACAACTTCTCAAATTCAGTTAAAGAATTCTGAATGTGATTAATGGAGCTTACTTCACCTTTGCAAAAGATCATAAGATCATCTGCAAAGCAAAGATTGACAAGTTTGGTAGCTCCACATTTCCAGTGGAAATTAAAATCAGGTTGGAAGGATTTCTCCTTAAGAATGCACGTTAACACCTCCATAGCTATAACAAAAAGGTAAGAAGACAGTGGATCACCTTGTCTTAAACCTTTTTGCCCAGGAATGTACCCTATTGCCTCCCCATTAAAACACAAGGAGTAATTAGCTGTAGACACACAAGCTTTCAACCATTGGATCATCCTAGGGTGGAAGTTCATTGAAGCCAGGACATCCCAAAGGAATTCCCACCTGACATTATCATAGGCCTTCATAATGTCCACTTTCATGGCACACCTAGGGGATGAGGAATGTTTGTGGTAACCTCTCATCAATTCCTGAGTAAGGAATATGTTATCAGCTATCCTCCTACCCTGGACAAAGCCAGATTGAGCAGGATCAATAAGGGAAGGCAGAACAGGTCTGATTTTATTGGCTAGTATTTTAGCTATACATTTATATATCACATTACAGCATGAGATGGGCCTGTAGTCTCCTACCTTAGAGGGATTGGGGACTTTAGGCACCAAAGCAACTAGGGTAGCATTGGCCTTCTTCAAGAGTTGACCAGACCTGAAAAACAGTTTGACAGATGAGGTCACTTCATGGCCTATAACAGGCCAAGCTCTATGGAAGAAGGAAGCATTATAGCCATCTGGCCCAGGAGCTTTTTGAGGATTAAGAGACCAAAAGGTGTCCTTGATCTCTTTATCAGTTACCCCCATCACCATTTGCAAACTCTGGGAGGGGGAGAGCTTCCTAGTTATAAGCTGTTGCACTCTAGAGGATCCAGAGTAATCAGTCAAATGTTTGGTGCCTAACAAGTTAGTGTAGTAGTTGATGAATGTGTGCTTAATCAACTCTAAGTTTTGGGAAACAGACCCATCTTCTAGAACCAAGCTAGAAATTCTGTTCCTATTCCTTGAATTGGTAATGGACTTGAAAAAGAAGGAGGAACATTGATCCCCCAACTTTAGCCATTGGATTCTTGATTTTTGCTTGGCCAAAATTTCTTCTGCCCTGGCATAAGCTAGATACTGCTTGCACAGTTCCTTTTCAATGGCTTGTTTAGAAGGGTCACTAGGGTCAGAGCCTAGTTCTCTTTGGATTATTTCTAATTGTTGTTTACTGGATGCCACTCTTGAAGAAAGATCACTAAACTCATTTGTGTTTAGTTTTTTGAGATCCCCCTGCAATTGCTTAAGTTTTTCACAAACACAGAACATTGGATTTCCAATGACTATCTTCCTCCACACCTGCTGAACAGTGTCAAGGAACTTAGGGTGCTCAGCTAAAAAGTTGAAGAACCTAAAAGGCCTTTTCTTAGTAGGTGGGGCAGTTGTCAAATACACAACTGCAGGGGAATGGTCTGACACTCTAGGGCTGAGAAAATGTGCATTGGACCAGCAGAAATCTTTGACCCAACTCTCATTAACCAGAACCCTATCAATCTTGGAACTTATATGAGCATCTCCCAGTTGGTTAGGCCTACAGAACCTCAGAATATCAGAACCTAAAACATTCCAGAGCTGATGCAGAACCTAAAACAGAACTGATGCAGAACTGATAACATTACTAGCTGAACCATAAACATATTTCAGAACAATTGAACCATAAATGCAGAGGAATTCCCCCTCTGCGAAGGGAGATCCCACGACAGCCCCTAATGGTTAGGCAATCAAACAGGAAGCATGTTGAACACAGGGGATAAGATAACTACCTGTGTATGTAGGAGTAATAGCTGACTTAGTACCTCTTGTTGAGATAACTACCTGTGACTGTGGCTGGACTGCAGGCAGGTTGCCCCTGCTTCTGCTTCTGTTTCTGAGCTGAAGTATAGCCCATGCTGATCCAGCCTTCTTCTTGTTAGAGCATGTCCCCCCTTTGAGTATTGATCCAGCCTTGTGCCTGGTGCCTGTGAACACAATTCTGCAATATTAGAATATGTGCAAAAGGGTGATTAATTGCCACTACACAATGTTCCATTGGACTTTTAGTTGTCTAGAATGAAGATCACTAGGTAAATTAGTCAAGGACAAAAGCCTAGATCTTATTTCATTGGAGATTTTATGAGCAACTACAACGGAGGAGCAAGATGAGTTCTGGAACTTTCTGTGGTTTCTTTTTTTTTTTTTGGGTAAATTAGCTTGAAATTAAAAAAGGTTAACCGAATGTACAGCCTACAAGGGGCATACCCCAGGAGGAAAAGAAAAGGAAAAAACAAGAATAACAAAAGTGCGGTAAACCATGCACAACCCGCATGGAGAGTTAGATAAAGTAAATACATGAAGATGCCATGTGTACGGTAAGTAAAGTACATAGAGCTAAATGAAATAGAGCTACCACCTGGCACAACCCGCCAGGCTAGGAAATAAGGTAAGTAAAGTAGATAATCGAGGTCAGAGATGACCACATGATAACCAACACTGAGGAGAAGCCACCGAGTAAGACGGCTACAAAGCAGGCTGATCGGCTACTACAAAGGAACAAGGCATCAAGAGGCTCGAACCAGAGTTGACGACATCCGACAAGGCTACTGCTGCTGCTCAGTACCCTGCTCACCACGCTCAAACCTTCCGGCCTACTACTCCCTCATCCAAGCCTAAGGCTCGCCAAAACCTCCTGCTGAACCCAACTACCTAATAACCTCCTCCTCGAAGGCTGGGATAAGAGAACCAAGAACCTAGTACTTCCATCAACCCCAAAGCTAGTATAATACCCACTCAACAGAAGCCAACTACTACAGAGGGACACGGACTGAGAGAGGCTCGAACTGGAGATGTCGGCATCCGACAAGGCTACCCTGCCAAGTACCCTGCACACCACGCCCATTCCATCCAGACTACTACAACCTCGCCTACATCCCCTAGGCTCGCTAACGACTGAAAGAGGACCAAGCTACCCCTTTCGATCAGTGAACAACCACCAATCTAATCAATGACAGCTCCGGCAGCTATCTCGCTCAATCAGAATCCATCCACCAATCTAATCAGTGGCACCCACAGCTGCTGCTACTGCGAACTACCCTTTTCAATCAGAACAGATTCTAATCTAATCAACGATAGCCACTCAAACCTCAAGTGGACCAAGCTGCTCCTTTCGATCAGAAACAGACCGCAAAGCTACCCCTTTCGATCAGTGAACAACCACCAATCTAATCAATGACAGCTCCGGCAGCTATCTCGCTCAATCAGAATCCATCCACCAATCTAATCAGTGGCACCCACAGCTGCTGCTACTGCGAACTACCCTTTTCAATCAGAACAGATCCCAATCTAATCAACGATAGCCACGACCACAAGAATACTACACACAACCTCAGGGCTAAAAGCACAAGATCTAGGAATATAAAAGGCTCGACCAAGAGCCCGACAACCCCCAATTTCAGTCCAACAGGTGACCGCCTATCGGGGATCGCAGATACTAACAGTAAACTGGCCCATAGGTCCAGCAACAAATTGACTGCAGGCTTGTTCTGTCCAATATTGGACTTGGAATTATGTTTGGAATCCGTGCCACTTTTTTTTTTTTTTAAAAGAAATTTAGCCCCAACCTGACATAACATAACATAAAACCCAGTTACATTGCTTGGGAGCTTTGCTCCATAACATAACATGACAACAATATAGCAGTTCAGTTCCATGGGGCCACGGCTGTTGAAAACACCCAGGCCTGGCATGACTGCCCACTACCGGCTGCTGAGCCCCACGGCTGACGGCTGTTGAGCCCCACGGTGGCTGTGCCCCACGGCGGCTGTTGGGGCTGGAGTTGAAGGCCGACGGCTGTTGAGCCACGGCGGTTGCTGTTGTAGTAGATGATCTTCATCCACGGCGGTTGGAGCAGAAGGCCGACGGCAAGAAATAGCCATAGCCGGCTTGATTCCAGATCTGAATGGTAGAGTTGAGACCAGATCTGAACGGGGTGACTCCCTCTATGTCCGGCGAGCCACCGCCCTCCGCCGTGCACCCAACCAAGTAGCTCTGGCTCTGATTAGTCGAGAGCACGCCGGCTCTGGTTCTTGAGAGCTCTCAATCCGAGCCTGGCCGAAGCTAAGTCCGACGAGTCACCGCCTTCCACCTTGCACCGCAACTGAGCAGCCTTGGGTCCGATCTAACCGAACCAAAACAAACAGAAAGACGGCGCGGTGGAAGTCAGTAGGAGGGAGAAGATGAGAAGGCGTGGTTTCAGAAGATTTGGTGGGTTTGATCGGTAAAGGATCATCCCTTGAACGGACTGTGATAGATGGCCGGACCAGAGGTGGCCGGATATTGGTTGGGCGGACCAGGAATGGCCGGATATGGGTTGGGCGGTGGAGGAGAACTTCTCTAGAGAGAGAAGTTCCCTTGCCCGGATATGGGTTGGGTTGGCCCATGATCTTGCATCTAAGTTGAATTGATGTGTGTGGATCGGACATCTTGTCACTCATGAAGGTGTGATTATTCACTAGAACCATAAACATGTTATGTTTAACCATCTAATAAATTACCCATCAAAGAAAACATAAAAACAGAGAAAGATTGACGATTAACCAAGAACCTGTTTTCTTGAAAAAAAAGAAAGATAGAACCTTCACACACACACACACACAGATGGGTACCTATTTCTGTGGTTTCTTTCCAACCAAATATGATGAATATATACGGTGAAAGCCAACTTTGCAATAATGTTGGCCAAAGATTTACCTCTCAACCTAGAGAGGCAATCTACCCAAGTCTGCCAGCTCTGATGTCCTTGCATTTGGGGAACTTTGGGAGACAGGATACTCCTGAGTTGGGTGGCCATAGGGCACTGAAAGAATAGATGGGCATGGTTTTCCACATCAGGGCAAAATGTACATTGGGAGGTGGATTTAAGCCCAAATAGGATAAGCCTATCCTCAGTGTTTAATCTTTGCAGAAGGGCCATCCAAGTAATTAGACTGCACCTTGGTATATGGCCTGGAAACCATACAACCTTATGCCATGTAACAATGGGGAAGTGAGTTCTAAGGTTGTCCCACAGGGATGAGATGGAGAACTCCCCTGATTTAGTTAGTGACCACTTGCATGTATCCTTGGTAGCACTATTGATAGTAATTGTATGTAAACCAGTTCTGATTTCATTAAGTTCAAGAGTTTGGGTGATAGGGAAGGCCCATTGGTTGTTATGAATTATATGTTGGACAGTGGCATCCCTATCTATTCCAGAATCATAGACAGTTCTAGGACCAAATCTTTGTAGTAGGGGGCCTAGGGGATGCCAATTGTCGTACCATAAAGAGGTAGACATTCCATCCCCCAACTTGTACAGAATATGTGGCTGAACAAGGGGTCTCAGGGATAGGATTTTCCTCCACACCCAAGAAGGGTCACTTGGGACCTTAACAAACCAAAAGTTCCTGCCTCTGAGTAAGTAGGACTTGACCCATTGACACCACATGGATTGTTCCCCGCCGGACACAAGGAACCAAATGTGCTTTGCCACTGCAGATTTGTTCCATGTCTCCAAGGACTTAAAACCAAGACCACCTTCTTGAACAGGGGAGCAGAGATGCTCCCACTCTAGGCGTTGTTTTCCCTCCCTCTTACTAGATGGACTGAAAACATCGTGATATGGACTGCGGCTGGTTGTATCCCCAAGTCAGCTGCTGCTGCTGCTGATGGTTGTGTCCACAATGGCAGGCTGCTGCTGCTGCTAGCTGCATCAGTTCTGCATTGGTGTATCCTCTACCAGTTGATCATGGGATCAGTTATTGAGTGGATTCAAGTTTAAATTCAGTGAGAAACAATAAACTTGAAAAAACCCTAAGTTGACAATGGCGATGGCGATTTGGGGCGAGTTGTTCTCTACTATCTCGATTGTTAACCAAAAGTTGTTAACATGGCTGACGGTACGATATCATTTGCTGAGGGCTTGAGCTCCAAAGCCCTAGATTCCCATGAACTTCGGCGACTACAACAGGTTTCAGAAAATACGAAACCTCAGCAGTCTCATTCGACTTCAACATCAAGGGTCACCATCTCAGACGGCACAATCTCTGAAGGGCTGGGTAGCAAGGCCCAGGATTCAAATGAGCTTCGCCGCAGACAGAAGAGCTCAATACAACACGGTGAAGGCACAGTCCTCATCGAGCAAACCCCACTCTCACCCAAATCGACTGAAACATCGGATCCCCAAATTAAATTTGGAACTCACAGTCCAAAACACACCAAGACGAGCCCTGCTCGTAAACTCCAACAGGTCTTTCAGAACGAACGAAAGCAGATGGAATCCGAAGCTCGGATGCTCGAAATTGTGGGTCACCGGGAGGACGAGCTCAACAATTCGGAGGATCCTTTCATTCTTGATGTCGTGACAGCAAAACTACAGAGCATTCAGCAATCATGGAGAGAAGATCTTCAGAAGGAAGAGGAAGAGCGAGCAACTCGTCTCACTTCCATCGCATCTTCCTCTGAGATTGGGGCTCGCAGCCCTAAATCAAGAACAACCTCTAATCCTCCATCGAAGCATCAGCAGGCGATATTCGAGGATGGCTTGGTTCGAGAAGCAGAGGCGAGAGCCGCAGTACAATTCCAAGGTCAGCCTCACGAGGTACCTCCCTCTAACCTAAATCCAAAAACTTTGATCAATGCTAGAGGTATTCAGTACCTAGAAGGGGATTCCAACATGGGCTACAGCGAAACCGACAGTAAACCTAGACGACCCCAGAATTTCCCTCGGCAATTTCCTGATAAATCCAGACTGAATCCAAACACTTCTAAAGCCAAACCGAAAAATTGGGCTTCTCTATTGCAGTCACAGAGTCCTTCAATGGACATGAAACTTGACTTCTATCCTGATCTCTTTCAAGGGAAAGAAGCCCAGGTAGAAATAGATGTAGAGCTAACAGATGTTGGTAAATGGAACAGGTACTTAGTGGGCCACTTCTTAGATGGGAAAATGGCCTACCCATTGGTTGTTTCCACTGCTCGTTACCAATGGAAAGAATTGTTTGTGGCTGTAAAGCCAGATGTGGCTGGCTGCTATCTGTTCGAATTCCGAGATGAACAAGCCAAACAGCAAGTATTGGATGGTGGTCCATACTTCTTTTCGCAGAAATACCTAGTTCTAAAGGACTGGCATCGCATGATGCAACCGGTTAAGGAGCAGCCCTCTCACATACCAGCCTGGGTTAAATTGCATAATTTGCCTCTTGAGTTATGGAACCAAGAGTGTCTAAGTAGGGTAGCTAGTACAATAGGTAAACCACTACATGTAGATCATGCAACGGCTAAAACCTCAAAGCAACCAGGTCTACTTCAAACTAAATCAACAAGTGCTAGAATCTGTATCGAGATAAGTGCTGAACATGATCTTCCAGAAGATGTCAGAATTACAGTGGGGGGAAACTCAGTGGTGGTGCCTATTGAATATCAGGTGCTGCCTCTCTTATGCAAACACTGCAAAGTCTTTGGACATGCTACTGCCCAATGCCCTAAGAATGCTCCCCCACAATCCAGTCAACCCACTCAAGAATGGACTATTGTAGGTAATGGGAAACATCCAAACCTCCCTTCTCAATCGGATACTATTGGAGCTCTAAATTCCTCCAAGACTACCATTGTTAGTCCCCAAGTAGAAGTGTCTACTGATTCTGAGGAAGAGTTAGTGGAGGTACTCGTAGGAGTGGTAAGTAGTACACATGAAACATTGAGCCAGCTTCAGCAGCAGCCTGTACAGGACAGCAGCCTACCCCAATCAGCAGTCAAGGTTGTTCCCAATCAGCAGCAGCCTGTACAGGACAATGCTGAACAGCAGCCTGGCAGTGAACAGCAGACTACCCCAATGCCCAGATCAGCAGCCAAGAAAGCTGCATTGGGGGGCTCCTCCAACACTGGGCAGACAAAGAAGCAAAAGGGCCATGCAAAAGGCTATTTCCATAAAAGGAAGTAGCTCTCTTTATCTATATTGTCCATATTTTTCTATTTCAATTATATCTCTTATCTGTATAGTGCAGTTGTACCTAGTTTACTTTATGGATTGTTCAGTTAGAAATTTTGGTTTTTGGAATTTGAGGGGCCTTAATGATCCCCTCAAGCAAAGGGAGGCAAAAAATTGGGTTTTTAAGAATAAATTATCTCTAGTTGGACTCATTGAACATAAAGTCAAAGAACCCAAAGTGTCTAGTATTGTCAATACCATGCTCCCTCATTGGACCTTTGTTAGCAATCACTCCAGTTCTATAATGGGGAGACTTTTGATTTGTTGGAACCCTTTGGTTTTCCAAGTTCAGGTGCTGAGTCAGTCCAACCAATTTATCCATTGTAAGGTTATTACTTGTGATGGCCATTACTCTTTTGTGGCTACTTTTGTTTATGGGGCTACTTGTTACCTTGAGAGGCAACAGCTTTGGGCTGACCTTCAACAACTAAGTGTAGTTACCCCTTGGGTTGTATTAGGTGATTTCAACGCCATAAAGTCCCTTACTGAAAAAGTGGGTGGGGATAGATCCTGGTCGCCTTGGATGGAGGAATTCAATTCCTGTCTCCATTCAACAGAGCTAGTTGACCTTAGGTACTCTGGTTGCCAATACACTTGGTCTAATAAACAAACTTTCACTCCGTTATCAATTTACCCCCTGCCGTGACTTGCCGTTAACAGCACAGTTAAATAAAAAATACCTACCACCAGTTTGCAATCCTATGAAGCAGAAACGTGATTATGAGAGCCTTAGAGACAAAATTTGATTATGTCTCTTTAAAATAATATGATCAGAATAATAAGATCTTCACACCCGTTCAAACGGATTAAAAATTGAAGCACTTAATTTTTTAATCATATTTTTTAATATATAAACGGTCATAAAAAAATTAAGTGCTCAAATTTTCACTCCGTTTTGAATCAGTACAAAGATATTTAAGTGCTCATAAAAAATTAAGTGCTCAGAAAATTAAGTGCTCATAATCACATTTCTGCTCCATAGGGTCCTAAATAAAGAACACATACTTAATATGAGAGCCTTAGAGATAAAAATGAATTACGACCCTTTAGAATAATATGATAAGAATAAAAAGATCTTTGCACCGATTCGAACGGAGTGAAAATTTCAGCACTTAATTTTTTTATGACCGTTTATATATTAAAAAATATGATTAAAAAATTAAGTGCTTCAATTTTTAATCCGTTTGAACGGGTGTGAAGATCTTATTATTCTGATCATATTATTCTAAAGAGACATAATCAATTTTATCTTTAAGGCTCTCATAATCACGTTTCTGCTCCATAGAATTGCAAACTGGTGGTATGAATTTTTATTTAACCAAAACGTTGCCATTTTGGTGTGTGGGTAGGGGCTGATGTGCCTTTGGGGCAGCAGAGCCCCCGGGTCCGGGTAATAAGTAGAGAGAGATAGAGAGAGAAATGTTGGAAGTAGGGGACACTGATTCAAAACGGAGTGAAAATTTGAGCACTTAATTTTTTTTAGACCGTTTATATATTAAAAAATATGGTTAAAAAATTAAGTGCTCCAATTTTTAATCCGTTTGAACGGGTGTGAAGATCTTATTATTTTGATCATATTATTTTAAAGAGACATAATCAAATTTTGTCTCTAAGGCTCTCATAATCACGTTTCTGCTTCATAGGATTGCAAACTGGTGGTAGGTATTTTTTATTTAACTGTGCTGTTAACGGCAAGTCACGGCAGGGGGTAAATTGATAACGGAGTGAAAGTTCAGGTGTTCAATTGAAGTTTATTTAAGTTCAGGTGCCTATTTGACATTGAGTTCAAAGTTCAGGGGTTTTTTTGAATTTTTCCCATTCCTGTCTCCATTCAACAGAGCTAGTTGACCTTAGGTACTCTGGTTGCCAATACACTTGGTCTAATAAACAAATGGGTGTTGCTCACATTAGCACTAAGATTGATAGAGTCTTAGTTAATGATAGTTGGATCACAGATTTCTGTTGGTCCAATGCTCATTTTTTCAGCCCTGGCGTATCCGATCATTCACCTGCTGTTGTGTATTTGACAGCTAATACCCCCACTAGGAATAGGCCTTTTCGGTTCTTTAATTTTCTGGCAGAACATCCAAGATTCATGGAATCTGTCCAGCAGGTATGGAGAAAGGTAATCTTAGGTAATCCAATGTACTGCGTCTGTGAGAAATTGAAGCATTTACAGGAGGGCCTCAAACAATTGAACAATAAGGAGTTTAGTGATTTGTCAGCCAGGGTGGCCACTCTTAAACATCAATTGGAAACCATCCAAAGAGAACTTGGTTCTCATCCCAACGATCCCTCTAAGCAAGCCACTGAACGTGATCTGTGTAAAAAGTACCTACTTTACGCTAGAGCAGAAGAAAGTTTTGCTCAGCAAAAGTCAAGAGTTCAGTGGTTAAAGCTGGGGGATCAATGTACGTCCTTTTTCTTCAAAACTATCAATAATACCAGGAATAGGAACAGAATCTCTAGCTTGGTTCTGGAGGATGGCTCTATCACACATGACATTGGGTTGGTGAAAAGTACTTTCATCAACTACTACACTAAGTTGTTAGGTTCCAAGCACCTGACCGTTTATTCTGGATCCGCCAGAGTTGACCAACTTATTGCTAGGAGGCTCTCACCTTCTCAAAGCTTGGATATGGTGATGGAGGTGACAGATAAAGAGATCAAGGATACCTTCTGGTCTCTTAATCCTCAAAAAGCACCAGGTCCTGATGGATACAATGCAGCCTTTTTCCAAAAAGCATGGCTAGTGGTGGGCCATGAAGTGACCTCAGCCATTAAAATGTTCTTTAGATCTGGCCAACTTTTGAAAAAGGCTAATGCTACCTCTGTAGCTTTGGTGCCTAAAATCCCCAACCCCTCGAAGGTGGGGGATTACAGACCAATCTCATGTTGCAATGTAATATATAAGTGTATTGCTAAAATTTTGGCCAATAAAATCAAATCTGTTTTACCTTATCTCATTGATCCTGCTCAGTCTGGCTTTGTACAAGGTAGAAGAATCGCAGATAACATATTCCTCACTCAGGAATTAATGAGGGGATACCATAAACACTCATCATCCCCTAGGTGTGCCATGAAGGTAGACATCATGAAGGCTTATGACAATGTCAAATGGGAGTTCCTCTGGGATGTTCTTGCTACCATGAATTTCCATCCAAAAATGATTCAATGGCTGAAGGCCTGTGTGTCCACAGCAAACTACTCCTTGTGCTTCAATGGAGAAGCAATAGGATACATTCCTGGGCAGAAAGGTTTAAGACAAGGAGATCCCTTGTCTTCCTACCTATTTGTGATTGTAATGGAAGTCTTGACTTGCATTCTTAGGGAAAAGACTCTCCTTCCAGACTTTAAATTCCACTGGAAATGTGGTTCCACCAAACTTGTAAACCTCTGTTTTGCAGATGACCTGATGATCTTTTGCAAAGGTGAGGTCAGCTCTATCAACCACATTAAACAGTCATTGACTGAGTTTGAGGCCTTGTCTGGCCTCTCTCCAAGTCCTACTAAGAGTGACATCTTCTTTTCTGGTGTCAATCCGACCACCAAATCTTCCATACTCAACTTATTGGGGTTTCGGGAAGGGACTCTACCTGTGAGGTACTTGGGCGTACCTCTTCTTTCCACAAAACTCAAACACACTGACTGTAAAAGCATAGTGGATAGGATTGTAAATAAAACCAAATCATGGACCCATAGGTATTTGTCTTATGCTGGAAGGATACAATTAATAAAGTCTATACTTTTCTCAATGCAAACCTATTGGTCATCTCTTTTTTTTTTTTGGGTAAATCAGCTTGAAATAAAAAGGGGGGGCTAACCGAATATACAGCCTACAAGGGGCATACCCCAGGAGGAAACAAAAGAAAACAAAGAATGAGAAAATTGAAATCTAAGCCAAGTGGCTACAAGGATTGGATTGTTGTAATCTAGATGGAGACAAAACAAACTACAACATACATTTGTTTCCTACCCATCTACAAAAGGGAAACAGTTACAACACACATTTATACCATCTTGCACCAATAGTAGGAGCTGTCCTCACACTAGGTGTCAACTCCTCCACCAAAGCATCAATATTGCATGTACTAGGTTTTCAGGAGGGCTCCCTTCCTGTTAGATATTTAGGAGTTCCCTTACTGTCCACCAAACTGAAGCATTCTGATTGCAAGAGTTTGGTAGATAAGATCATTGCAAAAACAAAGTCCTGGACTAACAGATACCTCTCCTATGCTGGGAGACTTCAATTGATTAAGTCCATCCTGTTCTCCATGCAGACCTATTGGTCTTCTCTCTTTATCCTTCCTAAAAAAGTCATTAAGGAAGTGGAAGCCATACTGAGAGCTTTCTTCTGGACTGGACCTGATCTCAAAACCTCTGGAGCTAAAGTCTCGTGGGAGCATCTCTGCTCCCCTGTTCAAGAAGGTGGTCTTGGTTTTAAGTCCTTGGAGACTTGGAACAAATCTGCAGTGGCAAAGCACATTTGGTTCCTTGTGTCCGGCGGGGAACAATCCATGTGGTGTCAATGGGTCAAGTCCTACTTACTCAGAGGTAGGAACTTTTGGTTTGTTAAGGCCCCAAGTGACCTTTCTTGGGTGTGGAGGAAAATCCTATCCCTGAGACCCCTTGTTTAGCCACACATTCTGTACAAGTTGGGGGATGGAATGTCTACCTCTTTATGGTACGACAATTGGCATCCCCTAGGCCCCCTACTACAAAGATTTGGTCCTAGAATTGTCTATGATTCTGGAATAGATAGGGATGCCACTGTCCAACATATAATCCATAACAACCAATGGGCCTTCCCTATCACCCAAACCCTTGAACTCAATGAAATAAGGACTGGTCTACATACAATTACTGTCAATAGTGCTACCAAGGATACATGCACATGGTCACTAACTAAATCAGGGGAGTTCTCCATCTCATCCCTATGGGACAACCTTAGAACTCACTTCCCCATTGTTACATGGCATAAGGTTGTATGGTTTCCAGGCCATATACCAAGGTGCAGTCTAATTACTTGGATGGCCCTTCTGCAAAGATTAAACACTGAGGATAGGCTTATCCTATTTGGGCTTAAATCCACCTCCCAATGTACGTTTTGCCCTGATGTGGAAAACCATGCCCATCTATTCTTTCAGTGCCCTATGGCCACCCAAGTCAGGAGTATCCTGTCTCCCAAAGTTCCCCAAATGCAAGGACATCAGAACTGGCAGACTTGGGTAGATTGCCTCTCTATGTTGAGAGGTAAATCTTTGGCCAACATTATTGCGAAGTTGGCTTTCACCGTATATGTTCATCATATTTGGTTGGAAAGAAACCACAGAAAATTCCAGAACTCTTCCTGCTCATCCGTTGTAGTTGCTCATAAAATCTCCAATGATATAAGATCTAGACTTTTGTCCTTGACTAATTTACCTAGTGATCTTCCTTCTAGACAACTAAAAGTCCAATGGAACATTGTGTAGTGGCATTCAATCACCCTCTTGCACATGTTCTAACATTGCAGAATTGTGTTCACAGGCATCAAGCACAAGGCTGGATCCACATTCAAAGGGGGCAGTAGTCAGACTTGAAGCAGCAGGGGTTATACCTCAGCTCAGCATGTCATTGGTCAAGGGGGATCTGCTTCATGCTCCTCCTTGATCTTAATGAGATCTATGGTCACAAAAACAGCTGTCCAACCACAGTGACAGTCACAGAAGCAGATCAACATGCTTCAACAAGAGGCACCAATATTTACTTCTATTATTCAGGTAGTTACCTTAATCTTTGTTTTTTTGGGTAATGCCCTAGGGCGGTTAGCTTGAAAATAAAAGAGGTTAACCGAATTTACA
This sequence comes from Rhododendron griersonianum, assembly GCA_018127125.1. Classification (NCBI taxonomy): domain Eukaryota; kingdom Viridiplantae; phylum Streptophyta; class Magnoliopsida; order Ericales; family Ericaceae; genus Rhododendron; species Rhododendron griersonianum. The sequence goes on along the minus strand of JACTNZ010000033.1, from coordinate 60,017 downwards.
GCCTACAAGGGGCATACCCCAGGTAAGACAAAACAAAAAAGAAATGAAAAATATAAAGAGCGCCAAGTGGCTACATGGGTTGCCCGTGTCCTTGCCCCCGCCGAACAAACTATCCCAAGGAATAGAAAGTTCAACGGGGAGGCTGGACACGGGCGTGGCAAAACAGTAAATACCCGACTCCAACCGTCGGTACAAGGTACAATAAGAGGCCCTCGAAGTCCCCGCAATACAAACTACGGAAACCATAAAATATAATGGCCAGTGCACAACCCGCACTGATTAAATTAAAAAACCCATTGGGCAGGCTGCTGCCTGCTGCGTGGCCAAGTAGGCCGTTTGCTGATTGCCCGGGCAGCCAAAAGCCCGTGGCTGGCGTGTTGTTGGCTGGCTGGGCAGGCCTGCTAGGCTGGTGACTGCCTGAGCTGGCTGGCTGGCCGGACCAGTTGCTGCCCGCATTGGGTAGCCATGACTACAAAAAATAGATCTGCCCGTTGCTGTTGCTGTTGGTGGCCGGCCCGAGGTTGAGCTACCTGGCGGCCGGGATTGGTATTGAGCCCCACGGACCAGATGGCCGGTAGTGGCTTCAGATCTGCCCGGAGCAGATCCAAAAACGTAGCCGCCGGTCCTCGTCCGGGTTGACTGTGGAGACTAAGCACTACGGCTATTTGAGCCACGGTGGTAGTTGTTGACTGGACCAGTTGGAGGCCGGGCCAGGTGGAGCTTGCTCGAACCAGATCTGGCCTGACCGAAATGGCCTTGTGGTGGCCGGAGGTTGCTGCTATCGGTTGTGGAGGGCGGTGGAGGAGAGTCTCTCTAAGGAGAGAGCCTCCCTTGCCCGTTGCTGCTGCTGCTGTTGGCCGGTGGCCGTTGCTGCTGCTTTTGGTGGCCGGCCGGTGGCCAGACCTTGTGGTGGCTGCCATGGCTGGATATGGGTTGGGCGGTGTAGATGGCCCGTAGATGGTTGACTGGACCAGAGAGGTCCAGATATGGTTGAACAACCGGACCAGAGGAGGCCGGCCCAGTGATGGCTGGCTTTCCCAGATCTATTACTGACCAGCGGAGGCCGGACCAGTGGTGGCTGGTTTGAGTCTTGGGCAGTGGAGGAGAGCCCTTGTCGTGCGAGGGGCTCCCTTGCCCGAGGTGTACTGCTGCTGCTCCTGCTTAGCTCCGAATGCCAGCGGATTGGATGGATAGATGGCCGGAATGGGCTTGGCCAGGCCGGAGATGGTGGTTGCCGGGCTGGAGGGGGGCTTTCTCTCTCTAGGTTAGAGAGAGAAGCTCCCCCAGCTCTCTTTTCCTCAGAGTAGCTGCTAGAAGGATGAACCCCCAAATAACAAACGTAGGAATCCTTTGAATTTTGATTTACCTTAATCTTTGTTGGTACTACATGTTGTAGCTGTGGCTACTGAACTTCAGCCAAGGCCTGCTGAAGATGCACTACTTGGTAGTTTAGTGGCCATCAGTGTTTAGTGGCTACTGAACTGATCTGTTCTGCATTCTGGCTTGTGTGGTAGCTAGTATCCCATGTTCTGGTTTGTTATGGTGCATCTGTCGTGGTGCAATGTGAGAGCTAGTTCAATATTGTTCAGTTTTTTGTTCAGTTATTGTACATAACAGCTATTGTTCAGTTTAGTTCCTCTTCATGCTGTTGGACCAAGTTCAGTTTCTGCATGTTCTCTGCTGTTCTGTTTCTGGGCAGTCCAACATGTGGCAGCAGCAGGTGGTTCCTACTGTCAGGTCATTGGTCAAGGGGGATACAGAAACAGAAGTAGAAGCAGGGGAGAGCAGGACTCAGCAACCTGCCTTGTATTGCTTCAACAAGAGGTACTAGTCTGCTATTACTCCTACATACACAGGTAGTTATCTTATCCCCTGTGTTCAGTTGAGGTTCAGTTTGATTGCCTAACCATTAGGGGCTGTCGTGGGATCTCCCTTCGCAGAGGGGGAATTCCTCTGCAAGTTCAGCTTGTAATGTTATCAGTTCTGCATCAGTTCTGTTTTAGTCTTCTGCATCAGTTCTGTTGGAACCCTGCATCAGTTCTGATGTTCTGAAAGGTTCAGTTGATGACAACATTATCATTGATTGACTGTTTTGAATACATCAGTTCTATGGCTACTAGTTTGTTTTGTGGTTTTCTCAATTTCATTTTCGCCTAACCAATAGGGGCTGTCATTGGGATCTCCCTTCGCAGAGGGGGACGTCCTCTGCATTGTGTTCATTGCATTGTGTTACAGTTCTTTGGGAGCTTCAGACGTTGGAAGCTCCCTGTAGTCAGTAGTCAGTTCTGTTTTGCTCCAGCAGTCAGAAGTTACAAGAGTGCAAACTGCTCCTTCCATCCAGCAGTCAGAAGTTACAAGAGTGCAATGTGCAATGTCATGAGAGGAGAGTATGCAAGGTTCATCAGTCTAGTGCATTTTGTAATGCATCAGTTCTGAATCAGTTCCGCATCAGAACTGATGGACAGCTAACACACAACTTTCATGTGTCCTTGTTGTGTCCCCAAGTCCCCAAGTCCAGCTGCCCAGTCAGCTAGCTGCTTCAGAAGATACACAAGGCACCAAGTAGAAGGCTGGATCCACATTCAAAGGGGGCTGTAGTCAGACATTCACCTGTTGACTAAGGTTCAACTCCAGCAGCTCAGACACGATTTCAGCATGTGGATCAGTTCTTGAAAGGATTCAAGTTCAAATTCAAGTTTAGTTATTTCAGCATCTGTATTTCAGTTATTTCAGTTAATTCAGTATCATGTATAGTGGTTATATCTCAGTTTCCTTGCTGGTTACCAATCACGTATATGGTTGTAACCATTTTGCCATTTGTTTTGTATCCCTCTGTTAGATGGATAGGAAACAGATGCTCTATTTACCTCTAGTCCTATGTAGCCGTTTGACGTAGGCTTTCTTTTTGTTTTCCTTTTCTTTTCTTTTCCTCCTGGGGTATGCCCCTTGTAGGCTGTATATTCGGTTAGCCCCCCCTTTTTATTTCAAGCTGATTTACCCAAAAAAAAGAAGACTAGTAGTCTACAAATCTACTAACTATCACGTGTTACACTGTTTTTCTTTTGCATGACTAGTAGTCTAAACACCTACTAACCGTCATGTGTTTCACCATCTTGTTTTCACAGGAATAGTAGTCTAAAAACCTACTAACTGTCAAATGTTTCACTGTTTTTCTTTTGCATGACTAGTAGTCTAAACACGTACTAACCGTCATGTGTTTCACCATCTTCTCTTCACATGACTAGTAGTCTAAATACCTACTAACTGTTACGTGTTTCGCCGTCTTTTCTTTACAAGACTAGTAGTCTAAACACCTATTAACCGTCATGTGTTTCACCATCTTCTCTTCACAAGACTAGTTGTCTACAAATCTACTAACTGTCACGTGTTACACTGTTTTTCTTTTGCATGACTAGTAGCCTAAACACCTACTAACCGTCATGTCTTTCACCATCTTCTCTTCACATGACTAGTAGTCTAAAAACCTACTAATCGTCATGTGTTTCAATGTTTTTCTTTTGCATGACTAGTAGTCTAAACACCTGCCAACCGTCATGTTTTTCCCCATCTTTTATTCACATGACTAGTAGTCTAAAAACCTACTAACCGTCACGTGTTTCACTGTTTTTCTTTTGCATGACTAGTAGTCTAAACACCTACTAACCGTCATGTGTTTCACCATCTTCTTTTCACATGACAAGTAGTCTAAAACCTACTAACCGTCACGTGTTTCACTGTTTTTCTTTTGCATGACTAGTAGTCTAAACACGTACTAACCGTCATGTGTTTCACCATCTTCTCTTCACATGACTAGTAGTCTAAACACCTACTAACCGTCACGTATTTCACCATCTTGTCTTCTTTTTTTTGGATAAACCAGCTTGAAATAGAAAAGAGATTAAACGAATATACAGCCTACAAGGGGCATACTCCCGGAGGAAAAGAAAAGAAAACAAAAAAGAAGAGAAAAATGCAGATGCCAAATGGCTACAAGGGCTAGAAGATACCCGTTGTTTTCAATCCATCTAGTAAGAGGGAGGGAAAACAACGCCCAGAAGATACTAAGCAAAAGGATTACACGCCGTGCAACCTGACTATACAAGACACCAATTACATATTGAACTTGAAAGCATGATTACAGCGACCAACACAACTTCTGTGCCTGAACTGCTGAGCCTGAACTGGACAGTTTCAATGGGGGACTTCAATGACTGAGAACTTCTGAAATTCTGAAACTTCTGAAGCTTCTGAAACTTCCGAAAAGGATAAAATGGCTGCCAAAAGTAACAGCAGCCCATATGTTGGACTGCCCATAAACAGAACAGCAGAGAAGACTGCCCAGAAACAGCATAACAGCTCATAACAGATCAAAGCAGAACACTCACAGCTAGCTCTCACACTCAATATGCAGAGGACGTCCCCCTCTGCGAAGGGAGATCCCAATGACAGCCCCTATTGGTTAGGCGAATATAAGTAAATACAAAAGTAAATACATCAGTAATCAACAGTTGGAAAAGAAGCCATGTTAACATCAGATTCTGAACCTTAGCTGTCCAACAGAACAACAGATTCAGAGATTCAGAATAGCAGACATAACAGAGATTCAGAACATCAGATTCTATCACACAGAACATCATGACAGAATAGTTCAATTTCATTTCAGTACATTTCATGGTTATGTCACTTTATTTTACTCTCCATGCGGGTTGTGCATGGTTACCGTACTTTTATCGTTCTTGTGTTTCTTTTTTCCTTTCTTTTCCTCCTGGGGTATGCCCCTTGTAGGCTGTACATTCGATTAACCTTTTTTAATTTCAAGCTAAATTACCCAAAAAAAAAACCCGCCAGGCTAGGAAATAAAGTAAATACGGTAGATAGTCATGGTCAACGATGACCACATGTTGGTGTATCCCACATTAGCACCAAATTGGACAGGGTCCTAGTCAACAGCATACAGATTCAGAACAGCAGATTCAGAACAGGTGATTCAATCACACAGAATTGCTATCATGACAGAACTGCTAGCATGACAGCAAGCACAGAACAGCAGATTTAGTTCTGAAGCTGATGCTGTCTTCTGCTGAAATAGGCACAACCAATAGCTTAAAACAAAAAGCTAGTACAACCAATCACACTAACAGAACAGATCAGGACAGCAGCAGAAATGCAGCTAAATACAATGCAGAGGACGTCCCCCTCTGCGAAGGGAGATCCCACGACAGCCCCTATTGGTTAGGCAAAACAATAAAAGAAGGCCGCATAGAGTTGCAAGCTGCTACCAAAAACAATAACAGGAAGCAAAGAGGGCAGCAGTGATAACAACTACTGAACCAAAAGTCCTATTTGTACTAGTAGCAGCTTTTCTTTACAAGACTAGTAGTCTAAACACCTACTAACCGTCATGTGTTTCACCATCTTCTCTTTACAAGACTAGTAGTCTACAAATCTACTAACCGTCACAAGTTACACTGTTTTTCTTTTGCATGACTAGTTGTCTAAACACCTACTAACCGTCATGTGTTTCACCATCTTTTTTTTTTTTTTTTGGGTAATTTAGCTTGAAATTAAAAAAGGTTAGCCGAATGTACAGCCTACAAGGGGCATACCCCAGGAGGAAAAGAATAAGAAAAAGAAACAAGATTGACAGAAGTGCGGTAAACCATGCACAACCCGCATGGAGAGTGAGATAAAGTAAATACATGAAGAAGCCATGTGAACGGTAAATAAGGCTAAATGAAATAGAGCTACCACCTGGCACAACCCGCCAGGCTAGGAAATAAGGTAAGTAAAGTAAATAGTCGAGGTCAGAGATGACCACATGATAACCAACACTGAGAAGAAGCCACCGAGTAAGACGGCTACAAAGCAAGCTGATCGGCTACTACAGAGGAACAAGGCATCAAGAGGCTCGTACCAGAGTTGACGGCATCCGACAAGGCCCCGCTGCAAGAATACTACACCAAGCCTCAGAGCTAACAAGCACAGGATCTAGGCATGTAAAGGCTCGCCAAGAGCCCGACCCCCGATTTCAGTCCAACAGATGACCGCCTATCGGGGATCACAGAGAGTAACAGTAAGCTGGCCCACAAGTCCAACAACTAGTTGACAGTAAATACATAATTGCAAGACACATTGCATAACGATAAGAGAATTGAATATTATGAATCCCCCACTGCTCGAGCCACAGCCGGCTTACCTGCCCGGGCTGGCCTACCAACGGGCCGCTGCTGCCTGCTACTGCTGCAGCCTGCTGCCTGCTGCAGCTGCTGGCTGTTTGCCCGGGCTGGATGTCAGCTGCTTGGCCCGAGCGGGTTGAACGACTGCACGGCTGGCCTGCCATCGGGCGGCTACTGCCAGCCGGATTGAATGTAATCAGAGGGCAGGCCTGGCGTGGCTGCCCCGGACAACAACCCCAAGGTCGCCGTCGCTGGAGTGCCCCGGACAACAACCCCAAGGTTGCCGTCGCCGCCGGTACCTGTGTTCGAGAACCCACTTCCGGCCGGTACCTGTGTTCGAGAACCCAATTCCGCCGGTACCTGTGTTCGAGAACCCACGTTGAGAGCCCATTAAAACTGAAATCGAAGGCCTCCGATGGTGGTTATGGAGGGTCGCTTGAAGAAACCCAGCTGTTGATGATGAGACCCGCTCGAGAACCCACTTCCGGCCGGATTGGATCTGAGGACGGTGACCCCATCGCCTTGCAGAGCGGCGGTGATGGCACCGCCGTCGCTGAAAAGACTGACCCTGTGGCCAGTCGATGAGATCAGTTGTTGAGAACAGTCGCTTGATGAAACCCAGCTGTTGAGAAACCCAGCTGGTGAGTGGAGAAACCCAGCTGTTGATGTGTATCGAAATCCATGTCTGATTGACCACCGAACCAGTCGAGATGTTCGATGATGCCCGCGACTGTGCTACTGTCTTCTCCGGCGAGATTAGGCAACACAGAGCAGTACGGTGGTAGTGGGTCCAACCACGGCTGTAGATGATTCCCTTGGATGGATAGATGGCCAGACCGGAGTACTGGGCTTGACGCCGACCCGTGACCGGATAGGTGGCCGGACCAGAAGTGGCCGGCAATAGTAGTGGGCGGTGGAGGAGAATTTCTCTAGAGAGAGAAACTCCCTTGCCCTTGAATTGTTGGACTTCCACACGGTAACCCCATGTTTTGTGTTTCACCATCTTGTTTTCACAGGAATAGTAGTATAAAAACATACTAATCGTCAAGTGTTTCACTGTTTTTCTTTTGCATGACTAGTTGTCTAAACACGTACTAACCGTCATGTGTTTCACCATCTTCTCTTCACATGACTAGTAGTCTAAAAACCTACTAACCGTCACGTATTTCACTGTTTTTCTTTTGCATGAGTAGTAGTCTAAACACCCACTAACCGTCATGTTTTTCACCATCTTCTCTTCATATGAATAGTAGTCTAAAAACCTACTAATCGTCACGTGTTTCACTGTTTTTCCTTTGTAGGACTAGTAGTCTAAACACCTACTAACCGTCATGTGTTTCACCATCTTGTCTTCACAGGAATAGTAGTCTAAAAACCTACTAACCGTCACGTGTTTAACAGTTTTTCTTTTGCATTACTAGTAGTCTAAACACCTACATACCATCATGTTTTTCACCATCTTCTCTTCACTAGACTAGTAGTCTAAAAACCTACTAACCGTCACGTGTTTCACTGTTTTTCTTTTGCATGACTAGTAGTCCAAACACGTACTAACCGTCATGTGTTTCACCATCTTCTCTTCACATGACTAGTAGTCTAAAAACCTACTAACCGTCACGTGTTTCACTGTTTTTCTTTTGCATGACTTGTAGTCTAAACACCCACTAACCGTCATGTTTTTCACCATCTTCTCTTCAGATGACTAGTAGTCTAAAAACCTACTAATCGTCACGTGTTTCACTGTTTTTGCTTTGTAGGACTAGTAGTCTAAACACCTACTAACCGTCATGTGTTTCACCATCTTGTCTTCACAGGAATAGTAGTCTAAAAACCTACTAACCGTCACGTGTTTAACTGTTTTTCTTTTGCATTACTAGTAGTCTAAACACCTACTTACCGTCATCTTTTTCACCATCTTCTCTTCACTTGACTAGTAGTCTAAACCTACTAACCGTCACGTGTTTCACTGTTTTTCTTTTTTTTTTGGGTAAATTAGCTTGAAATTAAAAAAAGGTTAAGCGAATGTACAGCCTACAAGGGGCATACCCCAGGAGGAAAAGAAAGTAAAAAAACAAGAATGACAAAAGTGCGGTAACCATGCACAACCCGCATGGAGAGTAAGGTAAAGTAAATACGTAACCATGCACAACCCGCATGGAGAGTAAGGTAAAGTAAATACGTAACCATGCACAACCCGCATGGAGAGTAAGGTAAAGTAATTACGTAACCATGCACAACCCGCATGGAGAGTAATATAGAGTGAATACTTAACAAAATGCACTACTACCTGGCACAACCCGCCAGGCTAGGAAATAAAGTAAATACGGTGAATATGGTAGATAGTCATGGCCAACAAAGCCGCAAGATAACCAAGAACCTGATACCCCGAACTAGCCTAAAGCAGCATACCACCCACTTATCAGGAGTCAACTACTACAGAGGGACAGGAACAAGAAGAGATTCGCACTGGATATGACGACATCCGACAAGGCTACTGCTGCTGCTCAGCACCCTGCACACCACGCCCATTCCAACCAGACTACTACTCCCTCAACCCAAACCCCTAGTCTCGCTAACAACTAAAAGAGGAACAGAAGAGAATCCACAAAAGTGGCCCCCTAACCGCCGGTGGACCAAGCTGCTCCTTTCGATCAGCGAAAACCACTAATCTAATCAAAAACAGCCTGCGAAGCTACCCCTAACGATCAATGAGAATCCACCAATCTAATCGATGACAACTCCGGCAGCTACTAAGCTCAATCAGACTCCATTCATAATCTAATCATCGGCAACCACAGCTGCTGCTACTGCGAGTCTACCCCTTAACTAGAACAAAGTCTAACTAATCAACAAGCCGCGACCACTACTACTATGCCCAACCTCCGGGCTAAAAAGGTACAGGTTCAAGGGATATAAAAGCCATCAAAGAGCCCAAAACCCCCGATTTCAGTCCAACAGGTGACCGCCTATCGGGGGTCGCAAAAACTAACAGCGAACTGGCCCATAAGTCCAGCAACAAAATGACAGTGCAATATACAGTGCATTGCTTGACCAATATATCAATAAAACAATAAAATTACCCACTGCCCGGGCCATCCAGCCTGCTTACCTGCCCGGGCTGGCCTGCCATCGGGTGGCTGCTGCCTGCTACTGCTGCTGCCGGGAGCTGCTGCCGCCTGCTGCTTGGCCCGGGCTGGCTGCGGATGGCCTCCCCAGCGGCTGAACGGAGATGGACTCAAGTCGCCCGGGCTGAAGCCGCTGCCTAGCCTCTGCCCGAGCAAAACAGTCCCTGGCAGCACTGCTGCCTCCCCGCCCGAGCCACTCACGGGTGGCCTGCCCAGGCTGGCTTGCTGGCTGGTGCCCGGGCAGAATGCCCGGGCTAGCTGGTAGGGGGCTGGTGGGTTGCTAGGAGATGGTGGCCGATGGCTGCTGATGAAGGCCGACGGCTGACTGGCCGGACAGATCAGGCCGGAGAGGGCCCTAACCGCCCAGGCTATAAGGAGAGCATTGGCCAGGCCTGGCCACTGAGGTACCCGACGCCAGGGCTGAATGAGCCCCACGGCGGCTGTGGGCCATGGCGGTTGCCAAGATGGCTGTGAAGTCCACAGCGGGGATGGGGATGAAAACAAAGACCAGTGGCTGAGCCACGGCGGTTGATTGAGCCACGGCAGTTGGTGTTCCAGAGCTCCATGAACCTTTGCTGTTCAGATCTGAACTTGTAGACCTCAGTGGTGACTTTGCTTTGCCGCCGTGCCACTGTACAAGCACAATTGAAGCAGCAAAGTTATCTCCGGCAAGGCCTGGCAGTACAGTAACGAAGTGCTTCGATCCATGGGGTTCCGGACCCAAGGGTTGCTGGATGTAAGATGGGCGGAGGAGGAGAGACGCCCTAGAGAGGGAGGTTCCTTGCCCAAGCTGTAGCTGTGGACTGCTGCGGCTGTCCAGCTGGGTTGGTCGTTGAAGACGATGAACAGTGCCGCCTGACATGGTCAGCGCACTTCCAGATCTGGAATGGCCGGTGGGTGAAGTGGATGGAGATAAGGGCAACTCAGCCACGGCTGAGCTGCTGTACTGGCCAGGCTTGGACGGCCGGCTGTGGGTTGAATCGACCTTTGAAAGCCAGCTAAGGGCTGGCCGAGTGGAAGGGTTGGAGATGTTGATTCCCGATCTGGGATGTAGAGGGGCGGTGGAGGAGAGCCCCTTTCGTGCGAGGGGCTCCCTTGCCCGAGGACAGCTGCTGCTGCCATTGGAGAGGGTGGCCGGCGAGGCTGGGTTGGCTGGGTCAGACGCAGCTGACTGCTGCCGCCTGTAAGTGGCCGGATGGGAGCTTTCTCTCTCTAGGTTAGAGAGAGAAGCTCCCCCGTCTCAGTAGTTGTCATTACTACTTCACTGTTTTTCTTTTGCATGACTAGTAGTCTAAACACGTACTAACCGTCATGTGTTTCACCATCTTCTCTTCTTTTGGGTAAATCAGCTTGAAATAAAAAGGGGGGGCTAACCGAATATACAGCCTACAAGGGGCATACCCCAGGAGGAAAGAAAGGAAAAGAAAAGAAAAAAGATTAAAACAAGAGATCGCCTACGCCAAACGGCTACATAGGACTAGAAGTAAATAGAACGTCTGTTTCGTACCCATCTAAAAGAGGGATACGAAACAGAACACATAATGCTACTGAACTAGTAAATTTCATGCTACTAAATTACATGATCAGAATCTGAACTTGGACACAACACAGCTTACAGAACTGCTGGACTTGGGCACTTGCTCATGAGGGCTGATGTTGCAACTTTCATGCAGGTCTTGAACAGGTTCAGAACTTGGACAGGTCTTGAACAGGTTCAGAACTTGGAGTGATAAACTACACAGCAGCTGCTGCACTTGATCATGAGGACACTTGGAATGGTGGACCATCTACAAAAGGGGAACAAAAGTCCCACTATACTTGAACTTGGAATTCTGAAACTTGCACATATCTGGAATTCTGAATGTGCAAGGCTTGAGTAGCTACTCCTAATCCAGCCTGAGTAGCTGCCACAGTCAAAACAGCAGTAGCAGTAGCTGGACAACAGCAGTAGCAGATACAGAACATGCAGTAGCTGGAGGAGGCTCAGAACATGCAGCAGCAGCAGCCATCCATAAGTGTTAGCAGTAGCAGCAGCCATTCTGATTCCTTTCACTGCTTGAGGTACATATCAAGCTTGAATTGGCATCATTGAATTGGGCTTGGATTGGCAGGCTTGATGTACATATCAGGCTCCAACACAGCTGCTGAGCAGTTCAGAACAGTCCAAGGACAGTTCCAATATACATTCCAAGGACAGAACAGGAAAGCAGCCTTTCTGAGTAACAGAACAGGACAGAACAGCAGAACAGAACAGTTCAGCAGTAAAGCAGTTCAGAACAGTTCAGCAGTTCAGAAAATACAAAGTAAAGCAATGCAGAGGACGTCCCCCTCTGCGAAGGGAGATCCCACGACAGCCCCAATTGGTTAGGCAAAACAACAAAATAAGGTCGACGGGTGCCACCAAAATCAAAACAGGAAGCATATGGACAACTGTAATGACAACTACTGAACCTTAAGTAATGTCCTATTTGTAGTAAACCATAATCCACTAAACCAACAACTAGCAAGGGATACCAATTGCAGCAACTGATGACTGTACCATCAGTCATCAGTCAAATGCAAACCATGACAGAACAGCAGCTAGGGATACCAAATGCAGCAACCAAATGAGATGCATCAGGAGCAGCATAACTCCCACACCTGAGTACTTAGTTGTAATAGAAGGCCAAGCACTGCTGAGAGAGGATTGACAGCATCAACAGCACTGCTATCAGACTATACAGCAGCTGCTACAGACTAGTGACAACCTTTCAGAAACATTACAGACTAAAACAGCACTGATACAGAACTGAACCTGCTACAACTTCTGATCAGAGTTTTGTTGTAGCAGGTTTACAATCTGAACTGCTAAAGTACAACTGAAGCACAAACTACCAACTGAACCATAATTGCAGAGGAATTCCCCCTCTGCGAAGGGAGATCCCACGACAGCCCCTATGGTTAGGCAATCCACAAAACCATACCATACAACCATACCACCATACCCTGTATCTCAACTTACTGCAGAACCATCAGTCATCAATCAACTAACAACAGAACCAAATGCAGAAAATGCAGAAAATGTTATTTCAATGACACCAATGCTCCATCACCACTGTGCACCACAGAACCAGTCAAGTGAAAGTGCAGAAAATGCAGAAAATGTAGAAAATGCACTACATAATAAACCAATGTTCCATCACCAACTGTGCACCACAGAACCATTCGAGTGAAAGTGCAGCAGAAAAAGTACCATACCACCATGCAATTTAGGTAGGAAAACAAGAAGAATGCTGCAACTGTGCCCTTGACCTTTGTTGTCCCTCCTTTGAGCACATCCTGCTATAGCCTGTCAAGTCAGGGTAGGAAAACAAGAAGAATGCTACAAACATAAAGTATTTAACACCAGTCATTCATAATCCATTCTGCTTGAAGTTTAGGTAAAGATAGAAAAAAGCAGGCAGCAGCAGCCAGCCACCCCTGGCTCAGCTCAGCCCAGCCCAGCCTAGCCACGCCGGCCATCCAACGGCAGTAGTCCTCGGGCAAGGGACCCCCTCGCACGACAGGGGCTCTCCTCCACCGCCCCTTCTAAATCCCAGATCTGGAATCAAGCAAGTTCCAGCCCTCCTACCCGGCCAGCCCACAGCTGGCCTTCGATGGCCTTTTCAACCCACAGCCGGCCGTCCAGGCCCGGCCAGTATAGCAGCTTAGCCCTCGTGGCTGAGTTGCCTTTATCTCCGGCAAGTTCTCTTACCGGCTTTTCGGATCTGGAAGTGCGCCGGCCATGTCAGGCGTTACTGTTCATCATCTTCAACGAACAACCCACAACATCCACTGATTAATCGGTGGACAATCAATTCCGACCAGCGGTAGGGACAATCAACTAAGGGCGTCTCAATTGTTGCCGGTCTTCTCAATGGCAGGGACTGCCATGGCCGGACCCAGCCGTCGCCTCGGCCTTCATCCGCCGTGGCTCAACAGCCATGGCTCATTCACAATCGTGGGAGGATGATTCACCTCCTACGGTGGCCATCAACATCAAGCCAGTCAGCTAGCCTGGCGTGGCCAGCCTAGCGCCCTACCAGCCCCTTCCAGCCAGCCCGGGCACTCAGCCAGCCTGGGCAGGCCATCCTTGAATGGCTCGGGCGGGGGGCAGACGTGGCTGTGAATGCTTGTTTTGCTCGGGCGGAGGCTAGGCAGCAGCTTATGCCCGGGCAACTCGAGTCAATCCCCATCCCGGAGCCCACAGCTGCCGTGGAAAGCAGCAGCGGCAGCAGCCACAGGAGCCACCCGCTGGGAGGCCAGCCCGGGCAGGTAAGCCGGCAGGATGGCCCGGGCAGTGGGGAAGTTTTATGTTTGTCAAGCAAAATTTCTTTAAAAAAAAAAAAAAAGTGGCACGGATTCCAAAAAAAGTGGCACGGATTCCAAGTCCAATAGTGTTTGTTGCTGGACCTATGGGCCAGTTACTGTTAGACTCTGCGATCCCCGATAGGCGGTCATCTGTTGGACTAAAATCGGGGGTCTGGCTCTTCGTCGAGCCATTATATCCCTTGAGCCTGCGTTTTTAGCCCTGAGGTGTTGCGTAGTATTCTTGTGGTTGTGGCTATTTTGAGTAGATTAGATTCTGTTCTAGTTAAGGGGTAGTCTCGCAGTAGCAGCAACTGTGGATATCGATGATTAGATTATGAATGGAGTCTGATTGAGCAAGGTAGTTGCCGAAGATATCATTGACTAGATTGGTGGATTCTCTCTGATCGAAAAGGGTAGCTTTGCAGTCTGTTTCTGACTAGATTGGTGGTTTGCACTGACCGAAAGGAGCAGCTTGGTCCACTTGAGGTTCGAGTGACTACTTTTGGTGGCCTCTCGTTCTGTTCCGCTTTTAGTCGTTAGCGAGCCTAGGGGATTTGGGCGAGGTTGTAGTAGTCTGGTTGGATTGGGCGTGGTGTGCAGGGTGCTTAGCAGGGCAGCCCTGTCGGATGCAGACATCGCCAGGACGAGCCTCTCTCAGTCTGAGTCCCTCTGTAGTAGTTGACTTCTGTTGAGTGGGTATTATGCTAGCTTTGGGGTGAAGGAAGACATGGCTCTTGGATTTCTTAGCCCAGCCTACGAGGAGGAAGATCTCTCCTCAGCGCTGGTTATCATGTGGTCATCATTGACCATGACTATCTACCTTATTTACTTTATTTCCTAATCTGGCGGGTTGTGCCAGTACGTACTTCATTTTCACCTCATTTATTTCGTGGTTCTATTCAGATCCATTTGTATTTCATATGTCACTTTATCTCACTCTCCATGCGGGTTGTGCATGGTTACCGTACTTTTTCAATCTTGTTTTTTTTCTTTTTCTTTTCCTCCTGGGGTATGCCCCTTGTAGGCTGTATATTCGCTTAACCTTTTTTAATTTCAAGCTAATTTACCCCAAAAAAAAAAACATAAAGTATTTAACACCAGTCATTCATAATCCATTCTGCTTGAAGTTTAGGTAAAGATAGAATCCTTGTTTTCATCATTGACAGTATTTTATGAACAACAACTTCCCAAGAACAGGACATGCCCTGGAACTTCCTGGCATTCCTTTCATTCCAGACGTAGTAAATAGTGACTGTAAAGGCCAATTTAGTGATAATAGCCTTTATAGATTTCCCTCTAGAATTAGAGAGAAAAGAGACCCATTCAGACCAAGTTCTAGATGTCCATGAGACACGTAATTTGGTTTGAATAGAATCCCACACCTGCTTAGTAAATGCGCAATTGAAGAATATGTGATTGTGACTTTCACAGTTCTGACAAAAACTACAATGGGCAGGAATAGGGAGGCCAAAAGACACCAACCTATCTGCAGTGGAGAGCCTATTCTGAATAGCTATCCAAGTGATAAAACTACATTTCGGAATGTGACCTGAGAACCACACCAACCTATGCCATCCAACTTTTGGAAAGGGAGTCCTTAGTTTATCCCAAAGGGAAGCAACTGTGAACTGGCCATTATAAGTTAGAGTCCACCTAATATGGTCATTGTAGTTAGTCTAAACACCTATGGTCACCATCTTCTCTTCACATGACTAGTAGTTAGTCTAAACACCTACTAACCGTCACGTATTTCACCATCTTTTCTTTACAAGACTAGTAGTCTAAACACCTACTAACCGTCATGTGTTTCAACATCTTCTCTTTACAAGACTAGTAGTCTACTAATCTACTAAATGTCACGTGTTACACTGTTTTTCTTTTGCATGACTAGTAGTCTAAACACCTACTAACCGTCATGTGTTTCACCATCTTGTTTTCACATGAATAGTAGTCTAAAAACCTACTAACCGTCAAGTGTTTCACTGTTTTTCTTTTGCATGACTAGTAGTCTAAACACATACTAACCGTCATGTGTTTCACCATCTTCTCTTCACATGACTAGTAGTCTAAACACCTACTAACCGTCACGTGTTTCGCCATCTTTTCTTTACAAGACTAGTAGTCTAAACACCTATTAACCATCATGTGTTTCACCATCTTCTCTTCACAAGACTAGTTGTCTATAATATGGTTAGAGGAAAACTTCTGTCCCTGCCCAAACTGCCTGGCTCTCAAGATACTAGATTTATTAGAGAATGGGGTATAACCTTGGAATAATCATATATGTGGCTTGGTTTGGAGTGTGAATGTGTGATTGTGAATTGGGTGGCATGAGATCTGATATTAAGTTGCATTTGTTTTCCAGAGACCTTCCTTATTGGCAGGTTGAGAGGGGCAGATGCTGGAGACTTGCATGTACTTTGATTTCAAATCTGGATATTAATTATCTCCTACTTTGTAGCCATGTATTACTTTGTTCTAGGAGGTTTACATGGTTTCCATTGCATTTGAGTGATCTTACCATATTGTGTGCATCCCTTGTGAGCTCAGTGCTAAATCCCCATCATTCCTTGTGAGAGGAGGTAATAATTAGAGGGGGAATCTTGTGAGGTTCAGTGGAGGGAGAAGAGGGATAAGAGAGTAGGAGTTGTGAGGTTCCGAGGGAGTAAAGGAGTGAGCACTATACTTTCCAAGGATATTGTTCTTTTAAGCCATAGCACTATAGTGCTTGGCATTTCTGACTTGGTGTTGCAACCCAGTTGCTTCATTACTTTTCTGTCTTGGTGTTGAATGGCAACTGCACTCCTGTATTAGTTGTACACTGTCCTGATGTTGCACTGACCTGTATTGGTTGTTTTCCAACAACATTATGTACATTATTATTATTACTGTTAAAGTAGTTCTTCGACTGATCTGACAAGCAATCTGTAGCTACTTGTCAGTTATGCTACTGGGTTCTTGAGAGCTTTGGATGCTGGACAAGAGTGCTTGTCAGATAGTTCTGCAGTTCTGTTGTGCAGTTCTGCTGATCTGTTATGCTTCCTGTTATGGTTCAGATTACAAGTGCATTTACTGATGACTAACACACCAACTACTTGGGCTGTAACGTAGCTTGTTCAGTAGCAAGTAGACATATTCTGTTGCTAAGTGAAGTTCTGGCATGAAGTTCTGTGTTCCACAAGGTTCTGAATCTGTTATGTCTGCTGTTCAGATTCTCTGAATCAGCAGTTCTGTTGGACAGCTAATCTGTTATGCTTCCTGTTATGGTTCGGAAGTTGTTGGTTCTAGTAGTGACATGTATGGTGAAGCATTCAGTTGTTGTGCTTCCTTTTACTACGGCCTTCCTTTTTGTTTTGCCTAACCAATAGGGGCTGTCGTGGGATCTCCCTTCGCAGAGGGGGAATTCCTCTGCATTGTGTTATGCTAATTATGTTCAGAGGTGCGGACTGTTATCAAACACCTGTTAGTAGACTTTGAAGCAGTCCAGACTTTGTAAAGCTATTTTGTTATGTAAAGTTTGAGTTGTAAAGGGTCAGCTGCCTGCTGTCAGTGACTTCTGGCTGCTGTTTTGATCTGATCTGAAGCTGCTGTCCAGTTCTGAAGCTAGGTTCTGAATTTCTGTAAACCAACAACATGCCCAGCATGGTGTGCTAAGTCACTTCTGGCTGCTGTTTTGAAGAAGCTGCAGTCCTTTGTAATATAGTACCATGGAATTTATTAGCTCAGTAGCATTTTGTGTTCTGTTTCGTATCCCTCTTGTAGATGGGTACAAAACAGACGTTCTACTTACTTTTAGTCCTATGTAGCCGTTTGGCGTAGGCGCTCTTTTTATTCTTTCTTTTCTTTTCTTTTCTTTTCTTTCCTCCTGGGGTATGCCCCTTGTAGGCTGTATATTCGGTTAGCCCCTTTTTATTTCAAGCTATTTTACCCAAAAAAAAAGACTAGTTGTCTACAAATCTACTAACCATCACGTGTTACACTGTTTTTCTTTTGCATGACTAGTAGTCTAAACACGTACTAACCGTCATGTGTTTCACCATCTTCTCTTCACATGACTAGTAGTCTAAACACCTACTAACCGTCATGTGTTTCACCATCTTGACATTGAGGATAGGTGTTTCTGGACTCTCAATACCTCCAGGAAGTTTACCATCTCCTCTCTTTGGGAACATTTAAGAACACACTTTCCTACTGTTACTTGGCACAATGTGGTGTGGTTTTCAGGACACATCCCTAGGTGTAGTGTGATCTCCTGGATGGCCATTCTTAATAAATTATCTACTGAGGATAGATTAGTCATGTTTGGCATGAAACCATCCTCTTTTTGCAACCTGTGTATGGGTGTCGAATCACATGAACACCTCTTCTTTGATTGCCCTATGGCTACTCGGATTAGGGCAATCCTGTCTCCTAAGACCCCTCATATGGTTGGTATGGCTACTTGTACTCAGTGGGTAAGTAAACTATCCTCTCTAAAGGGTAAATCTTTGGCAACCTCAATTTGCTAAGCTAGTATTCACAGTGTATGTGCACCAAATGTGGCTTGAGAGGAATCATAGGAAGTTTCAGAATCTAAGTTGCCCTCCTGGAGTGGTTGCTAACAAAATCATAAATGTAGTAAGATGCAAGTTATTGTCCCTCTCCATCAGAGGGCCTTCTCCCTTACTTTCTATGTGGAACATTCATGTTTGATTTAGGTACATGTAGTAGATTGAAGGGCACAACTTCTCACTTGCTTTTACTTGCAGGTCATAGCTCAAAGGGGAGGGCTTTCAAAGCTTCCTCTAGCTTCATTAATTCAATAAGAGCCAGCAACAGCTGCTGGCTCTTTACAGCAGCTAGACAACATGGTAGCCACTCTGCAGCAGCTACAATCAGCAGCAGCAGCTACAACTTCTGAATTGAGGATTGTGCACCAAGTAGAAGGCTGGCTCCACAATTCAAAGGGGGCTATAGTCAGACATGAAGCAGCAGGGGCTGTACTTCAGTCATCACCAAATTCAGAGGATAGACAAGCACCAAATAGAATAGAAGGCTGGCTCCACAAGGGCATTCAAAGGCAGGTTCTATTTACTTCTATTATTCAGGTAATTACCTTAATCCTTGTTGGTGCTACATGGATCCTGATTTCCTACTATATTGTGTGTGACCTTGTGAGTGGTGTGCTAGAGCCCCTACATTTCTTGAGAGAGGAGGGAATAAATAGTGGGGGTGTCATGTGAGGTTTAGTGGAGGGAGTCCTGGATGGTATGAAGTTCCAAATACTGTTAAGAGCAGCCTTGTTGCTCCATTTTGATAAGAACACCCTTGTTACTATCTTTGGATCTGAACCTGATCTGAATAGTTCATAGGGCAGGTTCTGAACCTGATTTGCTTGATTTCATTTTCTGTACACTCTTATGGTGTTATGGTGCATTTCTGCTGCATCACTAGTAGACATTTTGCATTTCACTGTGGGCTGCTGTTGCTAACTGTTGGCTGCTGTTGCTGACTCTCACCCATGAGCATCATGTTGTGCCTACTCTCACCCAGCTGCTGTCTGCTATGACTGCTGTCTGCTGTTGTTCTCTTGGTTTCAGTTGCAGCAGCTGTTGTTGCTAGTTTTGGCAGTCCATTGTATGGTTATGGTTATTGTCACTCATTTTCTGATGTTCTGCGACTGTCACTCATGTTCTAGCTGTTAAGATGTTTATTTAGTTGTATTTGGACTGTCACTAATGTTAGATGCTAGCTGTTCTGCTGTAACTTCTGAACTGATGGCAGCAGTTGCCATTCAGTTAGTCTAGATTTTGAAGGTGTCATGTTGTAGTTTGTGCCTAACCAATTGGGGATGTCGTTGGGATCTCCCTTCGCAGAGGGGGACGTCCTCTGCACGATGATGAAGTCTGTTTTTCATTCAAGCCAAGATGGTGTTGACTACTATTGTCTATGCCAACATCAGACCAGATGGTGTTAACTGTTTTCCTGAAGTTACAACTGTGTTAACTAACTGGTGCCAACATCAGACCAGATGGCCACCAATGTTTTGTGTTTTGTGGCTGCTACCAGTTCCTGACAAAATAGAAGTTACTATAGCAGGGCAGTCCAGTTTATGCTCTGTCGTGCTATCCAGAAACAGTAGTTCAGTCCAGATCTGCTACTGTCAATCACCTGCCTAGGTTGAAGGCTGTCCAAGTGTTTTGATGAGGTTCCAAATGCAACAAGTAAAGGTTCCAAGTGCAACAAGTATATTCTTTTTTTGGGTAAATCAGCTTGAAATATAAAAGAGGCTAAGCGAATATACAGCCTACAAGGGGCATACCCCAGGAGGAAAGAAAAGAAAAAGAAAAGTAAAGAAAATTACCTAAGCCAAGTGGCTACATGAGATAACTACCATGCGGTGTTTCCAATCCATCTAGAAGAGGGAAGGAAAACAACGCCAATGCAAGGCATTACAAAACTTATAAAATGAGCTTGGAAGTATATCAAAACTCAGCAGACTGCATATGCATCGTCTAAAGCTGAACATGAGCATCAACTTGATATGAACAAGTATATTCTTAATCAACTTGATATGAACTGTTGTGTTCTTGTAATTAGTCTAGTCAATTTGATATGCTTCCAAGCTCAATTGAGTTCTTGTAATTAGTCCAGCCCGGTCCAGATCCAGCCGGCCCCGGGCTCCCACCTCCGGCCAGCAGCAGCGGCAACAGTAAGAACGGCAAGGGAGCAACCCTCCTTAGGGAGTGCTCTCCTCCATCGCCTCCATCAGTCTTCAACAGCTATGGAGCAAAGCTCCCTCTGGCCACCTCTATCCGGCCACCTCCATCGCCTCCATCGCCGGTCTCTCGATTCCGGTGGAAGCAGCAGCAGGCCACGGATCTTCCGGCCAGCCACAGCCAGCCACCACCACCAGCCGGTCACGGCTCGAGCAGAGGCCAGGTCTGGACTTCAACCAGGTCTGGATCCAACTCCATCCCGCCGTGGTCCGGCGGCTACCTTTTTGGGATCTGCTATGGGCAGATCTGAAATCAACCCAGCCAATACCGGCCACCCACCTCCTGGTCCGGCCTCCATCTAGTCCGGCCTCCGTCTGGTCCAGTCTGCACTTTGGTCCGGCCAAGGAATCATCAACCGCCGTGGCTCACAGCCGCCGGCCTCTGTCTTCAACCTAGCGCCGCCGTGGAGTGCACAGCCACCGTGGGCATGACCGCCATGGGGCTCAGCCGCCGTGGGGCTCAACTCCTCCAGATCCTGCTTGGCCACGCAGCAGGCAGCAGCCTGCCCAATGGGTTTTTTTAATTTAATCAGTGCGGGTTGTGCACTGGCCATTATATTTTATGGTTTCTGTAGTTTGTATTGCGGGGACTTCGAGGGCCTCTTATTGTACCTTGTACCGACGGTTGGAGTCGGGTATTTACTGTTTTGCCACGCCGTGTCCAGTCTCCCCGTTGAACTTTCTATTCCTTGGGATAGTTTGTTCGGCGGGGGCAAGGACACGGGCAACCCATGTAGCCACTTGGCGCTCTTTATATTTTTCATTTCTTTTTTGTTTTGTCTTACCTGGGGTATGCCCCTTGTAGGCTGTAAATTCGGTTAACCTCTTTTAATTTCAAGCTAACCGCCCTAGGGCATTACCCAAAAAAAAAAACTGTTGTGTTCTTGTAATTAGTCTAGTCAATTTGATATGCTTCCAAGCTCAATTGAGTTCTTGTAATTAGTCCAGTCAGCATGATTGGCATAAGTTTTTATAAGCTTTGTAATGTCATGCAATGGCGTTGTTCCTTCCCTCTTCTAGATGGGTTGGAAACACCGCATGATAGTTATCTCATGTAGCCACTTGGCTTAGGTAATTTTATTTACATTTTTTCTTTTCTTTTGTTTTCCTCCTGGGGTATGCCCCTTGTAGGCTGTAAATTCGTTTAGCCTCTTTTTTATTTCAAGCTGTTTTACCCAAAAAAAAAGACTAGTAGTCTAAACACCTACTAACCGTCATGTGTTTCACAATCTTTTCTTTACAAGACTAGTAGTCTACAAATCTACTAACCGTCACGTGTTACACTGTTTTTTTCTTTTGCATGACTAGTTGTCTAAACACCTACTAACCGTCATGTGTTTCACCATCTTGTTTTCACAGGAATAGTAGTCTAAAAACCTACTAACCGTCAAGTACTTCACTGTTTTTCTTTTGCATGACCAGTAGTCTAAACACGTACTAACCGTCATGTGTTTTACCATCTTCTCTTCACATGACTAGTAGTCTAAACACCTACTAACCGTCACGTATTTTACCATCTTTTATTTACAAGACTAGTAGTCTAAACACCTACTAACCGTCATGTGTTTCACCATCTTTTCTTTACAAGACTAGTAGTCTACAAATCTACTAACCGTCACGTGTTACACTGTTTTTTTTCTTTTGCATGACTAGTTGTCTAAACACTTACTAACCGTAATGTGTTTCACCATCTTGTTTTCACAGGAATAGTAGTCTAAAAACCTACTAACCGTCAAGTATTTCACTGTTTTTCTTTTGCATGACCAGTAGTCTAAACACGTACTAACCGTCATGTGTTTCACCATCTTCTCTTCACATGACTAGTAGTCTAAACACCTACTAACCGTCACGTATTTCACCATCTTTTCTTTACAAGACTAGTAGTCTAAATACCTACTAACCGTCATGTGTTTCACCATCTTTTCTTTGCAAGACTATGAGTCTACAA
Organism: Rhododendron griersonianum; assembly: GCA_018127125.1. Lineage (NCBI taxonomy): Eukaryota > Viridiplantae > Streptophyta > Magnoliopsida > Ericales > Ericaceae > Rhododendron > Rhododendron griersonianum. The sequence continues at coordinate 37,682 of JACTNZ010000033.1, read as the reverse complement.
ATCTACTAACCGTCACGTGTTACACTATTTTTTTTTTTTGCATGACTAGTTGTCTAAACACCTACTAACCGTCATGTGTTTCACCATCTTGTTTTCAAAGGAATAGTAGTCTAAAAACCTACTAACCGTCACGTGTTTCACTGTTTTTCTTTTGCATGACTAGTAGTCTAAACACCTACTAACCGTCATGTTTTTCACCATCTTCTCTTCACTTGACTAGTAGTCTAAAAACCTACTAACCGTCACGTGTTTCACTGTTTTTCTTTTGCATGACTAGTAGTCTAAACACGTACTAACCGTCATGTGTTTCACCATCTTCTCTTCACATGACTAGTAGTCTAAAAACCTACTAACCGTCACGTGTTTCACTGTTTTTCTTTTGCATGACTAGTAGTCTAAACACCTACTAACCATCATGTTTTTCACCATCTTCTCTTCACATGACTAGTAGTCTAAAAACCTACTAATCGTCACGTGTTTCACTGTTTTTCCTTTTCAGGACTAGTAGTCTAAACAACTACTAACTGTCATGTGTTTCACCATCTTGTCTTCACAGGAATAGTAGTCTAAAAACCTACTAACCGTCACGTGTTTAACTGTTTTTCTTTTGCATTACTATTAGTCTAAACACCTACTTACCGTCTTGTTTTTCACCATCTTCTCTTCACTTAACTAGTAGTCTAAATACCAACTAACCGTCACGTGTTTCACTGTTTTTCTTTTGCATGACTAGTAGTCTAAACACGTACTAACCGTCATGTGTTTCACCATCTTCTCTTCACATGACTAGTAGTCAGTCTAAACACCTACTAACCGTCACGTATTTCACCATCTTTTCTTTACAAGACTAGTAGTCTAAACACCTACTAACCGTCATGTGTTTCAACATCTTCTCTTTACAAGACTAGTAGTCAACAAATCTACTAACTGTCACGTGTTACACTATTTTTCTTTTGCATGACTAGTTGTCTAAACACTTACTAACCGTCATGTGTTTCACCGTCTTGTTTTCACAGGAATAGTAGTCTAAAAACCTACCAACCGTCAAGTGTTTCACTGTTTTTCTTTTGCATGACTAGTAGTCTAAACACGTACTAACTGTCATGTGTTTCACCATCTTCTCTTCACATGACTAGTTGTCTACAAATATACTAACCGTTACGTGTTACACTGTTTTTTCTTTTGCATGACTAGTAGTCTAAACACGTACTAACCGTCATGTGTTTCACCATCTTCTCTTCACATGACTAGTAGTCTAAACACCTACTAACCGTCACGTATTTCACCATCATTTCTTTACAAGACTAGTAGTCTAAACACCTACTAACCGTCATGTGTTTCACCATCTTTTCTTTACAAGACTAGTAGTCTACAAATCTACTAACCGTCACGTGTTACACTGTTTTTTTTCTTTTGCTTTACTAGTTGTCTAAACACCTACTAACGAATAGTTAGTTCAATAGTTAGTTCAATAGCAGCTCCTGCACTTCAGCTGGTTGTGCATGGTTTTCGCTGCTGTTTCTGGGCAGTCTTCTCTGCTATTCTGTTTCTGGGCAGTCCATTATGTGGGCTGCTGTTTCTGGGCAGTCCAAGTTCAGCTGTTGTGCTGCCCAAGTTTTGTTATGCAGTTGTGAACTGATGCTGCTGTGACTTCAGAAGTCAGAAGTCAGAAGTTGGGTTGGTCTTCAGAAGTCTCAAGTAATTGAAGACTCCATTGAAACTGTCCAGTTTAGGCATTATTTTGGTGAAGCAATCAGTTGTTGTTGTTGTATGGTGAAGCATTCAACAACATTGGGGACACTTCATGGACACAGCAGCAAGAGCAGCTCTGATGGCAGAAGAGCAGCAGCCCATTGGGGACACTTCATGGACATGCCACTGGGGAATTGTTGCACCACTGCATCTGCTTGCTGGGTATTGTTGTCATATTGTTGTCATGTTATGTTATGGAGCAAAGCTCCCTGTTGTCATTGCGTTGTTTTCTTCCCCTCTTCTAGATGGGCTGGAAACATCGTCTATTAGGTTATTCTCTAGCCATGTAGCCATCTGGCATAGTCATTTTCTTACTTGGTTTTTTCTTTTCCTCCTGGGGCATGCCCCTTGTAGGCTGTATATCCGTGCCTTTTTTTTCTATTTAATGCTGTTTTACCCAAAAAAAAACAAAAAAAATAAACACCTACTAACCGTCATGTGTTTCACCATCTTGTTTTCACAGGAATAGTAGTCTAAAAACCTACTAACCGTCAAGTATTTCACTGTTTTTCTTTTGCATGACCAGTAGCCTAAACACGTACTAACCGTCATGTGTTTCACCATCTTCTCTTCACATGACTAGTAGTCTAAACACCTACTAACCGTCACGTATTTCACCATCTTTTCTTTACAGGACTAGTAGTCTAAAACATCTACTAACCGTCATGTGTTTCACCATCTTTTCTTTACAAGACTAGTAGTCTACAAATCTACTAACCGTCACGTGTTACACTGTTTTTTTTTCTTTTGCATGACTAGTTGTCTAAACACCTACTAACCGTCATGTGTTTCACAATCTTGTCTTCACTGGAATAGTAGTCTAAAAACCTACTAACCGTCACGTGTTTAACTGTTTTTCTTTTGCATGACTAGTAGTCTAAACACCTACTTACCGTCATGTTTTTCACCAACTTCTCTTAACTTGACTTGTAGTCTAAAAACCTTTTAATCGTCACGTGTTTCACTGTTTATCTTTTGCATGACTAGTAGTCTAAAATCAACAAATGGATCTTGTAAGAGGGAAAGAATAGGAGAGAGAGAAGATGCAGGCGATTTGGGCGACTCATGCGACTCGGTTCTGCATTTTCGGTTGATACAGTGGTGCTCAACAATGGCCGACGGGACCATTTCCTTTGCTGAAGGGCTGGGATCCAAGGCCCAAGACTCAAATGAGTTACGGCGTAAGCAGCTTCCAAACACACAAAACCCTAAATGTTCGATTCATCCCGGACTGGTGGTCTCAAGCTCTCCAATCTCGGTAAATCCCGAAATCATCTCCACTTCAAGTTCTCCAATCTCAGGAAACTCTCAATCTCAATTTCCGGGGATTTCTGGGGTTGGAGGTCGGAGCCCTAAATCGGGTACAGCAAGGAAAATGCAGCAAGCCCTTTTTGAGGAAGGTCTGATAATGGAAGCAGAGGATAGAGCCCGACATCTACAACAAGCCACACTCGCCACTACATCCCAAAGTCAAGAGAAGGAGGGTATACGTTCGGATTCCGAGGCCCGAATGCTTGAAATCGTGGGCCATTTGGAGGACGAGCTCAACTTGTCGGAAGACCCATTCGTTCTAGACGTGGTCACAGCCAAACTGCAAAGTATTCAGCAGTCATGGAGAAATGCTGAGGGTCTGAAGCTGGAAGCTGAAGAGAGAACACGTCAGGTTCGATTCACTGCGCAATCGGACATCCCTGAGTTCAATCGACCCTCCTCTTCAACTGCGGTGACAGAGGAAGGTTCAATCCACGTTCAACAACAACAAGAGGTATTTTCAAACCCTAATTCGAAAATTTCAGTCAATGTCAGGGGCATTCCGTACTCGAAAGGGGATCCCAACATGGGATTCCCCGTAGAAGATACTAAACCTAGGCGGCCTTGGTCTTCTAGAAATGAGTCCAACCCCATTAGGAATCGACAGAACCCAAATGGTCCTAAACCAAAGCCTAAAAATTGGGCATCCTTGCTGCAATCCCAGAGCCCCTCACTTGAAATGAAATTAGAGCATCATCCTGATTTATTCAAAGGGAAAGAAGCCCAGGTAGATATTGATATCGAGCTCACTGATGTTGGTATGTGGAATAAGTACTTAGTAGGACACTTCCTGGATGGTAAAATGGCTTACCCTTTGGTGCTTTCTACTGCCCGGTATCAATGGAAGGAGTTATTTGTGGCTGTTAAGCCAGATGTTGCAGGCTGCTATCTCTTCAAATTTAGAGATGAGCAGGCTAAACAACAAGTTTTGGATGGTGGCCCGTATTTCTTTTCACAAAAATATCTAGTACTCAAAGACTGGCATCGAATGATGAAGCCAGTTAAAGAACAGCCCTCTCACATTCCGGCATGGGTGAGACTACGTAACTTGCCCTTAGAATTATGGAATCAGGAGTGTTTTAGTAGGGTTGCCAGTACCATAGGTAGACCACTTCACGTGGATCAAGCCACAGCCAAAACTTCAAGGCAGCCAGGGCTTCTCCAAACTAAGTCAACCAGTGCAAGAGTGTGCATTGAAATTAGTGCTGAGCATGATCTTCCTGAAGATGTGCGAATTACTGTTGAGGGCAATTCAGTTGTCGTACCTATTGACTATCAGGTGTTACCTTCTATGTGTAAAGTATGCAAGGTCTTTGGACATTCTAATTGCTCTGAGAAATTACCCTCAACCTCCAGTCCTCTGGAACAGGAATGGACCTTAGTGGGTAGTGGAAAACAGAAAAATGAACCTAACAAGCCAGCTGTCAATAACCCTCAAACAGTAGTTGAAGAATCAGAAAATGAATTGGAACAGGTACTGGAAAGCATTGTGAGCTCCTCTCAGGCCACATTGAGTTTGCCTCAGAATGAGGAGTCCAACCACAAGTCGGCTGCTCAGATCTCTGCTATACTTATTGAGCAAGAGGAGGGTCTTGAAGGAATTGTCAAGTATGACGAAGTTGAATTTCAGCAGCTGCCTTCTACTAATCCTATGCAGAATGGCTCCTCAGAATTAGTAAATGGAAATAACAAGGGAGGGAGTTCGGACAGCCAACAAACTTTAGGAGCAGATTCTAATCCAGCAGCTCCTTTCTCTAGATCAGCAGCTAAGAAAGCTGCCAAAATAGCAGCGAAACTCAAAGACAAAGAACCTCCTGATCTCAGTTTCATTTCAGATTTCAATATGCTAGGGGGTTCTTCCAAGGCAGGGCAGTTGGGGAGGCAGAGGAGCTCTACAAAAGGCTCCTTTTTCAGATCAAAGAAATAACCATTTCCTTTTGACAGGGCAGTATACTTTTTGTTTATTTCAGTTTCTGTCTTTTGCATTTCCATTTTGCTTAAACTTGTTTTATGGCTTTACAACCCCTAAATCTTGGTTTTTGGAACATCAGGGGTCTTAATGACCCTATCAAACAAAAAGAAGTTAAGTGTTTTGTAAATAAGAACAAGCTTGCTATTGTGGGGTTATTAGAGCATAAAATAAAGGAGGATAAAGCTTCTAGAGTGATGAAACATATCTGCCCTCACTGGAATTTTGTGAACAATTATCCCCAAGCATCCTTAGGTAGGATTTTTGTAGGTTGGGACCCTAATATAGTCCAGATTCAGGTCCTAGACCAATCTGACCAATTTATACACTGTGAGGTACAGCCTAATTGTGGGGAGCCCCCTTTTTTTGCAACTTTTGTTTATGGGGAGAACAATTATGTGAATAGATTCATAGGTGGCAAACGGTTCCATGGCAGACGGTTCCATCTCCTTCGTGGAGGGTCTGGGCATCAAAGCCACGGATTCCAATGAAATTCGTCGGAAGCAAAGGGGATCTGTTGTCCCCGTTACAGTAGACTCCTTGGCTGCAAAATCCCTGGCGGCCATATAAACTCTCCCCCAAACCTCTAACCTTTCAGATCCCCAAACCATTTCTAGGGTTCACAGTCCCAGGAACAACCACCTGAGTCCAGCGCATGAGCTTCATCAGTCGAAGGAAGGCTTGCGATTGGAATCCGAAGCTCGATTGCTAGAAATCGTGGGTCATTTGGAGGACGAGCTCAACATTTCGGAGGATCCATTCGTTCTAGATGTGGTCACAGCCAAGCTACAAAGCATACAACAGACATGGAGAGAAGGTGCAAAGCAAGGTCCTCCATCTTCAACCGAGTTTGGGGAATTTAGCCCTAAATCGTAAAAAAACTCGAGCCCTTCAAGGAAGCTCCAGCAGGTCTTCGAACAAGCTTTAATCCGGGAAGCGGAGGAGCGAGCTACCCTTCTACAGAGCACTACTACCTCTCAGGTCAGTGGTCACCAAAATCAGGTACAAGTTCCTCAATCTAATCCTAAGGTCATGTACAACGCTAGGGGTAATCCGTTCGTGGAAGGAGACCCCAATATGGGTTATAGCTTAGAGGATACTAGGCCTAGGTACAACACTACTGGGTACACTACTGGTTCCACCTCTCACCAACCAGCTATGAAACCAAGTACGGATCCTCCAACTAGCTTTCCTGCTCATAAGCCAGGTAATGGTCTGTCTCACTCTCAAAACCATAGGAACCCTAAATCTAACCAACACCATCAACCCTCATTTCGAGGCCAGACCCATTCCACCCAACCTCACCAGTTCAACACCAAACAGAATGATGGCCAATCTAAACCCAAACCAAAGAACTGGGCCTCATTGCTCCAATCTCAGAGCCCTTCTTTGGACATGAAACTAGAATATTTCCCAGATCTTCAGAGAGGAAAGGAAGCTATAGTTGAAATTGACATCGAATTTACTGATATTGGCAAATGGAATAGATATTTGGTTGGTCATTTTCTGGATGGTAGGATGGTTTATCCTTTACTCGTATCCACTGCTCGGAATCAGTGGAAAGATGACTTTGTGGCAGTCAAACCTGATGTTGCAGGGTTCTACTTATTTGAATTTAGGGATGAACAGGCTAAGATGAAAATCCTAGAAGGGGGTCCCTATTTCTTCTCTCAGAAGTATTTAGTTCTAAAGGATTGGCACAGGATGATGAAGCCTGCCCAAGAACAGCCTACTAGAATACCTGCTTGGGTCAAATTTCATGATCTACCCTTTGAACTTTGGAATCAAGAGTGCTTAAGCAGAGTAGCTAGCACAATTGGGAGGCCCTTACATGTGGATCAGGCCACTGCTAAGACTGCCAAACAACCAGGCCTCTCACAAACTAAGACCACAAAAGCTAGAATTTGTATAGAGATCAGTGCTGAACAAGACCTTCCCGATGAGGTCACAGTCAGAGTGGGAGAGGAAGTTGTTATTGTTCCTGTTGAATATCAAGTTCTTCCTCCCATGTGTAAACAATGTCGAGTGTTTGGACATTCAACAGAGCAATGTACTAACAGAACACTCCATCCTACTTCACCCTCCAAATCTGTAGTTCAAACTCAAATAGGGAGGGATAAACATGTAGATATGGAGCATGCTTTAAGGGATCCTGTACAGCAGCTTAAGAGTTCCTCTAAATCTAGTCCTTCCGTGAGGGAAGTGATCCAAGCATGTAACTCAGTGGACACTTTGGAGGAGTCAGAATCTAAGGAGGATTTAATGGAAGTTCTTGAAGGAGTGGTAAGAAGTTCTCATGAGACTGACTCACAGTCACACTCCAAGTTGGAAACCACAAGCAGTGGTAACGAGCCTTCCTCCTCAACTGTGCTTAAAGCTGGAGCAGAAACTGATCTGAATCACACACTTTCTCCTAAGCCACCTGATCCCCAAGAGGATATACCAACAGAGGAAGAACTCAAAGGGAAGTTTCATAAAGTTATCTCTAAATTAGCCCAAAGGAGGCAAAAACAGCTAGCAAGGGAGCAGTCACGAAGTTCCCTATTTAGAAGAAGGAATTAACTCATCCGTATCCTTTTTGTCATGGCAGTATCCTTAATACTTCCAAATCTTGCCATGTTTGTATCTAGATCTGTTTAATTAGCTGTTTTTATGTCTCTGCATCCTTTAAAAATTGGTTTTTGGAACATCCGGGGCCTTAATGACCCAATCAAACAAAAGGAAGTTTTGTGAATAAGCCACGCCGGCCATCCAACGGCAGTAGTCCTCGGGCAAGGGACCCCCTCGCACGACAGGGGCTCTCCTCCACCGCCCCTTCTAAATCCCAGATCTGGAATCAAGCAAGTTCCAGCCCTCCTACCCGGCCAGCCCACAGCTGGCCTTCGATGGCCTTTTCAACCCACAGCCGGCTGTCCAGGCCCGGCCAGTATAGCAGCTTAGCCCTCGTGGCTGAGTTGCCTTTATCTCCGGCAAGTTCTCTTACCGGCTTTTCGGATCTGGAAGTGCGCCGGCCATGTCAGGCGTTACTGTTCATCGTCTTCAACGAACAACCCACAACATCCACTGATTAATCGGTGGACAATCAATTCCGACCAGCGGTAGGGACAATCAACTAAGGGCGTCTCAATCGTTGCCGGTCTTCTCAATGGCAGGGACTGCCATGGCCGGACCCAGCCGTCGCCTCGGCCTTCATCCGCCGTGGCTCAACAGCCATGGCTCATTCACAATCGTGGGAGGGTGATTCACCTCCTACGGTGGCCATCAACATCAAGCCAGTCAGCTAGCCTGGCGTGGCCAGCCTAGCGCCCTACCAGCCCCTTCCAGCCAGCCCGGGCACTCAGCCCGAGCAACCAGCCAGCCAGCCAGCCTGGGCAGGCCATCCTTGAATGGCTCGGGCGGGGGGCAGCCGTGGCTGTGAATGCTTGTTTTGCTCGGGCGGAGGCTAGGCAGCAGCTTATGCCCGGGCAACTCGAGTCAATCCCCGTCCAGCAGCAGCTAGCCCGGGCAAGCAGCATGCCCGGGCCAAGCAGCAGGCAGCAGCAGGCGGCAGCACCCGGGCAGGTAAGCCGGCAGGATGGCCCGGGCAGTGGGGAAGTTTTATGTTTGTCAAGCAAAATTTCTTTAAAAAAAAAAAAAAAAAAAGTGGCACAGATTCCAAAAAAAAGTGGCACGGATTCCAAGTCCAATATTGTTTGTTGCTGGACCTATGGGCCAGTTTACTGTTAGACTCTGCGATCCCCGATAGGCGGTCATCTGTTGGACTAAAATCGGGGGTCTGGCTCTTCGTCGAGCCATTATATCCCTTGAGCCTGCGTTTTTAGCCCTGAGGTGTTGCGTAGTATTCTTGTGGTTGTGGCTATTTTGAGTAGATTAGATTCTGTTCTAGTTAAGGGGTAGTCTCGCAGTAGCAGCAACTGTGGATATCGATGATTAGATTATGAATGGAGTCTGATTGAGCAAGGTAGTTGCCGAAGATATCATTGACTAGATTGGTGGATTCTCTCTGATCGAAAGGGGTAGCTTTGCAGTCTGTTTCTGACTAGATTGGTGGTTTGCACTGACCGAAAGGAGCAGCTTGGTCCACTTGAGGTTCGAGTGACTACTTTTGGTGGCCTCTCGTTCTGTTCCGCTTTTAGTCGTTAGCGAGCCTAGGGGATTTGGGCGAGGTTGTAGTAGTCTGGTTGGATTGGGCGTGGTGTGCAGGGTGCTTAGCAGGGTGCCTTGTCGGATGCCGACATCTCCAGTTCGAGCCTCTCTCGGTCCGAGTCCCTCTGTAGTAGTTGACTTCTGTTGAGTGGGTATTATGCTAGCTTTGGGGTGAAGGAAGACATGGCTCTTGGATTTCTTAGCCCAGCCTACGAGGAGGAAGTTCTCTCCTCAGCGCTGGTTATCATGTGGTCATCATTGACCATGACTATCTACCTTATTTACTTTATTTCCTAATCTGGCGGGTTGTGCCAGTACGTACTTCATTTTCACCTCATTTATTTCATGGTTCTATTCAGATCCATTTGTATTTCATATGTCACTTTATCTCACTCTCCATGCGGGTTGTGCATGGTTACCGTACTTTTTCAATCTTGTTTTTTTTCTTTTTCTTTTCCTCCTGGGGTATGCCCCTTGTAGGCTGTATATTCGCTTAACCTTTTTTAATTTCAAGCTAATTTACCCAACAAAAAAAAAATAAGAACAATCTCTCTTTAGTGGGTTTAATAGAGCATAAAATAAAGGAAGTTTGGGCTAGTAGGATCCTTAAATATATCTGCCCTGATTGGAATTTTATGAACAACTATCCTCAGGCTCCCATTGGTAGAATTTTTGTGGGTTGGGACCCCAGTATTATCACTGTACAAGTTTTGGTTCAATCTGATCAGTTTATTCATTGTGAAGGTCAATCTAAGTGTGGAGGGCCCCCTTTTTTGGCTACCTTTGTGTATGGGGATAACAACTATTTGAATAGACAGGCCTTGTGGTCTAGTCTACATCATTTGAACTCTCCCTTCCCTTGGATAGTTTTGGGGGATTTTAATGCCATCAGGTCTCCAAATGAGAAGGTAGGGGGCTCTTCCCTCTGGCCTCCTCATATGAATGAGTTTAACCAATGCCTTTATAGCATAGAGCTTGATGACCTCAGGTATTCGGGCAGCTTTCTCACTTGGGCTAATAAGCAAGACCCCTCCCATTTTGTCAGTTCAAAGTTGGATAGAGTCCTGGTTAATGAACACTGGATGAAAACATTTAACTGTTCTTCTGCTCATTTCCCCACTGCCGGGATATCTGATCATTCTCCAGGCATAGTGACCATCACCCCTGGTCCTAAGAAATCTATTAAACCATTTAAGTTTTTTGATTTCCTGGCTGAGACCGAGGTCATTTCTCCCTTGCAGAAAATCATTAGATCATCAGCAAAGCATAGGTTTATAAGTTGAATCCTACCACACCGCCAATGGAAGTGGAAGTTAGGGAGAAGGGATTTCTCCCTAAGAAGGCACGTGAGTACTTCCATCACAATCACAAAAAGATAGGAGGATAGTGGATCACCTTGCCTAAGTCCTTTTTGCCCTACAATGTACCCAGTGACCTCACCATTGATGTTAAGTGAATAATTAGCAGTAGTAACACAAGCTTGAAGCCATGTGATCATTTTAGGATGGAAGTTCATGGAGGACAGAACATCCCACAGGAAATCCCATCTAACATTATCGTACGCCTTCATGATGTCTACTTTCATAGCACACCTGGGAGAAGGGGATGATTTGTGATAACCTCTCATGAGCTCCTGAGTGAGGAAAATATTATCTGCAATCCTCCTTCCTTTGATAAAACCTGATTGAACAGGGTCAATTAACATTGGGAGGACAATTTGCAATCTACCAGCCAGAATCCTAGATATGCACTTGTAGATAGTATTACAACAAGAAATTGGTCTAAAGTCCCCAACTTTAGATGGATTTGGGACTTTGGGGACCAGGGCCACAATGGTTGAGTTGACCTTCCTAAGCAATTTACCAGACCTAAAGAAAGTCTTAACAGCTGAAGTGACTTCGCGACCAATGATTGGCCAAGCCTTCTTAAAAAACCCAGCATTGTAGCCATCAGGCCCAGGGGCTTTGGAAGGATTAAGAGCCCAAAAGGTGTTCTTGATCTCTTGATCAGTTACTTCAGAAATCATAGCAGACCTTTGACTGTCTGTTAACCTATTCCTGATTACCTGCTGGACTCTAGCATGCCCCCGGTAAGGAGAAGGATGGGCTGTACCTAGCAATTCAGTATAGAAATTAACAAAACTGGCCTTGATTAAGTGGCTTCAAGCATGTGTAACCACTGCAAACTATTCCCTATGTATCAATGGGGAAGTGACGGGGTACATTAAATGGAAGAAGGGGCTGAGACAGGGGGATCCGTTATCCCCGTATCTCTTTGTTATTGTGATGGAAGTGCTTACGAGTTTACTTAAGGAGAAAGCCCAGCTCCCGGGTTTTCATTATCACTGGAGATGTAAAACTAATCAATTGATAAATCTGTGCTTTGCTGATGATCTAATGATATTTTGCAAGGGAGAGTCTTCTTCGATTAAACTCATCAAGGAAGCATTGAATGAGTTTGAGGCTCTTTCTGGTCTCTCCCCTAGCACAGGTAAGAGTAGCATATTCTTTTCTGGTGTTAGTGTGGGAGTTAAGGAGACTATTTTGCAGGATTTGGGATTTCAGGAGGGGTCCCTTCCAGTGAGATATCTGGGAGTTCCATTGTTATCTACAAAGCTTAAAGCTGTGGACTGCCAAAGGCTGGTTGATAGTATCACTGCCAAAACTAGAAGTTGGACCAATAGGGACCTTACTTATGCGGGGAGAGTCCAGCTTATCAAGAACATCTTGTTCTCGATGCAAACGTATTGGTCCTCCCTGTTCATTTTACCAAAAAAGGTCATCAAGGAAGTTGAATCTATCCTTAGGGCCTTTTTATGGTCTGGCCCTGACCTTAAAAGATCAGGGGCTAAGATTGCTTGGGAGAAGTTATGTGCCCCTAAAGATGAGGGGGGTCTTGGCTTCAAATCTATGGAGGTGTGGAATAAGGCTGCGGTGGCCAAGCATATATGGTACTTGATCTCCGGGGGAGAGCAATCCATGTGGTGCCAATGGGTTAAATCCTACTTATTAAAGGGTAGGAACTTTTGGAGCCTTAAAATGCCTGCTAATCCCTCTTGGGTTTGGCGGAAATTACTTAATCTAAGACATTTAGTCCAACCCTTCATACGTCACTTAATTGGCAATGGGGAGAACACATCCATATGGTTTGACCTTTGGCACCCGTTAGGCCCTCTGTTGGATAAGTTTGGTTCCAGAATTGTTTATGACTCTGGCCTTCCATTGAATGCCAAAGTGTCCCTCATAGTTCACAATTCTGGTTGGACTTTCCCAATCACGCAAACATGGGAGTTGAATGAAGTTAGACGGCATCTTCCACCTTTGCGTGGCTCCAGGGACCAAGTTAGATGGACTCTGAATGCATCTGGACAGTTTAGTATAGCCTCTCTATGGGAGGAATGGAGGGCTACTTTCCCTAAGGTTAATTGGCATAAGGCTGTTTGGTTTTCTGGCCATATTCCTAAGTGTAGCTTCATTACATGGCTGGCCATCCAGGGTAGACTCTCCACGGAGGATAGATTAGTTCTCTTTGGGATTAAATCAATCTCCCAATGCAGTTTTTGCCAGGGTAGTGAAAACCATGATCATTTGTTCTTCAACTGTAGTTTTTCCACACGGGTTTGGAATGCTATGTTGGAAAAGATGGATACGAGTTGGTCCCCTAGGCCTTGGCCAGCATGGATTACCCACTTCTCCTCTTTTAGGGGAAAATCTCTAAGGAATATCGTCTCTAAGTTGATTTTCACTACTACAGTATATCATATTTGGATTGAAAGGAACTTAAGGAAGTTTCAAAATACAACTTGCACCTGGGAAGTGGTTGTTCACAAAGTCTTTAACATGGTTAAGGGTAGATTACTGTCGTTGCCAAAGTTGCCCGTAGGCTCACAAAATAATAGGTTTAATAGAGTGTGGGGCATCAATGGGTAATGGGGTAGTTGTGTGTTAGTGTATTCATATTGTGGCCATGGTTGTAGTTGTTGCAGGTTTGGTCAGCAGGAAGGCTGCCTTAATCAAGTACACCAGTGGCCTCTGAATTTGGAAGGCTGAAGTGCAGCCCCTGCTAACATGGAGGGGCTGAATCTGGACTACTATTACTTCTATGTACAAGGTAAATATCTTACTCTCTAGCTGCTGCAGCTGCATTTGTTTTCTTGTTCTTGAGTGTGCCACTATATGTAGAACCTGTGAGAAGTGTGTTTGAGCCTCAATCTTCTTGAGAGTGAAGGTAATACTTAGAGGGAGGCACTTTGTGAGGGAGAGTGGAGGGAGTTGGGTTGCAACCTTTCATGTGAGGTTTAGTGGAGGGAGCCTTGGATGGTGTGAGGTTCCATTTCAGCAGCAACATGCTGTGTGAAGTGTGGTATGATGTGAGGAGTCATGTGAAAAAGAGTACGAATGGTGAGTTTCCTAGGAAATTCACATGGTTCTCATGAATTTGCATTGTGTCTCTTGGCACCCATGATTTCAGTGCTAGATTGAGTGTGGATAATGTTTTGCTGAGCTCCAACTTGGAGTGAACTGCATTTGACTGATCATGTTTTCTGCTGCTTGCCAACCTGCTGACATGTGTAGCATACTTAAATGGTACTTATTCAATGCCATTAGCTAGTGTGTGACCTTGTGATACCAAAGTGTTGCTACAATTCTGCATTTGGTACATTAATTGACTGATGACTGAATGGTTCAGTAGTTAGCTGTTTTTCTGATTTTGCTGTGTTCATTTGCATTCATAAGAACAGCCCTGTTGCACAGTCATCAGGGATACACTACTTAATGATGAGTGCATTTTCCTGAACCTGCTAGTTGCTAGTTATGCAGACTGCACACAGTCCATGCATACGTTTTGGTGCAGGAGGTTCAGAAGTTGTTAGACAAGTTCAGAAGTTGTAGCAGGTCCTGTTTTCAGTAATGCCTAACCATCGGGGGCTGTCAATGGGATCTCCCTTCACAGAGGGGGAAGTCCTCTGTATTGTTTTGCTTTTGTTTTCAGTTCTGAGCTAGTTGTTGCATTTTGTTATTTCTGAAGTTGCTTCAGAACTGCTTCAGTTTATGTTCTGTTATGGTGTTGTAACTTCTGTTATGCCTAACCATCGGGGGCTGTCAATGGGATCTCCCTTCACAGAGGGGGACGTCCTCTGTATAGTATTGCATATGTTCTACTTAGTAACTGTGTTTAGCTATTCTGGTATGGTTTGGAATGGTTTGGACTGCTCTGATGGTTGTGTCCCCAAGTCAGAACTGCATCAGTTGTTGTTGCTGCCCAGGAGCAGGTTCTGTTTCCTGCTGCTAGCTGCTACACAGGTTCAGCAATTCTGCAATTCTGCATGTTGGAAGTCCCTGAAATATGTTCAAGCAGCTGTCGAATGCTGTAATGTTATCAGTTCTGCAGCAGTTCTGTTATGGTCTGTAATGTAATGGTCTGTAATGTCCTGCATGAGTTCTGAATGTAGTCATCTTGGAATATTGGAATGCTGTCATCTTGGAATGTTGGAATGTTCAGTTGAAGAGTTTTAAGTCAAGGTGCAGTTGGAAGTTTTTTCAGTCAAGTCTATTGTAAGTCAAGGTGCATTGGCATGTTCAGTTGAAGATTTTTGAAGATTTTTGCATGTTCAGAAGATTTTTGCATGTTCAGTCTACTATGTGACTGATGGTTGCTGAGGTGGTTGCTGAGATCAGTTCAGTATGTAGTTGCATTTTCTACTATGTAATGCTTAAGAATTTACTTAGACGCGCTGTTTTCCCTCCCTCTTCTAGATGGATTGGAAACAGCGCATTTCACTTACTCCATGTAGCCTCTTGGCGTAGCTAATTTTTCTTTCTCTATTCTTTTGTTTTCTTTTCCTCCTGGGGTATGCCCCTTGTAGGCTGTATATTCGTTTAGCCTCTTTTTATTTCAAGCTTTTTTACCCAAAAAAAAAAAATGTCATGAGTGAGGGACCCATCATCCAAGACCAGACTGGTTAGTTTACTTCTATTCCTAGTGTTACTTACGGATTTAAAGAAATAGGAAGTGCATTGATCCCCAAGCTTTAACCACTGGATTCTGGACTTTTGCTTAGCAAGGCTTTCCTCAGCTCTAAGCAAAGTTAAGAGTTGCCTGTAGGCCGCCCTCTCCTGGTTTATGATGGAAGGAGTAGTCACCTGAGTACTCATACCTTTCTGCAAAGACTCAAGGGTTTGCCTGGATTCGGCAACCCTTCTAGGAAATGTGAATAAATTTTGCATGGAATTTTAGCATGTTATCATCATTTGTATGCCAAGTCAGGAGCTACATGGGATCAACTGGGGGTTGGCTGCTGTCTCCTATTCAGGGAGCAGTGCACAAGTGGCTCAAATAGCACAAGTTCAGTAACTCATTCACAGTTCAAGGAAGGAGCCTCCTATTACTGTTAAGTACTCAGGGAGTTACCTTACTCTTTGTAGGATTACTCTTTGTAAGCTGATAATTTTGGTGAATCCTCGGTTCAGCTGTGCCAGGATGCTGCAGTAAGCTGATAACTTAGCTGCTGTTCTGCTGTTTTGCAGTTGGATGTAGGGGTAAGGTGCTGCTACTGCTATGTGCAGAGGTTGTTCATTGTCATGGTGGTGGCTGTCCAAATTGGCAGGCTGTTCTTGAGGAGAAGGGTTCAGCAGTCATTCAGCTCTTACTTGGTGGCCACAGTCACAGAAATAAGGGAGAGGGTACAATTCTGCTATTACTTCTACATACACAGGTAGTTATCTTATACACTGGTAGTTTCTCTACTGGACTGAGGGTACAATTCTGTTGAGAGTTTAGTAGTAGCATCCACCACAATCTGTGTTGGATCTGTGCAATTCTGAATCTGTTAATGGATCTGTGCAGTGTAGTCTCAGTTATTGTAGCATGGGTATGGACCTTCATTGGCTAATGTTCCTATGTTACTGTGTTTTCTGCTATGGTTGTCTCAAGTGATTCAAGAGTTTTACTGCTACTACTAGCTCCTGGATGTTTGTATAGATTTGGAATGTTTCATATCAGGAATATGCCTCAGTTGTATTGGCATCTCAAGTACTAGTGGTTATCTCTGTAGCAATAGCTGAAATGTTTTCTGTTGTATGGTTGTTTTACGCCAAGTTATGGTTCTGCTTCGCCTAACCATCAGGGGCTGTCGATGGGATCTCCCTTCACAGAGGGGGAAGTCCTCTGTATTGTATAGTATTTGACTGTTCTGGTATGGGACTGTTCTGGCAATAGTCATTGACTGATGGACTGCTAAGTGTTAAGTGCTGACTGTGATGTGGAGCCTCAGAAGTTTGGCTGACTGTTTCTGATATGCTGACTATTTGGATGCTTCAGAAGTTCAGAAGTTTTGATGGGCTGTTGATGTTCTGTGAGGGCTGATACCAACATAGCAGCCTTGCTCCATGCTGTGTCCATGTTGTGTCCCCAAGTCAGAAGTTGTGTCCCCATGTTGTGTCCCCAAGTCCGTATTGCTGCTGCAGTTCTGACTGCTGGTCGTGTGTTGTGTCCCCAGCTAGCTGCTTCTGCATCATTTCTGCTTAAGCCAAGATGGCTGTTCAAGTCATGCTCATGTAAGAGGCTGATCTACTAGTGCTGAGTGCTGTTTTCTGCCTGACTGTTATAGCAGTGTCCCATGTCTGCTGCTGGTGTATCCTACAGGCTGCTACAGCTGGTGTATCCTACAGGCTGTTATTGCCTCTCTTTCTCTGCTGGTAGCTGCTGCTGATGTTTCAGTAGAAGTAGAAGTAGTTTGCCTTGCTGACCTTTTGAGTATTGGTCCTATCAAAGCTGCTGTGTTTCTTTGGGGCTGTAATGGCAGCCTATAAATGCGAGTATGCCTTTTAGATGTTATTTTATATTGTGTTCGTACCATCTTGACTTTGTTTTCCTTCTCTCTTTTTAGATAGATTGGAAACAATGCATCACTTAGTCCATGTAGCCATTTGGCGTAAGCTATTTTCTTTACTCTTATTTTCTTTTCTTTTCTTTTCTTTTCCTCCTGGGGTATGCCCCTTGTAGGCTGTATATTCGGTTAGCCTTTTTTCTATTTCAAGCTGATTTACCCAAAAAAAATTATGTGAATAGGCAAGCATTGTGGTCTAGACTTCATCTCCTAAGCACTGCATCCCCTTGGATTGTGCTTGGAGATTTCAATGTCATCAGGTTCCCTAGAGAGAAGGTTGGGGGAGCTACTTCTTGGCCTTCCTTTATGAATGATTTCAATAACTGTCTATTTGCTTTGGGGCTTGATGATCTTAGGTACACGGGTTGCTTTCTCACTTGGGCCAACAAACAGGACCCAACACATTTTGTCAGTACAAAGCTGGATCGAGTCTTAGTTAATGAGCATTGGATGAAGGTGTATAACTGCTCCTATGCTCATTTCCCTAATCCAGGGATTTCTGATCATTCTCCTGCCATTACAACTATCCTTCCACATCCTAAGAAATCAAATAAACCATTTAAGTTTTTTGACTTCCTAGCTAATCACCCTCAGTTTCTGGATATAGTTCAGAGAGTTTGGAGGAGAGTGATTATTGGAAATCCGATGTACTGTGTTTGTGAGAAACTCAAGATGTTTTTTTTTGGGTAAATTAGCTTGAAATTAAAAGAGGTTAAGCGAATGTACAGCCTACAAGGGGCATACCCCAGGAGGAAAAAAAAAGAAGAAAAAACAAGAATAATAAAAGTGCGGTAACCATGCACAACCCGCATGGAGAGTAAGGTAAATGACATATGGGTAGAGATAATAGCCCCGTTGTACTAATGATAGCACAACGGGGTATGATATGGATGGATAAAAGTACAAACATGTGGTAAAATGAGATGGACATGAAAAT
Organism: Rhododendron griersonianum; assembly: GCA_018127125.1. Lineage (NCBI taxonomy): Eukaryota > Viridiplantae > Streptophyta > Magnoliopsida > Ericales > Ericaceae > Rhododendron > Rhododendron griersonianum. The sequence goes on along the minus strand of JACTNZ010000033.1, from coordinate 19,679 downwards.
AAACTACTTCCTGGCACAACCCGCCAGGTTAGGAAATAAAGTAAATAGTTACGGTCAGAGATGACCACAAGATAACCAGACTTAGGAAAACCGCTACAAGTAGAACAGCTTCCAGGCAGTCTGAACGGCTACTACAGAGGAACAGGCATCAAGAGGCTCGAACCAGAGTTGACGGCATCCGACAAGGTCCCCTGCTAAGAACCCTGCACACCACGCCCAATCCTTCCGGCCTAACACTCCCTCATCCTAACCTAAGGCTCACCAAAACCACCCACTGAAGCCAACTACCCAGAAAACTCCTCCACCAAGTCTGGGCTAAGAAAACCAAGAACCTAGAACTTCCAGCCTCAAGTCTAGTATAATACCCACTCAAAGAGATCAGCTACTACAGAGGGACACAAACCGAGAGAGGCACGACCTGGAAATGTCGGACAATGCTGCCCTGCTAAGTACCCTGCTCACCACGACTACTCCCCCCTGACCCTAATCCCCTAGGCTCGCCAACGACTAAAAGCGGGAAGTAAGAGAAACCCCAGAAGAGGCCACTCAAACCCCAAGCGGTCCAAGCTGCCCCACGCTCAATCAGAAACCATCCACAGATCTAATCAGAGCACCCGCAGCTGCTGCTACTGCAAGACTACCCCTTTCAACCAGAACAGAAACTAATCAAAGATAGCTCAGGCAGCTACCCTGTTCAACCAGAACCATCCACAGATCTAATCAGAGCACCCGCAGCTGCTGCTACTGCAAGACTACCCCTTTCAACCAGAACAGAAACTAATCTAATCAAAGATAGCCACGACCAAAAGAAACCACACAAAACCGCAGGCTAAAAGAACAGGAACTAGGGATACGAGGCTCGACCAAGAGCCTAACCCCCGATTTCAGTCCAACAGATGACCGCCTATCGGGGATCGCCGTACAAGCAGTAGACTGGCCCGTTCGTCCAGCAACAGATTGACAATAAACAAATAAGTGCAAAGCGCATAATGAATAACAATAGGCGCAATGGATACGAGATTTTCAGCCAATCCGGGTTGCCGGGATGACTGCTTTGTGCTTGGTGCTTGCTGCCCGGGCTGAAGGCAGGCTGTGCCCGACGGCTTGCCTACCCGGGCTGGCCTGCCAACGGCTGGCTGCAAACAGCTGTTGATGATGGCAGGTGGCCTGGCCCACGGTGGCTGGTGGCAAGTTGACGGTAGCTGATGGCCTGTTGATGGTCTGGCCCACGGCTGTCGAGGCCCCAGAATGCCAGAACTGCCCTCATCTCCCGCAAGTTCAGACCGGCAGCTCGAGATCCGGCTAGCTAACAGCACCCCAAGGTCGCCGTCGCCGGACTGAACAGCAACCCAAGGTCGCCGTCGCCGTTGCCCATCATCAATCTACTCGGTTCAGATTGCTGTAAAAGGACCTGAGCGTGAAGCTCTGGGTCTTCCATGTGAACGAAGACCTCCGAATAGTTGAGCTCCTCGGTTGCTCCTCGGTTTGGTTTCAGATCTGCCCGGAGCAGATCCGAAATGGTACCCGCCGGTTCACGGCGGGGATGTGGTTGGAGACGAAGCCCGGCCAGGTGGTGTGACCGGACCAGAGGAAGGCCGGCCAGGTGGTGTGACCGCACCAGATCAGTCCGGAGCGGAGGGCGGTGGAGGGCGGTGGAGGAGAGCCTCTCTAAGAAGAGAGTATCCCTTGCCCGGAGGAGGTCTCCCTTCGCCTTCTGCCTCTTACTTCGGCCTCCTTGCTGTTGTTACCGGCGAGATCCCGCCGGAAATGGTGGTGGCAGACCGGAGGGAGCTTTCTCTCTCAAGGTTAGAGAGAGAAGCTCCCAGCGCTTGGCATATCAGGTTGTTCTTGAAAAACTCAAGATGTTGCAAGGTGAGTTTAAACAAATTAATAATAGAGAATTTAGTGATGTCTCTAACAGGGTTGTTGAATCTAGACAACTTTTAGAAACTTTGCAGCAAGCCTTGAGTACTCATAATCCGGACCCTTCCTTGATATATCAGGAAAGAGAGGCTAATAAACAGCTCCTCACAATGCTCAAAGCTGAGGAAAGTCTAGCAAAGCAAAAATCGAGAATCCAATGGATGAAGTTGGGTGATCAGTGTACTTCTTATTTCTTCAAGACCGTGACTAACACAAGAAATAGAAGTAAGATAACTAGTCTGGTCTTAGAGGATGGGTCCCTCACCCATGACATTGAAGTCATTAAGTCCACTTTTGTCAATTTTTACACCAACTTGCTTGGTACAGCCCATCCTGAGGCTTACCAAGGGAGTAGTAGGATTCATCAGTTAGTAAATAAGAGATTAACTGATACTCAAAAATTAGCAATGATTGTTGAGGTAACTGATCAAGAGATTAAAGACACATTTTTTTTTTTTTTTGGGGTAAAATAGCTTGAAATAAAAAAAAGAGGATAATCGGATGTACAGCCTACAAGGGGCATACCCCAGGAGGAAAGAAAGAGAAAATCAAAGATAGAAAAGATTGTCCTAAGCCAAGCGGCTACATTGATTAAGTAATGAGATCCACATGTTTCAATGCCATCTAAGAGATGGGAGAAAAACACATGCCAAAAGAAGTTGAGTCTAGGCATTCTAATTTGAGTCTAGGCATTCAATGCCATTCTTTACATTCTTTACATTCATCAATTCAAAACCTAGCTTAGCCATTCACAAATTCAGAACAGCAGAACTGGACAGCAGCTTCAGATCAGATCAGTTCAGTTCAAAACAGCAGCCAGAAGTCACTGATAAGGAGTTCAAGGTAGCACACCAAGCTGGGCATGGTGTTGGTTTACAGAAATTCAGAACCTAGCTTCAGACTGGACAGCAGCTTCAGATCAGATGAATCAGTTCAAAACAGCAGCCAGAAGTCACTGATAAGGGGTTCAAGGTAGCACACCAAGCTGGGCATGGTGTTGGTTTACAGCTCAAACTTTACATAACAAAATAGCTTTACAAAACTTGTTACAACTGAACTGGACTGCTACAAAGTCTACTACTAATGATGGCACCAGATTTATAACAGTATCAGATTTCATAACAAACAGGTGTTTCATAACAAACAGGTGATTAATTAGCATATGCAGGTAGTCAGGAAACACATTGCAGAGGAATTCCCCCTCTGCGAAGGGAGATCCCACGACAGCCCCTATTGGTTAGGCAAAACAAAAAGGAAGGCCGTAGTAAAAGGAAGCACAACAACTGAGCCATAACAGACCATAACAGATTTGTCTACTTGCTACTGAACAAGCTACGTTACAGCCCAAGTGCAGAAAACAGTTGATTGGTGTGTTCATCTTAACACTTAAGCTGAACTATATCAACCATATAGGAAGCACTTGTAACACTTAAACTCTGAACTATATCAACCATATAGTGCAACCACTTTCTATCAGCTTAACATGTAACAGCCATAAATAAAGCAGGTACTGAAAACAGTCTGAACTTGAACATCAACTTCTGAACCTGAATAATAGAAGTAAATATATCCTGACTGCACTAGTCTATGCTCTGCTGACTCATGTAAAGACCATTGAGCATAGCCCCTACTGCTTCATTTCTGGCTACAGCCCCCTTTGAAAGTGGATCCAGCCTTCTACTTGGTGCCTCTTGTTGAAGCATGTTGATCTCATTAAGATCAAGGAGGAGCATGAAGCTGTATCCCCCTTGACCAATGACCTGCAAATGTGATAGTATGTTAGTATCATAAAACCAAGGGAAGACCCATAATATGTTAGTGCTTGAAGTACACCACTAAACAATGTTCCATTGGATTTTTAGTTGTCTAGAATGAGGACCACTAGGTAAGTTAGCCAAGGACAAAAGCCTAGACCTTATATCATTGGAGATTTTATGAGCAATTACAATGGGGGAGCAGGACGAGTTCTGGAACTTTCTGTGGTTCCTTTCCATCCAGATATGGTGAACATATATAGTGAAAGCCAGCTTTGCAATGGTGTTGGCCAAAGACTTACCTCTCAAACTAGAGAGGCAATCCACCCAAGTCTGCCAATTCTGATGTCCTTGCATGTGGGGGACTTTGGGAGACAAGATACCCCTGACTTGGGCAGCCATAGGGCACCCAAAAAATAGATGGGCATGGTTTTCTATGTCAAGGCACAATATACATTGGGAGGTGGATTTGAGCCCAAACAGGACAAGCCTATCCTCAGTGTTTAATCTTTGAAGAAGGGCCATCCAAGTAATTAGACTACACCTCGGTATATGGCCTGGAAACCATACAACCTTATGCCATGTAACAATGGGAAAGTGAGTTCTAAGGTTGTCCCATAGGGATGAGATGGAGAACTTCCCTGACTTAGTTAGTGCCCAAATGCATGCATCCTTGGTAGCTGTATTGACAGTAATTGTATGCAAACCAGTTCTTATTTCATTAAGTTCAAGGGTTTGGGTGACAGGGAAGGCCCACTGGTTGTTATGGATTATTTGTTGAACAGTGGCATCCCTTACTATTCCAGAATCATAGATAATTCTAGGACCAAATCTTGGGAGTAGTGGTCCTAGGGGATGCCAGTTGTCGTACCATAATGAGGTAGACATTCCATCCCCTAACTTGTACAGAATGTGTGGCTGAACAAGGGGTCTCAAGGATAGGATTTTCCTCCACACCCAGGAAGGTTCACTTGGGACCTTAACACACCAAAAGTTCCTACCTCTGAGTAAGTAGGACTTGACCCATTGACACCACATGGATTGTTCCCCGCCGGACACAAGGAACCAAATGTGCTTTGCCACTGCTGATTTGTTCCAAGTCTCCAAAGACTTGAAACCAAGACCACCTTCTTGGACAGGGGAGCAGAGATGTTCCCAAGAGACTTTAGCTCCAGATGATTTGAGATCAGGTCCAGTCCAAAAGAAAGCTCCCAATATGGCTTCCACTTCCTTAATGACTCTTTTAGGAAGGATAAAGAGAGAAGACCAATAGGTCTGCATGGAGAACAGAATGGACTTAATCAACTGAAGTCTCCCAGCATAGGAGAGGTATCTGTTAGTCCAGGACTTTGTTTTTGCAATGATTTTGTCCACCAAACTCTTGCAATCAGTATGCTTCAGTTTGGTGGACAGTAGGGGAACACCTCGGTATCTAACAGGAATGGTACCCTCCTGAAAACCAAGAACATGCAATATTGATGCTTTGGTGGAGGAACTAACACCTGAGAAGAAAATATTGCTTTTGCTTGGACTAGGGGAGAGGCCAGATAAGGATTCAAACTCTTCCAATGAAGACTGGATATGGTTTATAGAACTTAACTCACCCTTGCAAAATATCATGAGGTCATCTGCAAAACATAGGTTAACCAATTTGGTTGACCCACATTTCCAATGGAAATTAAAATCAGGCAGTAGGGTTTTCTCCTTGAGAATGCATGTGAGGACACATTTTGGTCTCTCAATCCCAGCAAAGCTCCTGGACCTGATGGTTACAATGCAGGTTTCTTCAAGAAAGCTTGGCCTATTGTTAGTCATGAGGTCCTTGCAGCTGTTAAGACTTTCTTTAGGTCTGGTAAGCTACTCCGAAAGGCCAACTCTACCATGGTAGCTCTTGTCCCAAAGGTCCCTAACCCTTCCAGAGTTGGAGACTTTAGACCCATATCATGTTGTAACACTGTTTACAAGTGCATTGCTAGAATACTTGCTAGCAGATTGAAGCATGTACTCCCTATGCTTATTGACCATGTCCAATCAGGGTTTGTCAAGGGTAGGAGAATTGCTGATAACATCTTTCTTACTCAAGAGCTCATGAGGGGGTACCATAAATCCACTTCTACCCCAAGATGTGCTATGAAAGTTGACATCAAAAAAGCTTATGATAATGTCAGGTGGGACTTTCTTTGGGATATTCTATCCGCTATGAATTTCCATCCAACAATGATCAAATGGCTTCAAGCTTGTGTTACCACTGCTAACTACTCTCTTAGCATCAATGGGGAAGCCACTGGTTATATCATTGGGCAGAAGGGATTAAGGCAAGGTGATCCTCTGTCCTCATACCTCTTTGTAATTGTGATGGAAATTCTAACCTGTATACTAAGGGAAAAATCCCAACTACCTGATTTCCATTTTCATTGGAAATGCGGAAATAATAAGATCATCAATCTCTGTTTTGCTGATGACTTGATGATTTTCTGTAAGGGTGAACTGTCCTCAATTAGTCATATTCAAGATGCTCTCACTGAGTTTCAAGTATTATCAGGACTATCCCCTAGCCCTGAGAAAAGTAGTATCTTTTTTGCTGGGGTTAATAGTACCATTAGATTGAGCATTCTGAATGTTCTAGGGTTCAAGGAGGGCACCCTTCCTGTAAAGTATCTGGGTGTGCCCCTCCTCTCAACCAAACTCAAAGCTTCTGATTGTCAGCGTTTAGTGGAGAGCATGACCGCCAGAACTAAGACTTGGACCAATAGAGATCTTACCTATGCAGGTAGGGTGCAATTAATAAAGAATGTGCTTTTCTCCATCCAAACTTATTGGTCTTCATTGTTTATCATTCCTAAAAAGATAATCAAGGAAGTCGAGTCAATCCTTAGAGCATTTCTTTGGTCTGGTCCTGATCTAAAGAAATCTGGTGCTAAGGTTTCTTGGGATCATTTATGCTCTCCAAGAGAGGAAGGGGGACTTGGTTTCAAATCAATGCAAGTATGGAATAAGGCTGCCATTGCGAAGCATGTTTGGTTCCTTATATCTGGGGGTGAACAGTCTATGTGGTGTCAATGGGTCAAATCATATTTAATAAAAGGGAGGAGTTTTTGGAATTTAAAAACTCCTGGTGATTGCACTTGGGTTTGGAGGAAAATTTTGAATCTTAGACCTCTGGTGCAACCTTATATTCTTAGTATTTTGGGAAATGGGAACTCCACATCCTTGTGGTATGACAATTGGCACCCTCATGGCCCTTTAGTGGCTAAATATGGCCCTAGAATTGTATATGACTCTGGTATCCCGAAAGATGCCTTTGTGTCACATATCATTCATGATTCCAATTGGGCATTCCCCATTACCCAAACTTTTGAACTTAATGAGGTGAGAAATACTCTTCCTCCACTTGTCCGGACCAGATCGAATGAAGACGATCAAAAGAGGTGGACCCTTACTTCTAGTGGACAGTTCACGGTTGCCTCTCTCTGGGACAAATTGAGAACTCATTTCCCCAACATTCTGTGGCACAAGCTTGTATGGTTCTCAGGCCACATTCCAAAATGCAGTTTCATCACATGGCTAGCTATTCAAAATAGACTATCCACTGCTGATAGACTTGTCTTATTCGGACTAACTCATAGTCCTCAATGTGGTCTTTGTCAGGAGAGGGAAACCCATGATCATCTTTTCTTTAATTGCCCTTTCACCAAACAAGTGTGGAACGCAATTCAGGCCAAACTACATGTGTTGTGGCCTGCCAGATCTTGGGCTGATTGGGTAATACTGCTATCAAGCATAAAAGGTAGAAATCTGAAAAACCTTATCACTAAGCTGGGCTTCACAGTAGCAGTGTACAATATCTGGATAGAGAGAAATATGAGAAAGTTCCAAAATCATTGTTGTTCTTGGGAGATAGTTGTTCATAAAATATGCACCATGGTGAGAGCTAGACTTTTATCACTTCCTAATTTACCTCAATCACAAGCACAGTGGATTGTAAATGAATGGAACATTGTTGCATGTTGATTTAGGTTTTACAATGGCATGCTAATGTTTGATTGGTATGTGGTTTTCTAGGCAGGTTGAGTGGTATCTACTGTTATTACTTCTACCATAGCAGAGTTGGAAGATTCTTCAAGTGATGGCTGCAACAATAGGATTGGAGCTTCTTCAAGTGTGGTCCAGCTAGCTAGCTACTGCTATTACTTCTGTCATAGCAGTTTTCTGGGCAGCTTGTTCTGAAACTGTGTTGACTGATGAGCTGCGGCTACTATTACTTCTATGTAACAGGTATATATCTTAATCCCTTGTGAGGAGTTGTTTGTTGTCTGCTGCTGTTACTTCAGAGTGCCTTCTTATATTGAGTGTTTCCCGGTTAGCTGTGTGCTTGAGCTCCATCCTTTTTTTTGGAGAGGAGGTAATAAATAGCGGGGGAATCATGTGAGAAAAAGTGGAGGGCGTTCGTGGAGCTGACCTTTTGCTTTTGAGTGACTAGTGGTGTGGGAGATGTGTGTCTTTTAGGGAAGTTGAGGTGTGAGTACATCTATGTAATTGCATGCTAAGGCTAATGGGTGATGTGAGATGAAGGATCTCAATACCCAGATTTCAATTTGTAATTTGATTGTGTTCATGCTAAAGCTGATTGTGTCCTTAGTCAATTGATAGTTCTGTTTTGGAAGCTATAATTACTGTTAAGCATCTGTTCTATCTACTGTGTGTGACTGATCATTGCTGCTACTGCAATAATGCTGTTGCTGTGGTATTCCAAAAACAAAGAAGGTTAAATCAGGTTGCAATAATGCTGTTGTTGATGCATAGTTGTAAATGCCTAACCAACTGGGGATGTCGTTGGGATCTCCCTTGGCAGAGGGGGACGTCCTTTGCATGATGTATAGTTTTGTTTAGTTAAGGGTGATCTGATTTAGTTGTGTATAGTCGTTGAATATGTCCCTTGGCAGCTGTTACTGCTATGCAGACTGTTGTGACTGCTACGGCTCAGCTTTGCACCTGTGCAAGTAGTGCTCATGCTGAAATTTGATATGTATTGTGCTCATGCTATTTGTTGCTCTGTATTGTGGTCAGTAATTAGTCCAGTCAGTTTGATTGGTATAAGTTTTATAAGCTTTGTAATGTCCTGCATTGGCATTGTTTTCCCTCCCTCTTCCAGATGGATTGGAAACACTGCATGTTAGTTATCTCATGTAGCCACTTGGCTTAGGCATTTTCTTTACTTTTTCCTTTTCTTTTTCTTTTCCTCCTGGGGTATGCCCCTTGTAGGCTGTATATTCGCTTAGCCTCTTTTATATTTCAAGCTGTTTTAACCAAAAAAAAAATGACTAGTAGTCTAAATACGTACAAACCGTCATGTGTTTCACCATCTTCTCTTTTTTTTTTTTGGATAAACCAGCTTTAAATTAAAAAGAGGATAACCGAATTTACAGCCTACAAGGGGCATACCCCAGGAGGAAAAAAGAAAAGAAAGAAAAGAAAAGAAAAGAAAATAGGCAACGCCAAAAGGCTACAAGGGAGGAATGATAATCACTGTTTCCAATCCATCTAGAAGAGGGAAGGAAAACAGCGCCAAAATGACCTAAAGCTTACAATAACCAATTACATAACCCTGAAATACCCTGACTATACATGAGGTGGATTGCAACAACCAAAATAGAGCAGCCATCACAGAACTGTACAACAGCTTGGACAGCCACCAAGAACAGAGCTGCCATGGCAGCAGCATCAGAACTGTTATCACAGAACTTCAGAACTTCAGAACTGTTCAGAGCATTTTCAGGAGTTAGCCTTCTCAAACATATCAGATACACCATACACTATCAACATATCAACATATCAGATCAGACAGCAGTCCCAAGCAGATCAGAAAACTGAGGTGCAGCTATGTCCATGAAGTGTCCATAAGTGGTAACAACTAAATCTGGTGCAGCTATGTCCATGAAGTGTCCCCAATGGACTGCTGCATCAGTTGTGTCCATGAAGTGTCCCCACCAGCTGCTAGAACATGAGTGATAGTCCAGTCAAAGGAAGCACAACAACTGAATGCTTCACCATACATTTCACTACTGAAACCAACAACTACTGAACCATAACAGACCATAACTACAACTTCTGAACTTGTACCTTACTATACAATACTGAAAACAAATACAATACTATACAGAGGACGTCCCCCTCTGTGAAGGGAGATCCCATTGACAGCCCCCGATGGTTAGGCATAACTGAAAACAGAACCTGCTACAACTTCTGAACTTGTCTAGCAACTACAATAACAGCAGAGTAGCAGCAATGCAGATCAGTTCAGAACAATATGAGGGACATAACAGGAATACACTTGTTCCATAGAAATAACTCAGACAGCAATGGTGGCTGCTGCTGGGGCAAGGGTGGCTACTGCTGGGATAGGAGCAGCAGCAGCATACATTCAGAACATGCACAGGTTCAGAACATGCAGAATCAGCAACAAGTTCAGAACTTGCACAGGTTCAGAACATGCAGAATCAGCAACAGGTTCATGGCCTATCATGCATGGTTTACCTCACTTCTGACAGCAACAGCCAGCAGTTCTACACATAACAGATTGCTCCAACAGATTTCAGCAGATTTCAGAACAGCAGGCAGATCAGAAGCAGAGGTACATGAAGTGTCCCCAATGGGCTTGCACAACATCAGCTGGGATGGCATAGCACCCAGCCTACACATTTGCATTCCAACAACACCACTTCATAACCTGCTCAATCTATACAATATACAGTCCATAACATCCATAACAGCAGCAAATGTGACCTCCCTAGCAGAAATAACACCACTATAGTAAAACAATCCGAACCCTAGCAGAAGCAGTTGAGCTGTCAAAATGACAGCAGCAGTTCCAAGCTCAATATGAGGACTCACTACCTTGTAACTCCCTAGAAAGCTGACCTCCCACTCAACTTTTCACACACTCAAAGGGAAAAGCACCACTGACTCCCTCCACTAAATCTCACATTATTCCCCACTAGATATTACCTCCACTCTCAAAAGAAGGATGAGGCACAAACACTCAACTCCCCAGGAACCACACAATATAGTGGGACACACTGAAATGAAACTCAAATTCAGACACCAAAGATTAAGGTATTTACCTAGTAACATAGGAGTAGTAGCAGAGCTAGTAACATTGCACAAAGCAGCCTGCCTGCTGGCCATCCCTGCAAAGAAAACATCTACAACCATGGCCACAATATCCATAACCAATAGCATATATATCACCAATACACAAGTACCTCATTAATACACAAGTTCCTCATTACCCAATGCCCCAAACTCTACTAAACCTATTATTTTGTGAGCCTACTGGCAACTTTGGCAACGACAGTAATCTACCCTTAACCATGTTAAAGATTTTGTGAACAACAACTTCCCAGGTGCTATTTGTATTTTGAAACTTCCTTAAGTTCCTCTCTATCCAAATATGATACACTGTAGTAGTGAATATCAACTTAGAGACAACATTCTTTAGAGATCTTCCCCTAAACGAGGAGAAGTGGGTAATCCATGCTGTCCAAGACTTAGGGGGCCAACTCGTATCCATTTTTTCCAACATAGCATTCCAGACCCGTGTGGAAAAACTACAATTGAAGAACAAATGATCATGGCTTTCACTACCATGGCAAAAACTGCATTGGGAAATTGATTTAATCCCAAACAGAACTAATCTATCCTCAGTGGAGAGTCTACCTTGGATGGCCAGCCATGTGATGAAGCTACACTTAGGTATATGGCCAGAAAACCAAACAGCCTTGTACCAATTAACCTTGGGGAAAGGAACCCTCAATTCCTCCCATAGAGAGGCTATGCTAAATTGTCCAGATGCATTCAGAGTCCATCTAACTTGGTCCCTGGAGCCCCGCAACGGTGGGAGATGCCGTCTAACTTCATTCAACTCCCAAGTTTGCGTGATTGGGAAGGTCCAACTAGAATTGTGAACTATGTGGGACACTTTGGCATTCAAGGGAAGGCCAGAGTCGTAAACAATTCTGGAGCCAAACTTATCCAACAACGGGCCTAACGGATGCCAAAGGTCATACCACATGGATGTGTTCTCCCCATTGCCAATAACATGACGAATGAAGGGTTGGACTAAATGTCTTAGATTAAGTAATTTACGCCAAACCCAAGAGGGGTCAGCTGGCATTTTAAGGCTCCAAAAATTTCTACCCTTTAATAAATAGGATTTAACCCATTGGCACCACATGGATTGCTCTCCCCCGGAGATCAAGAACCATATATGCTTGGCAACCGCAGCCTTATTCCATACCTCCATAGATTTGAACCCAAGACCCCCCTCATCTTTAGGAGCACATAACTGCTCCCAAGCTATCTTAGCCCCTGATCTTTTAAGGTCAGGGCCAGACCACAAAAAGGCCCTAAGGATAGATTCAACTTCCTTAATGACCTTTTTTGGTAAAATGAACAGGAGGACCAATACGTTTGCATTGAGAACAAGATGTTCTTGATAAGTTGGACTCTCCCCGCATAAGTAAGGTCCCTATTGGTCCAACTTCTAGTTTTGGCTGTGATACTATCAACTAGCCTTTGACAGTCCACAGCTTTGAGTTTAGAAGATAACAATGGGACTCCCAAATATCTCACTGGGAGGGAACCCTCCTTAAATCCCAAATCATGCAGAATAGTCTCCTTAACTCCCACACTAACACCAGAGAAGAATATGCTACTCTTACCAGTGCTTGGGGAGAGACCAGAAAGAGCCTCAAACTCAGTCAACGCTTCCTTGATGAGTTTGATCGAAGAAAGCTCTCCCTTGCAAAATATCATTAGATCATCAGCAAAGCACAGGTTGATCAATTGATTAGTTTTACATCTCCAATGGAAATGAAAGCCCGGGAGCTGGGCTTTCTCCTTAAGTAAAATCGTAAGAACTTCCATGACAATAACAAATAGATACGGGGATAAAGGATCCCCCTGTCTCAGCCCCTTCCTCCCTTTAATGTACCCCGTCACTTCCCCATTGATACATAGGGAGTAGTTTGCAGTGGTAACACATGCTTGAAGCCACTTAATCATTGTAGGATGGAAGTTCATGGCGGACAGGACATCCCAAAGAAATTCCCACCTAACATGGTCATATGCTTTCATTATGTCAACTTTCATGGCACACCTAGGGGTAGGAGATGATTTGTGGTAGTCTAAAAACCTACTAACCGTCACGTGTTTCACTGTTTTTCTTTTGCATGACTAGTAGTCTAAACACCTACTAACCTTCATGTTTTTCACCATCTTCTCTTCACATGACTAGTAGTCTAAAAACCTACTAATCGTCACGTCTTTCACTGTTTTTCCTTTGCAGGACTAGTAGTCTAAACACCTACTAACCGTCATGTGTTTCACCATCTTGTCTTCACAGGAATAGTAGTCTAAAAACCTACTAACCGTCACGTGTTTAACTATTTTTCTTTTGCATTACTAGTAGTCTAAACACCTACTTACCGTCATGTTTTTCACCATCTTCTCTTCACTTGACTAGTAGTCTAAAAACCTACTAACCGTCACATGTTTCACTATTTTTTTTTTTGGGTAATGCCCTAGGGCGGTTAGCTTGAAATATAAAATAGGTTAATCGAATGTACAGCCTATAAGGGGCATACCCCAGATAAGACAAATCGAAAAAGAAAATGAAAATTATAAATAGCGCCAAGTGGCTACAAGGGTTGCCTGTGTCCATGCCCCCGTCGAACAATCTATCCCAAGGAATGGAACGTACAACAGGGAACCTAGACACGGGCGTGGCAAAAGCAGTAAATACCCGACACAACCCGTCGGTATAGGGTACAATCCGAGGCCCTCGAAGTCCTCGCAACTCATGCAACTGAAAACATAAACGATAGCAATAACAGCCAGTGCACAATAGTAGATAATTGCAAATCGCAAATTGAATAACGATGAACGCACTGGCTGCGATGATTTTCAGCCTAGCCGGGATACCGGGCTGGCTGCTTGGGGTTGACTGGCCTGGGCTGGTTGACTGGCCCTGACCTGCAAGGACTGCCCGATGACGTAAGGGCCCGTGCCGGGCCATGATCTGTGACGGCCGGACTGACTCCGGCAGCCGACCTCGAAACCGGCGAGCCACCGTGGCTCGAACTCGAAACCACCGCAGCTCCCGATTGTTGATGGAGGAGTATGCAGAGACCGGATTATAGATGGCCGGTTGTGGTTTGGCCAGACCAGCGTTGGCAAGCCGTGGGCTGGCCGGACCAGTGGGTGCTCGCTGTGGGTAGCCATGGCTACCAGATCTGGATCTGAAACCGTGATCGGCGGCCATGGCTGTTGGGGCACCCACCTCCGACCATGGACGAACCCTCCTCCGTTCGAGGGGCTAAAATCCGACCATGGACGCCACAGTCGTACCCGGGCGGCGGCGACTGGGTTAACGCTTCGGCCATGGCTGACCTGTACCTGCGGCTGTGGGCTTCGCCGTTAGGATGACCCACGGTTGTACCCACGACCGAACGTGGCCTGTGGTGAGCTTGGCCGTTGGGGATTCTCGGCTGGAGCCTTGAACCAGATCTGAAATTCCGACCAATGAATGGCCGGACGTGGTGGATACGAGAGTGGGAGGCGCTGGAGGAGAACTAACCCTAAGAAGGGACGTTCCCTTGCCGTCCTTGCTGCTGTTATCGGCGATAACCTGCCGGAGATGATGGTGGCCAGACTGTGGGGAAGCTTTCTCTCACGTACTAACCGTCATGTGTCTCACCATCTTCTCTTCACATGAGTAGTAGTCTAAATACCTACTAACCGTCACGTATTTCACCATCTTATCTTTACAAGACTAGTAGTCTAGTGATTGTACATGGGGCTAGAGGAAGCTTCTGAATCTCAGGCCCTTAGTTAAACCATATGTCCTTTGCATACTAGGTAATGGGAATTCAATATCTTTGTGGAATGATAATTGGCATCCTCTTGGCCCTTTAATGGATAGATTTGGTCCTAGGATTGTGTATGACTCTGGCATCCCGCGTGATGCCTTTGTCTCTCACATTATAGATGGTTCAAATTGGATGTTTCCCATTACCCAAACGTTTGAACTAAATGAGGTGAGAAACACTTTGCCACCTCTGGTTCAGTCCAGGTTGAATGGGGCAGATCAGAAAAGGTGGAAACTTACTTCCAATGGGCAGTTCACAATTACCTCCCTATGGGACAAATTGAGATCCCCCTTTCCTAAGGCCTTGTGGTATAAGATAGTGTGGTTCTCTGCGCATGTACCAAAATGCAGCTTTGTCACATGGCTTGCCATTCAAAATAGGCTAGCCATTGCGGATAGACTCGTGTCATTTGGTCTGAATGTTTCCCCCCTTTGTGGTTTGTGTCAAGGGAGTGAAAGCCACGACCATCTCCTTTTTAATTGCCCTTTCACTAGTCAGGTGTGGGATACCATTCAGGCCAAACTCCATGTTAATTGGCCTGCTAGACCTTGGGCAGACTGGGTAACTCTGTTATCAAGTTTTAAGGGCAAAACTCTCAAAAGTGTAATCACTAGATTGGGATTTACAGTAACTGTCTACCATATTTGCAGCAGCAGCCAGCCACGCCTGGCCCAGCCCAGCCCAGCCACGCCGGCCATCCAACGGCAGAAGCGGCAGTCCTCGGGCAAGGAAGCCCCTCGCACGACAGGGGCTCTCCTCCACCGCCCCTTCTACATCCCAGATCTGGAATCAGGCAAGTTCCAGCCCTTCTACCCGGCCAGCCCACAGCTGGCCTTCGATGGCCTATTCAACCCACAGCCGGCCGTCTAGGCCCGGCCAGTACAGCAGCTTAGCCGACGTGGGGCTTGCCGTGGGTTCTTCCAGCCATGGCTTTTGCCCCTCGAACGGAGGAGGGTTCGTCCATGGTCGGAGGTGGGTAGCCCCAACTGCCATGGCCGCCGGTCACGGTTGGTCCAAGTTTTCAGATCCACCGGCGTCGGTCGGTACAGCGGCGATCAGGCCCTTTTGGGCTCAACAGTCGTCGGCTGCCGGAGTCAGTCCGGCTGTCACAGATCATGCCCTCACCTCCTGTAAGGCACGGGCACTGGCCCTTGTCATCGGGCCAGTCAACAAGGCCAGCCTGCGGCCAGCAGCAGCAGGCCCGTCTGGGCGTCAACAGCTGAGCGAGCCAGCCCGGTTGTGCTGCTCGGGCAGAGGCTAGGCAGCAGCTTCAGCCCGGGTGATTCGAGCCTTCCTCGTCCAACCGCTGGAAAGGCCATCCGCAGCGGGCTCGGGCAAACAGCCAGCCCGGGCCAAGCAGCAGGTAGCAGCTGCCCGATGGCTGGCCAGCCCAGGCAGGTAAGCCGGCTGGGTGGCCCGGGCAGTGGGGCATTTTAATTTTCAGTCATGCTATGTATGGTTTGTGCATTTATCTTGTTGCTGGACTTATGGGCCAGTTTACTGTTAGTTTTGGCATCCCCCGATAGGCGGTCATCTGTTGGACTGAAATCGGGGGCCGGGCTCTTCGTCGAGCCCTCTATATCCATTGCGCCAGCGCTTTTAGCTATGAGGAGATGCGTAGTATTCTTGTGGCTGTGGCTATTATTGATTAGATTGGATTCTCCTAGTTAAGGGGCAGTCTCGTAGTAGCAGCAGCTGTGGGTGTCGATGATTAGATTATGGAGAGTCTGGTTGAGCAAGGTAGTTGCTGGAGTTGTCATTGACTAGATTGGTGGATTCTCACTGATTGAAAGGGGTAGCTTCGTAGTCTATTTCAGATTAGATTAGTGGTTTGCACTGATCGAAAAGTACAAATTGGTCCACTTGAGGTTTGGGGGTTACTTTTGGTGGTCCTCTTCCTGTTCCGCTTTTTGTTGTTAGCGAGCCTAGGGGATTTGGGCGAGGATGTAGTAGTCTGGATGGAATGGGCGTGGTGTGCAGGGTAGCCTTGTCGGATGCCGACATCTCCAGTTCGAGCCTCTCTCGGTCTGAGTCCCTCTGTTGTAGTTGACTTCTGTTGAGTGGGTATTATGCGAGCTTCGGGGTGATGGGCTTCTCGGTTCTTGGTTTTTATCCCAGCCTTGGAGGAGGAGGATCTCTCCTCAGCGCTGGTTATCATGTGGTCACCGTCGACCATGACTATCTACCGTATTTACTTTATTTCCTAGCCTGGCGGGTTGTGCCAGGTAGTAGTTCAATTTGTTCAGTTGGTAGTTCAAGGAGAGGTTGAGAGCTTCTCTCTCTAAACCTAGAGAGAGAATGCACTCCCTCTGACAAATATCCACCACAAATCCGGTTTTGAGGTACCAAAAGCTCAAATCGGTGCCCATACTGGACTGCTACTTCAGTGGTAATCCGGATAATTTTTCCCTTTTGTCCTCATATACCCACAATCCCACCATAACCTGATATCTACTTGCTCCAAGCCTGATGGGTTTCACGGAGGAAGTTTTCTTCGGTTTGATATGGCAGAGATTGCCGACGGAGGTAAGCTCCGGCGACCCAGTCATGGAGGTAAGCTCCGTTCGGCAAAACCCAGTGGACTACAGCTTCTGCATCTTTAAAGATTCGACCAGAGGGGGCAGTCTGGCTGGGAGCTTCTCTCTCTAGCCTAGAGAGAGAAAGCTCCCTTGGCCCCCGGCCAAGCCCTTCCGGCCAGCCCGGGCAGATCTAGTCGGCTACCACCTCCGGCCAGCAGCAACAGCAACAACAAGGAAGACAACCGGGCAAGGGATCCTCTCTCCTTACAGAGTCTCTCCTCCACCGCCCTCCTCAGCCGGCAGCCCTCGGGCCGCCGCCCCGGCCAGATCTGGTTTGGTCAAGCTCTTCCTAGCCGGCCTCCATCAGGTCTGGTCAAACTCCACAATGGTCCAGTCGCCGTGGCTCAACAGCCGTAGGCATGGTATCCAACCTCAACCCCGCCGTGAACCGGCGGGTACCTTTATTGGGATCTGCACCGGGCAGATCTGAAAGTACTACGGCCATTACGGGACAATCGCAGCCAGAGCGCGGCAGTCGCCGTGGGGGCCGGCTCCGGCTCCGCCGTGGTGACCAGCCCCGCCGTGGTAACCATCATCATCAGCCAGTCACCTGTGGCTCGGAACATATCAGATCCAGCCTTGGGTCTAACTACCAACAACTGGGTTCATCTGCTTTCCGCCGCGGGACCCAACAGCCGCCGTGGGGCTCAATCCAAGTCTCGGTGCCGTTCAGATCTAGCGGCCATGGCTAGCCACAGCGGGCGGCCACTGGTCCGGCCACCTCACAGTTGGCCACCGCTGGTCTGGCCAACTCACAGCCTGCGTCTTTGAGGAGCAGGGCCTTCCAGCCCGGCAGCATGGGTTCTGCCCAGGCAGCAGCTCATCCAGCCCGGGCAAGCAGCAACCACCACGGCAGTCAGCAGGGATTAGTTGTTTCTGTGATTGCTTTCAGTAGCTATTTTGTATATTTCTCTAGTCTGTATGCCTGCGAGGACTTCGAGGGCCTCTGATGTACCCCTATCCCGACGGGTTGTGTCGTGGATTTTCTGCTTTTACCATGCCCGTGTCCAGGTTCCCCGTTGAACTTTCTATTCCCTGGGATAGTTTGTTCGACGGGGCTTGGACACGGGCCACCCATGTAGCCACTTGGCTCTTTATGTCTGTCATTTTGTTTTTGCTTTGTCTTACCTGGGGTATGCCCCTTGTAGGCTGTACATTCGCTTAACCTCTTTTAATTTCAAGCTGATTTACCCAAAAAAAAGTAGTTCAATTTCACATTTCATGTATTACAGTACGCATAGTATTTTGTTATGTATTTACTCTATCTCACTCTCCATGCGGGTTGTGCATGGTTTACCGCACTTTTTTCACTCTTATTTGTTTTCCTCCTGGGGTATGCCCCTTGTAGGCTGTACATTCGCTTAACCTTTTTTAATTTCAAGCTAAATTACCCAAAAAAAAAAAAGAAAGGGCAAAACTCTCAAAAGTGTAGTTACTAGATTGGGGTTTACAATAACTGTTTATCATATCTGGATTGAAAGAAATTTGAGGAAATTCCAGAATCAATCATGTACTTGGGAGATAATTGTTCATAAAATTTGCAACATGGTGAGAGCACGGCTTTTATCACTTTCTAATCTTCCCCATTCACAAGCAGAGTTGATTGTAAATGAGTGGAATAATGTTGTGAGTTAAGTTATTGTTAGCTAATGTACCTTGCTAGCTGCTTTTCTGGTTGGCTGTATGTTTCATATGGGCAGGTTCATTTTCTGGGCAGGCTCATATCAGAGGTGAGGACCTAAGCCATTATCCCACCAACAGCTGCTGTAATTCTACAGTAGCACAATCAGAACACCGTATGGAACTCCTATTTACTACTAGTATTCAGGTAGTTACCTTATTCCTTGTTGTCTGTTGAGGTGTTGTACAGATTGTGAGTGCATTTGACCTTGTGAGTTGTGTGCTTGAGACCCAACATTTCTTGAGAGAGGAGGTAATAATTAGTGGGGGAGTCATGTGAGGTTTAGTGGAGGGAGTATGAGGTTTGTTCTCTGCTGAGTGAGTGGGAGGTTTGTTCTCTGCTGAGTGAGTGAGTGTGCTTCTGATATCTTCATCTCCTGTCAGAACACTTAGCTAATGTTGATTGTAATGCTATCTATTACTCTGTATTAAAGATGCTACAGAGTTGAAGAGCTGCTGTGCTAGTTCAGTTTTCTGTGCTAGTTCAGTTTTACTTGTAGCCCAGTTTTACAAGTGTTTTCTGTGCTAGTTCCATAGCAGTCCAGTTTATGCTTATGCTCCTTGTGCTATCCAGTTTATGCTCTTTTGTGCTACCTAGACAGTCACCTGCATAGGTTGAAGGCTGTCCAAGTGCCCTGATGAGGTCCCAAGTGTCCTGATGAGGTCCAATTACCAAGTGCAGCAAGTAGAGGTTCCAAGTGTTCTGCAGTCAGTTCCATAGCAGATGTTGTTGGGATCTCCTGTCAGTCCCAAGTGTTGTTGGGATCTCCATTCAGTTCCATAGCAGTGTTCTGCAGTCAGTTTATGCTCTCACC
>JACTNZ010000032.1:0-227586 GCA_018127125.1 Rhododendron griersonianum | reverse complement strand
AATCCGGGAACACCATTTGAAGAAGCTGCTGCACAGGATCCGCTGTTTTGGGAAGACTTGGTAATGCAGAACTTGGAACAGGATCTTGCTCTAGGACAGGACTCGTCTACAACTGTGGCAGCAACCGATAAGGGGAAGCGCAAAGTGGAAGACATTCCCGCGGACTTCTGGGACTTCAATGATTCAACCTCTTGGTGGGATATCGCCAATGTTACAAGGAGTGGCCGAGTCTTTCAGCCTTCTAACTTACAGGCAGGGAGCTCGTCCAACCCTCCCGTTTTGCAGCCCGCCAATCCGGTCGTTCAAAGGGGTGCTCCGAACATCCTTAGTGGGGTCCCAGAAGAGGACATGATTCAGAAACAACTGGAGAAGATACCTGCTGCCATCTCAGTCTGGGGTCTGGTCGCGTCTTCAAAGGAGCATCGCGACAAGCTGTCTTCGTCTCTCTCTCGACTCAAGGTAACCACCGACATCACTCCCGAGGCCATGGTCGCCCTCATCCTACCACTACTCGCTAAGCACTCTGTCACCTTTACCGAACGGGACCTGCCTGTTGAGGGGACCGACCACAACCGCCCGCTGCATATCACTGTCAAATGCAAGGGGCTATGGGTGCCAACCGTGCTCATTGATAATGGCTCTGCCATTAATGTCTGCCCGCTGAGGGTTGCTTACCGCTTGGGGCTTGCAAAGAAGGATTTCACGCCGTCTAACCTGGCGGTCAAAGCCTATGACAGTACCCGTCGTGTGGTGGAAGGCACCATCATGCTCAAGCTCGACGCTGAGGGCTTTGAGATGGATGTGGAATTCCATGTGGTTGACATCCCCGCCACTTTCAATCTGTTGCTAGGGAGGCCATGGCTGCACAGGTCCGACATCATGGCAGTTCCCTCGACCTTACACCAGAAAGTCATGCTAGCACTGCCAACAGGGACCCTTACAATCTGCGGAGACTTCGGGATCCGCCCACTCAAGGAAGACGAGCCTGTACTCGGAATTGCACACGGAGAAGAAGACTCTGACTTTGGGGGATTCTCGTTTGACACCGCAGGTTCCGTTCTTACCGTCGCAGTAGACAAAGACTTCTACGTCAGCTCTGCCGCAATCGACATCATGCGGAAGATGGGTCACATGCCTGGTCTCGGACTCGGGGTCAACCAACAGGGGGTCGCTGAGTTCCCTATCTTTCCCTCTTCCGAAAGCCGATCTGGCTTTGGGTACGCACCTCCGGCCAAGAAGGCTAAAAGGGGGAAAGGTGCGGGAAAACTTCGAAGCCTCTATGGCAACCCCGACAGCTACTTTATCCGCGAAGGAGGGAGCATCGTGTATGGGGGTCAACCAGAACCATTTTGGGATCCAGAGACTGGCACCTGGCTTCCGGGGTTCGAAATCTTTGCTGCGGACACCTGGTCCGATGATGAAGAGGAGATGGCCAAAGACAAGCTGGCAGAGGAAGAGTTCAAGAAGCAGCTGGTCCGGGCTAAGGAGGAAACAGACTGGCTCATGGCAGTTGATCAAGAGAGCTTGGAGATGCTGTTCTCTCAAGTAGGTTTGGTTGGCAAGGAAGAAGAGGCCGAAGTGCTGATGCTTGGGCCCGACTCTCCGGACATCCTCGAGGATCCAACCTCCCTCATCGTGGAAGCTAAGGGTAGTTTAAATAATTGCTTTTTCACTCCACGCTTGACATGCATTGACAATGTGACTGAGTCTGACACAGAGTCTGTCCAGTCTAGGTCTAGCTCAGAGTCGGAGTTTGTGCCTCTTGGCCCTCCACGTCATAGCTTCTACTTCGAGTTCGAGTCCCATGTACTTGGCAACCCGCTGGGGTTTTATGAAATGAATGATCCTGCTTCTGATTACTTTGTTGAATTTTATATAAACTGTGTCGACCCCGACGATGAAGGAACAGACTCTGATGGGAACATCCCCGCTGAGTTGCGTTCCCTCATCGAAAGGGAAGACGAAAGGCATGCTCAGCCTCTAAAAGAAGAAGTAATTTCTATAAATTTGAAAGACGAGGATAACCCTCGGATGATGCAAATTGGTTCAACCCTGTCCCCCGAGGATCGTGCTGCGCTAGTCGACCTGCTCAAGGAATACTTCGAGGTTTTCGCATGGTCCCACAAGGACATGCCCGGTATCGATCCTGAAATTGTGCAGCACCGAATTCCGTTAGCTCCAGGGGCTGTTCCAGTCAAGCAGAAGCTCCGTCGGATGAGACCGGATTGGGTCGAGAAGATTAAGGAGGAAGTCACCAAACAGATTGACGCTGGGTTCCTGAGGGTAGCTGAGTATCCGAAATGGGTGGCTAACATCGTGCCGGTTCCTAAGAAGGATGGAAGGATCCGAGTTTGTGTCGACTTTAGGGACTTGAACAAAGCAAGCCCCAAAGATAGTTTTCCCTTGCCTCACATTGACGTGCTTGTAGACAACACGGCGGGGCATGCTTTGCTCTCTTTTGTCGACGGGTTCTCGGGGTACAATCAGATCTTTGTGGCGCCAGAAGATCAAGAGAAGACTACCTTCGTCACCGAGTGGGGTACTTACTGCTATGTGATGATGCCGTTTGGGTTGAAAAACGCCGGTTGTACTTTCCAACGGGCCCAGACCACGTTGCTACATGATCTGATCCACAAGACAGTTGAGGTCTACGTCGACGACATGATTGTTAAGGCCAAGGAGAAGGAGGATTTCATCCCAGCGCTCAGACAGTTTCTCGAAAGGCTCCGCAAATACAACGTGCATCTTAACCCGCAAAAGTGCACATTTGGAGTCACAGCAGGTAAAATGTTGGGGTTCCTGATCACCGCAAGGGGCATTGAGGTCGATCCCTCCAAGATTACAGCAATTCTCGAAATGGAACCGCCACGGTCAGAAAAGGGAGTGCGAAGCTTCCTGGGTAAGGTTCAGTTCATCAGCCGATTCGTAGCCAAGTTAACACTGACTTGTGAACCACTGTTCCGTTTGCTCAAGAAGGATGTACGTTTCGAATGGACAGAGAAGTGCCAAGCTGCTTTCGAATCTATCAAGGCGTATCTGAGGAATCCGCCAGTCTTAATGCCACCTACGCCAGGTCGACCTTTGATCCTGTATTTGTCTGTTACCCCTGCGTCTATGGGATGTTTGCTAGCACAGGAAGGAGAGAACGGAGTCGAGAAAGCCATTTACTATCTAAGCAAGAAGATGGTGGGGAGTGAGGAGCGTTACACCCCTTTGGAAAATACATGTTGGGCGCTAGTTTGGGCTACCAAAAAGCTTAGACACTACATGCTAGCCTATTCGGTGAAGCTGATTTCTCGGATGGATCCTATCAAGTATCTCTTCGAGAAGCCGGCGCTCACCCATAAGCTAGCACGTTGGTTGCTTCTGCTGGCTGAGTTCGATCTCCAATATGTCACAAGGAAGTCAGTGAAAGGCCGTGCTGTAGCAGAATTCTTGGCCGACCACCCGATCGATGGACCTGAAGACGTGGATTTCAACTTCCCGGACGAGGACGTATTGACAGTTGTCGAGGAAGGTTGGACACTCTATTTCGATGGGGCTGCGAATCAACGAGGATTTGGAATCGAGGTACTGCTTATCACGCCCGCTGGGGCTCATATCCCGCTCGCCTTCAAGTTAAACTTCGACGTCACCAACAATCAAGCTGAGTATGAGGCCTGCATCGTCGGAATGGAAGCCGCTATTGCATTGGGGGTCGAGAGACTTGAAATAATCGGAGATTCGAACCTGGTGATCTCTCAAGCTAATGGAGACTGGAAGGTTCGTGAGGAAAAACTGAAGCCTTATCACCAAGATTTGGAAGAATTGATTCCTCGCTTCAATAAGGTGACTTTCACCCACATTCCACGCTTGAAGAATCAGTTCGCCGATGCTTTGGCGACTTTGGCTTCAATGATCGAACTTCCAGTAGGGGTCCGGATGCGACCAATTGTGATTGAGCAGAGGGACTTGCCCGCTTATGAATATGTCAACGCCATTGATGATGTCGGTGATGGCCTACCCTGGTACCACGATATCTGGAACTTTGTCGAACGAGGGGAGTTCCCTGCTGGAGCCTCAAGGAAGGATCGGGTTGCTCTGCAAAGGTTGGCCGCTCAGTACATCATTTGTGGAGGGAAACTGTATCGGAGGTCTCACTGTGGAATGCACAAGCTGTGTGTCAACGGGGCCGAAGCGACAAGGGTAATGGAAGAGATTCACGAGGGAGTCTGCGGTCCTCACATGAGTGGAGTCATGCTTGCACGGAAGATCCTCAGGCAGGGCTACTACTGGTCAACAATGGAGTCTCAATGCATCGACTACGTGCGACGTTGTTTCAAGTGTCAAATCCATGCCAACCTACAGCATGTTTCGCCGTCTAAATTATATGGCATGACCTCGCCGTGGCCGTTCTTGGTGTGGGGAATCGACCTTATTGGGATGATCTCGCCTCCTGCTTCCAATGGTCACAGGTTCATACTGGTGGCAATAGATTACTTCACTAAGTGGGTCGAAGCTGAATCTTACAAGACTCTGACAACGGTTCAAGTGGCTCAATTCATTCGAAAGAGTATCATTTACCGGTACGGCGTTCCTCAGGCATTCGTCTCAGACAACGGAAGTCATTTCAAAGGAAGGGTCCTGGACCTCTTCGAGGAATTCGGCATCGAGATCCACCGGTCAACAACCTACCGTCCGCAAACAAACGGAGCAGTCGAGGCCGCTAACAAGAACATCGAGGTGATCATCAAGAAGACTATTGAGTCTGCGAGGGATTGGCACGAACAGCTGCCCCTGGCACTATGGGGGTACAGGACGTCAATTCGAACTTCAACCGGTGCAACCCCTTTCTCCCTGGTCTATGGAATGGAAGCAGTACTCCCTATCGAACTTGAGGTTCCCTCTCTGAGGATCATGGTCGAAAGTGGTCTCGAGGAATCTGAATGGCTCAGCGGGAGATTTGTTGAGCTAATGCTATTTGATGAAAGGAGGCTCCGTGCTCTGTATCATGTTCAAGGTTACCAGCGTCGAATCGCCCGGGCATTTGACAAGAAGGTGAAATCCAGGGGCTTAATCGAAGGAGATATGGTCACAAAGGAAATACGGGCTCCAGTATTCGACGCCCGCGGAAAGTTTCGACCGAAGCGATCCGGGCCTTTCATTATCAAGACCATCCTATCCGGGGGTGCTGCTCAACTCATTGACCTCGACGGCAACGAATTCAGCACTTTGGTCAACCTGGATCAGCTCAAACGCTTCTACCCCTGAGAGATGCTCGTTGGACCGAAAACCACAAGGGTGGGCGGTACCAAGCAAAAGTTAGAGCAGCCTGCTAGACCGAAAACCTGCGAAGGCGGTCTAGGCAAAAATAAATAGGCAAAAGTCGAAAGCTCGCTAGGCCGAAAACCTGTTAAGGCGGCGCTAGGCAAAAGTTAGAGCGTAAAAGGAGAGCCAAAATACACGAGCGAACCTTGGCCTGAACTACGTTCTGACCTGATTCCTTGAAAAAGGATACGTAGGCAGTCTCATCTTGAGACCCGGTCATATTCTATCAAGTCAATCCATGGTTCAAACATTCCAGTGCCGTGTCGAGGTCGAAACGAAGTCAAGGGACAAGTCGAAGTTTCATCAAGAAGTCTGAAGGGGGAAACCCTCCGTCTTTCAACTTTATTATACAAATCATAACTTCTAATACAAGGGCTGAGCATGAAAACCTAAAAAAAAACAGAAGCATGAAAAACAGAACAAGATGCTTGAGAAGCCTGGCGGCTCGCAGTTTATTCTAAGCACAGCAAAGTAGTCCGGAGTCAGTCGACGTTTTCTCTTGCTGCAATATCTGCTCTTAGCCATTGTCGGTAAACATTCCGAAGCCTTGGAATGAAGTCTGGAGACTCACCCTGCAGGGCCCTGTGGCCCCAGCGCCTATTATACCCGTTCAGAGTCTGAGCATTGAAGTTAGGGACTCGGAAATCCCCGGCAGTAATTTGAACATTTCCCTGAAGGATGCCCAGTTGACGAAGGACGCGGCCCGGGATGTAGAAAGTGAACCGCGTCAACCCTGCAATCACAACCCTGTCAAACCCCTCTGAGTAAACCGTCATTTCTCCCATTTCCAGCCATGAGCACCTCCAAGCAATTTCATCCGGCTGTACCTCCCGCATGAAGGCGAACCATTCCTCCTCATTCATCTCGGGGTACCTCATTCCCCGCTGGTGAATTCTCTTCGGGAAAAGATCCCAGCCAGCCTCCGGAGGATTCAACAAGTTCAGTTTGTCTGATAGCCACAGCTGTGTGAGTGAAAAGACAAGTCAGAAACCAGATAAAAGCCTGAGCGAAAAGACAAGTAAGTAGCCAGCAAATAGCCTAAGCCGAGTGTCGAGGTAAAATGAGAAAGTGTGGAAACCAGAAAAAGGTGAGCTAAGTGAGTTGTACCTGAAGGAGTAACGGACTGCCGCCGAAGATGACCGACACCCCGGAATACACCGAGTCCAGGCTGATAAGTGTCTCAGCTAGGACCAACGGGATCACATTTCGCCGGTCCACCTCCCCCATTTGGAGAGCAACACTCACTAGCAGAGGGCTGACCCGCCCGTCAGCAGGAACGAGCAGGTAGCCGGCGAGGAGGCAAATTACCAGAGCGAACCGCCGCCGCGCCTGCCAAGCCATGTCCCCCAAGTCACCCTCAGGACTGTAGCGCTCGATCAGTTGCAGGATGTGGACCTGACCACCCTCCAACATGGAGTTGGCCAAACCTCTAGGAATGCCGAGTGCAGTAGCTAGCAGCCTGGGCATGCTCACCTGGTAAGGAGGAACGACGAGCGTCGAAGATGAGTAAGTCCGGAGGTATACTTGGAATTCCTCGATCGTCGGGCATACCTCGTCATCACCGAAACGAAAGACATGAACATCCGGGTCCCAGAACCGGAGAGCAGCCCTCAGGAGGGCCGGACGGAGCGGCACATGCCGCAAGTATCGGAACGAAGCGAGGCCATGGTATTGGAAATTCAACCAATCAACACTTATCATTTCCGTCAGCCAAGGCTTGATCAGAGTTGGAATTGGGTTTGCCATTTGGGACCAGCAGTTCAATTGGCTGAGTATGGGAGTAGGATGCATCAGTGTGATTTCAAATGCGTGCGAACATCCTGTCTTATACCAAGCCACGAATCTTACTTCCTATTTTAAAGTGCCAAACCAAAGGCTAACATCCAAACCCTCCTTACAATGAAGGACACTGCCTTCTGAAAGCCAAAAACCGTGTGCAAACCGTGTGGGGATGAAGACAAGGTGTAGCCAGAAAAAGGACAGACAGGCAGACAAGTGGCTCTGTGTCACATTTCACTGGCGCATGCCAGTAATCAACATGCGCACGCATGATGTCCTACACCACTGGGGTACGTAGCCAAAATACTGGCGCACACCTGTGGAGTCTGCACCAGACAGCAACAGCAGCAGCAACTGTCGTCGAGCGACCGTTTTCAATTCGGGGGCTTGTTTGGCAAATTTGTTGATTTGTACAAGTCATAAAGAGTGTTTGGGACTGTGTGGAAGCACCGGTTCGGAAATGTCGCGCTTAACGAAGAATTCGGACCTCCGGCGGCCCGTATCCTCCTAAATTTAGGATACGGAGACTCAAAACTCGTATCAAGGGTTCCGTGCCAAGTTTTCTTATACCGCACACGTCATGAAGGCCTTATGTGACTGTGCGGGGGTGTCGGTTTCAGTCCGGGACCATATCGGGTCATTTTTGGCGTCTTATGTCCATTTTATGACATTTTCAAGCATTTGGCAGCTTATTTCTCCTACTGATTCATTTTTCCCGAGTCTCTCCACTCGTGCAAGTCGTTGTACATATATATGGTCTTACAGGAGTGTTAGTTTCCCTTTCGGAGGAGGATTAGGCGTTTCAGCCACTAATGCCGAACGTCCGTATCCTCCGCGTGTCTTAAGGATACGCAACGTATCCTGGGGCTTTTCTCCCTTTTCTTTCAAGCTAGATCAGTTCTACACGTGTCCTAGTGTTTGCTGGTCGATTCAGAACGTCTGTCAATGCATGTCAAGCATCAATGGTTGTTTCAGTCACTTCTACCATCAATACCATCAATATGGAAGTCGAATAAACAGAAAAAGCAACTATTATACTATCCAAAGCATGTATCTGTAAATGTAAGAAAGGTGGAAATGTATCAAACGGCACAACGGCCCGAGCAAAGCAAACAAAAGTCATGTAGCAGGCACAACCGCCCATAAATCAACGGGCACGCAGGCCCCCATCTCAAAAATCAAGTCAAGTCTGGTATCAACTGTATCAAAGGCAACAGGCAGTAAAGTAGCTGAGGCTCCGTAGTAGCCCTCACTCGCCAAAAAGCTCCTCAGTATCGTCGCTGTCGCCCTCACTCTCCTCGGCTGCGGCTAAGTCTCTCTGAGTGGTCTTGAACCCAGGATCACTCGCGGAACCAGAGCCGCTGCTGAGGGACGTGGACTCCTCATCCTCGCTCTCGTCCTCCTCCTCCATTCTCCTCTTCTTCGCGGGCCCCTCCGCTGGCCTTTTCTGGGCAGGCCTCTTCCGTAGCTCTCGCTGAGGCGGTGGTGACCTTCTGTCAAGAGCTATCACCACCCCTCTGGTCTCGGGCCGCGCGGTCCTCGCCGGTCGCTGGACTGTAGCAGGGGCTTTTCCTTTCCCCTTGCCCTTCTGAGGGGCTGACCCTGCTGTCTGTCGCCTGAAAGCCGCCCTAGCGCGTCCCTGCATTGTCATTCAATTCCATATCAATATTGTGCATAGTATATGTGTGAATGCTGAAACAGGAATCAAGAGCAGGCACTTCTAACATGCATTGTAACAGACATGCACAGCTATTTCTAAGTATCGAATTCGGAATTCTGGGTTTATACCTGAGGCTGCGCAGCAGGCGCTGGAGCTGCCGGCGGGTAGTGCAACTGCAAAGGGGTACCACTGGCTATCTGATGAAATTTCTTCTCCATGGCAAGCATCAAGCGCATGGCCTCCCTCGCCCACTCTAGCGGCACCTGCATTACAGTATCAGAAATCAATGACAGTTCAAGTACAGTGCAAACATGATACAGGAATGAACGAAAGCTGAAAGTACATCATACCGGCCCTGTGACCTCTGCCGGCTCTGTCCGGGCAGGCTCGAAACGAACCTCCGCAACCTCCCCCTGAGGGTCACGTACAGACAGCGTCCAGGAAAGCTGGGTAAGTCCCGTCGACTCTGCATACTCGCTCCTCTCCTCGGGCCTCCTCCTACGCCCCCGCCTCTCCTCACCAGCAACCAGAGCCTCCGCCCGTACTGCCCTGTGCTCCATCACCCCCAGTGCTCCTGCCAAGTACCGCCTCTGGTAGACGGCGTAGTCTCGCTCCCGCCTCAGAAAGGAAGCCGCGGGGGCAGGAACAGTGAACCGCCTCAGCTCTCTCAGAGTGTACCTCCCAGTGTGTGAAACGCGTGGTAGAAGTGGCCCAGGGACCAGGAACTCGGACGAGTCAAGTGACTGTCGCGTCACCCGGTCGCCCAAGTACCACTGCCACCCGAAAGCCGACTCCAGCAGCACCCGGCTCGCTGTCACCGCTCTGCTCCGCGCAAGGTACTCGGGCTCAGGCCCTTCGGGCCTCTATGGGTCCCACTCCACCTGCAAAGCAAACAAAGGCATCAGCGACAGCATTAAAGCAATTCAAAGGCAGGGACTGCTGAGAAGAAAGGAAGGTCTTACCTGAGAGTCCGTCAAGTGGTCGAGGTACAGCCGGAAGTCTGCAAGCATCTTCTTCGACCTCTTCGTCCCAACGCGAAGTGGCCCCCAGATCATCGCTCGGGGAAGCACCCTCGGGTCCGGACTCCTATTCTCCGGAGGGTACATCCTCAGCACCTCGTAAGCCCACAACTGCAAGGTTTTCAGACAATCAAACAATCAAGGCATCAGAAATACAGTATATACAGGATAAAGTACAAGTATGGAATGGAATTGAAAGACAGTATTGATTTCTTACCTCCCAGACTCTCCAGTACCCTGCAGCTGCCCTGCTCCCTCTGGAGAACTCGCCCAAGAAACAGTAGCACGTGCCCAAGGCCGCTCCTCCCCAATCGAACCGAGAAGCTGACCGCAAGTCAAAAAGGGCCGGCAGGTAAGACAGGTGCACTGTGGACCTCTTGTTCGGGTACAGAGTAGCCCCGAACAAGTACAACAAGTAAACCCGGGCCAACTGCGCCAACTCCAACTCCGAGACCTCCCCCCCTGCCAGCTCTATCGCCGGGACCCTCTGCTCCACGCGCCTCGCAAACTGGTCGTATGAAACCATCTCGGAGCTCCCCGCCGGCACCATGCCTAAGAACCACTGCAGCGCCTCCCTGTCTCTGTGGATCCCCGAGTCGAACGGGATCGGGTCCCTTCCTACCCTCAGGCCCGTGATGGCCGCAAAGTCTGTCGGAGTCACTGTCATCTCCCCAATCGGGAAGTGGAAGGAGTTCGACGTGTCCCACCACCTCTCCGCCAGGGCAGACAGCACCCCGTGGTCGCTCCTCACCGCTGTCAGCGTGGGGATGAACACCCCAAACCCCGCCGCGTCCACCAGCTCTCGTGCCCCCGCCGGCAAACCCAAGTATAGCTCGAGCGAGCGTGCCGGACCGCCATGTCCCCTCGAGCTAGCCACTCCTCTCTGCACATCACAACAACCAAAGCAACAGAAACAGCATCAGTACAGCGATTCAAATTCAATGGATGGTCTAATCAAGGATCTAAAAGTTTCAACACATTCATTCAGTCGATTCAAGTTTCAAAGGCATTCGTTCGGTCGATTCAAGTTTCAAAGGCATTCGTTCAGTCGATTCAAGTTTCAAGGCATTTATTCAGTCGATTCAAGTTTCAAAAGCATTTATTCAGTCGATTCAAGTTTCAAAGGCATTCGTTCAGTCGATTCAAGTTTCAAGGCATTTATTCAGTCGATTCAAGTTTCAAAAGCATTTATTCGGTCGATTCAAGTTTCAAAGGCATTCGTTCAGTCGATTCAAGTTTCAAGGCATTTATTCAGTCGATTCAAGTTTCAAAAGCATTTATTCAGTCGATTCAAGTTTCAAAGGCATTCGTTCAGTCGATTCAAGTTTCAAGGCATTTATTCAGTCGATTCAAGTTTCAAAAGCATTTATTCAGTCGATTCAAGTTTCAAAGGCATTCGTTCAGTCGATTCAAGTTTCAAAGGCATTCATTCAGTCGATTATCATTTCAAGGCATCCTATTGGTCGATTCAAGTTGCTAAGAGCATCCTACAAAGTCAAATCAGAGTTCAGGGCAATCTATCGGTCGAGTTACGTTACAGAGCGTACTGCAAGTCGATGTCAATTATCTACAGGCGTGCTACAGTCAAATTGTGAAGTCGAAGCACTCTACAGTCAATCCAGTCTATCGCAAGTCGAGGTATCACTAGTTCTACACAGTCAATCAGGTACATAGGTTCGGATATCATATGACAAGTACGAAACAAGGACTAAAAGGGAGTTTTAAAGAGTATACCTCAGTCCAGCCTCTGGACAAGTGCTGCTCACGGTCCCTCAGTACCAACTCCTCGTCGTAGTCCCTCTGTAGAGGGACGTAGCTCTCGGTGCCCGACGCCACAAACACGTGCGGCTCTGGAGGGACGTACGTCTCAGCCATAAACGGGGTACGGGCAGCCGACCGCCTGGTCTCCGCTAAGTCCACGGCCACCTCGTACGCCCCGGGACCCTCCTCCTGCTCCCGCTCAGCCTCCTCGGTCTCTCGCACCAACTCCTCCTGGTCTTTCTGTGCCGCCTCAGCCTCTCTCCTCAGTCTCTCGGCCTCGTCGGACCGGGCTATCTCCCTCAGCCTCTCCTCTCTGGCCGCCATAACTGCTCTAACGACCGCAGGGCTCTCTCTCATGAGCCGAGCAAGCTCAGAGTCACCCACGAACTCTGCCAAGTCACGGCTCATGATCGGCTCATGACTGGATGAACCCGCGGGCGCCTCAAACTCGATCCGCTCGACGTGGTCCGCCCTCGGCATGTCCCCCGCCTCCTCTACAGCCGGATCCTTCCCTCTATCCGGACCTCTCGGTGGCGACACCAGTCGGACCTCATCTCCACCGCCACTATCGCCGCTGCCGCCGGCCCCGACCGAACCCAAAACACGGCCGGTCACGATCAAGGCCTCAACACCACTCCTCGAGTCCAATCGACTCACCCGTGGACCCACTGGTCCCACGACTACTGGCGTACGCCCCAGATCTACTGGCGCACGCCTCTCGCCGCCACCGTCGGCCTCCTCTGCATGGCCATCACCGCTGCCCTCGCCACCTGAAATCGTTGCACCAGTGCCCGACGAAGCCCCCACGGAGGGTTGATCGTCGATTTGGGGTCTCTCGACCTCACCTCCACCAACCCTCGACTGACCCTCACCGCCGCCGCCATTACCGCCATTGACGTCGCCTGTTTCGGCCATGGATGTATATGGGATGTGAGATTGAGGATGGAGGGAGAAAAGGGTGAAGGATTAGGAGAGTTTCGAGAGGATTGGGATTTCGAAAAAAACTGAAGAATGGCGGTTTCGCCAACTCTGCAGATGTTTATACGACGTGGGAAGCAACTGGGCCGGGTCTGGGCCGGATCTGGGCTCGGACATTTCAGCATCAGTGGCGCACGGCACAAAACTAGTGGCGCACGCCAGAGATTTGTGGGCTTGAGGCCCAACTCACATCCCGTGATCAAAATCAAGGCCCATGGTCATCAAATTCATGATTATCACTCCAGATGGTTACTCCCCAAGCAGAGTCCGTCCATTTCAAATCAACGACGATCTATCCGTCCCAATTCAATTCAACGACGGTCCATCCGTCCGAGTTCAAATCAACAACGGTCCATCCGTCCGAGTTCAATTCAACGACGGTCCATCCGCCCGAGTTCAAATCAACGACGGTCCATCCGTCCGAGTTCAATTCAACGACGATCTATCCGTCCCAATTCAATTCAACGACGGTCCATCCGTCCGAGTTCAAATCAACGACGGTCCATCCGTCCGAGTTCAATTCAACGACGGTCCATCTGTCCGAGTTCAATTCAACGACGATCTATCCGTCCCAATTCAATTCAACGACGGTCCATCCGTCCGAGTTCAAATCAACGACGGTCCATCCGTCCGAGTTCAATTCAACGACGGTCCATCCGTCCGAGTTCAAATCAACGACGATCTATCCGTCCAATTTCAATCAACGACGATCTATCCGTCCAATTTCAATCAACGACGATCTATCCGTCCAATTTCAAATCAACGACGATCTATCCGTCCAATTTCAATCATCGACGATCTATCCGTCCAATTTCGATCAACGACGATCTGCTCGTCCTACTTCAATCAACGACGGTCCGTCCGTATGTCCATATCTTTCCCCGGCAGAGTCACCTCAAATCAATCAATTAGCAGTACGTATCGCTGTTATCCCCGGCAAGCGACAGCCTGTTCTGTCCTTCTCAAATCAACGACGATCTATCCGTCCAATTTCAATCATCGACGATCCATCCGTCCAATTTCAAATCAAACAGGTGATCCTGAGTTGCCTTCAATAGACTATTCCCCAGGAGAGTCCACACCCCAGGACAGCCTACTCTGTCCGTGTCCAATCAACGACGATCTATCCGTCCGATTTCGATCAACGACGATCTGCTCGTCCTACTTCAATCAACGACGGTCCGTCCGTATGTCCATATCTTTCCCCGGCAGAGTCACCTCAAATCAATCAATTAGCGATACGTATCGCTGTTATCCCCGGCAAGCGACAGCCTGTTCTGTCCCTCTCAAATCAACGACGATCTATCCGTCCGATTTCAATCAATGACGATCCATCCATAGGACCGTATCTTTCTCAACGGAGCCGATTCACGGCTAATCACTCCCCAGCTGAATCAACCGCCCCGGCCGCACAATCAAAAGCCAATGTCAGGTCATTTAAAATTGCATGTCCTCGTTGATTCGTATGTTCTGTTCTGGACGGCCTAGATGGGTGTCTAGAAAACCTTTGACGTTACTTACGCCAAAGCAATGGCGCTCTAAGTGCCGTCAAAGGGGGGCTACTGTAGACACCCTATTCTGGACGGTCCAGATTAGTTTACTTACGGTCTTTGATTCCCCGATGATGACTAAAGGTCAAGAACATCCCGAGTTTGTGAATGAGTTTGAGCTTTGAGCGTCCCGAGCCTCATCCGAACCCATTTCAAACCCTCAAGCCAGAACCAAATGGCCCTAGCAAAACCCTACTGGAGTACGCTGGTGGTGGACTAGCGTGCGCAGGTACCATTGCCACGTGTCAGTCATCCACATTAACAGGCGCACGCCACTCAACAAGTGGCGCACGCCAGTACATGCCAGTCAAATCAACCTTTTTCAGCCAAATGGGCGGGAGTTTTTGTGGCCGACTGACGTCAGCTGGCAGCCTCCTGATCATTGCTTCGGCCAGAAGCTGTTCCCCCCTCTCTCCTACACCCTCCATCAAGCCAAGTCCCATGCATTAAATGCATGGGAGGCTCCTCTTCCTTGACACCACCAAACAGCCCTTAAGGGCTCAACTGATTTCAGTCATCCCTCCACCATAAATACCCCCCTTGCATTCATTTGCAAGGGGTTAGCACCATAAAGAAGCTCAAGCCTTGTCTTCATCTCCATTATTCTCCCTTGCTTTCTTTCTCTTCCATAGAAAGAACAAGTAAGGGAACACTCTCCACAGTCCAAAATCCTTCACCATACTCTCATCCACCATCATCTTCAAGTTCAAAGCTCAAGTTCTTTCTCCAAACTCACAAGCAAAGGTATAACACCTTTTTGCTACTGCTTTCTGTTCTGACCCCTGAGGGGGGCTGGCAGGTTCAAGGCTGGTAATCTATACCAGTCCTGGCCCTAAAGCTGGCAAGGTTTCAAAGCCGTGCACAATGATCAGTGGCGCACGCCAGTAGTTACATGCCGTACGCCACTTGTGGTAGTATGTGCAAAACTGGCGTGGGGATCATGGATCACTGTTTTTCTGCTTTATGTACATTCTGATCACCCTGATGCATGCTAAAACCAGTTTACTACTTTCTGTACTTAGAGTTGCTTTCTCTTTCACCTGTGTCTATTGCTTAGTTTGGCCTTCTGGGTCCTTCTGGTCCTGTTCCAGAGCCCAGAATGTGCAAAGCCAAAGCACTGGAGTAAGGGGACAACTGGCGTGCGTCCCTCATCTTGTGGCGTACGGCAGTGGTCCATGTTCCAGTGGCTTGGCCCTTGTATGGATCTTACATCCAGGCCTCTGATCATCCTCCCCTCACTGTTTAAGGGGCTTTTTCTGTCTATTTGGTGGCTTTTATGCCCATTAACCTGTCTGTAATAGTTAGTATGCCCATATAAACTGCGTGGTTTGTCCTGGGTGTGCACTGGTTCTTTCCAGAGCCCAGAGGGTTGAGAACAGAAGCTGTGGGCTTAAGTCTACCGGCGCACGCCAGTAGTGTAGTGGCGCACGCAGGACATGGCTGCATGCAGTGGCCTAGCCAGTGCATGCAGGCTTGATTCTGTGTGCAACACCCCACTGCCAGTGTGTTCTAGTCTACTTAAAATGTCCACAAAAGCTGGTTCTCAATCTATTATACTTGTATAGATCAAATATCGAACATCCATAAACATTTTGTCACATCTTTTTTTTTGTACATAAACTGCAATTTGTGTTACAGTTTTAAATCCCTATTAACTGTTCCCCCGCCCTAACTGGTTAAAAGAATGATCAAATAAAGAGAGAAATACAAATGCTTTACAAAACGCCTGAGTAGAGACCGGTCTCCGGACTGGGCGAGGGGGGTGCCATAAAACCCTTCCCCTCTCGTAATCTGGCTCCCGAACCTCGAGATCGAAGGTGACGACGGTCCAGTCTACAAGCCTTTTTCAAACTCAAACAAAACGTGGTCCAAAACGTTTTTCAAAAGAACGGTTTCTTGGGTACTAACCGCAAAACCCGAGTGGCGACTCTCTGATTTGCGAAGCGTTTCGCCGCGCTTTCCAAAAAGGGGCGCACTCGGAATTTTCTCATACCAAAAGAATGCGGGGATTTTCGGGTCGCGTGCCCACAGTAGGTATAGTTTGTTGGTGTTATTAGGTGTATCAACTTTTGAATTGTATATATTAATTATGATTAACGTTGTTAAAACATAAACTAAATTTAGTATTTTGGTTCAAGAAAGTTAAGTTCAAACAACTTCACTTTATAAAGCTCCAATTGACAAAATCCAAAGATGAAAAATATATATTATTGATGAAATATCTAGAGTTTTTTTTTTTTTTTTTTGAGAATTAGTTACATGTGCAATTCTAGAATTACCTCAAAATTTATCTTGTATGAAAATATGTAAGTACTAGAGTCTTCCATGGAGTAATATAAATATGGATGAGTTCTAGCCATTTTGTACCTAACCCAAAATAATTTGAGGTCAAGTGTAATACAAATACTCTCCTTCCCTGCTCTTGTCTTTCTTATTCTTCCTCTTCCAAAAATCTAGTCCAACTAAACAATATAAATAATAAGTCTAAGTACACTACATCCATCCACTACATTTTCTATGGGGCCCACGTTGGGTCCCATAAAAATACAGAAAAATGCCCATAATTTTAAAAATAATATTTTATGGAGCCCTGTAAAAAATCAGCTCCAACAAATATTGGTAAGTATTATTTCTGGATTCGTATGGGTGAAACTGTGCAATTGAACAGTTTCGCCCCTAGAAATCAAGAAATAATACTTACCAATATCTGTAGAAGCTGATTTTTTACAGAACCCCATAAAATATTATTTTAAAATTTATGGACATTTTTCTATATTTTTAGGACTCGGAGTGGGCCCCACCAAAATGTAGTGGATGATGTATAGTGTATGTAGCGTCTCTTCAATATAAACTCTTCTCTTCCAACCAACAAACATATCTCAAGATACTATACAATTGAAAAAACAATATACGATACATATCCCGATTTAAAAACACTATACCGTTTGAGTTCTTCCGTTGGGATGTATTCCTAGAAATTGGTACAAAAAAACTTTAGATCTTCAAAGATTCTATCGGCATCACCATTAGAAACACTTCCGTTGGTGGCCATCATCTTCAATTTTCTCAGAGAAATCCATCGGCTAACCCAAAAAGGGTGAACTCAATTGCCCCTCACACATCCTACTATTTTCCTCCCTTCTAGCCCAACCTTGATTACTATATACAGCACTACTCTTGAGACCAGTTTAAATGCATCTTTTTTCCAATCAATCCTGTGGATCAAAAGGTTTTTCTCCATGGTTCAAAGGGTTATCATTTTTACTTTCCAACCACTCTTTAGCTCAAAGGATTATTTGTAGTCTATCTTTCCGGATAGAATATTACTACTTTTTGTGGTGCAATATTATGATAAACATTCATGTGTCCATGTGCCTGCTTCGCTATAGGAAGCTTTAACTTTTGACATGGAATAAGAAAGCCTCGAACCATTAAAAACTTTAACAAAAGTTTTGTTCCATCTGATGAGCAAATACTAAATAGTTGTGAACAAGATGAGGTTCATAAAGCAAAAGGAGTGGAGTTAGTACCTCCCTTATACTCTCATGCACATGCTATCATGCACATGGACAATGTTCGATTCCTGTAAGCATCTATCCCCCTTCCCAAGTCTCCTAAGATAGAAAAAAAGATGAGGTTCACAAAGGCTCAAATTGAACCCGTCCAGCTTGGTAATCAAAACTACTAAAAAAACAACCAACCCATTACTCTTAGGACCAGTAAATGCATCTTTCTCCAATCAATCCTGTGGATCAAAAGATTTTTCTCCATGGTTCAAAGGGTTATCATTTTTACTTTCACACCACTTTTCAACTCAAAGGGTTTTTCATTGTTGTAGTCTATCTTTCTGGATAGAATATTACTACTTTTGTGGTGCAATGAAAGATTACGATAAACATTAATGTGTCCATGTGCCTGCTTCGCTATAGGAAGCTCCTGGGAAGCTTTAAGTATTGAAATGGAATAAGAAAGCCTCGAACCATTAAAAACTTCAACAAAAGTTATTTCCTTCTAAATAGTTGTGAACAAGATAAGGTTCAGAAAGGCTCAAATTGAGCCCGTCCGGTCTGCTAACCAAAACTGCTAAAAAACAAACAAATCCGTTCGTTTTGAACGTTAGCAATTTGGCGCAGGTTAAGAATTGCCAACCCACCAAGGACTGGCTAGTTGAAAAAATACACCTCTAACCACACCGAACTTGACATATATGCATCCCTTCTTTCTACTACTACCACTACCCCCGCCCCTCCCACGATCGACTTTATATTGTGGTCTTACTTGAATAAGAAGTGACATGAGAAAAAAAGACTAGGCATATTGCTTAATAATTAGCTCAAAACCAGAAGGTCTTCGTTTAATAGCTCTGTATCAACCTCTTTGTGGCTTCCTTGATTTCTTCCATCCAAATGAGATCGAACCCTTGATACGATACAACAACATAGGCAAGAATGGGAGTTGCAAAAAAGAGGGAGGATACATCAATCCGTCACATGCTGTGTAAAGTAAAGAAAAAAAAAGGAAAAAATAACACATCAATCAGCATATTCAAGTTGGTAATTGGCTGCTTTGGCTCAAGCATTACCAAAATCAAAGTGTTGCCCAGAGATCTAGAAGTTTGTATACAATCTTGTAAGTCCTCATCGCAAGCTTATTAAAATCAACTCAATTTTCTCATCTTTATATTTGACATAGTAAGTTCCAGTCTCCAAATTCAGTGTTTTAGCCACTTCTTGCTGCAACTCTACAAGTCTACACAACAAGATAGCCAGAACTTTATGGTAATATCATTTACATATTTCACCCTTAGGGTCACCATATTCGTATATGGGAATGCTAAATCATGTGGCTTTATGTGAGCAACACTAGCTGTGGAAATCTACGATGAGAGAAACTACTTTTTTGTTCTCTACTACAAAAAGCTCAATAATTTCTCTAGGAGAACAAATTGTCTAGTTGGATATAACAATCAAGACCAAAAGCAAACAATTCCCAAAAATTTTAGAGTGCACATTTACCTTTGAGTTCCCAGGCAGTATCTTTACGACCCATTTTCACATATTGCAGGATATCCTCTACAAGAATTTCAATTGTAACTCAAGTTTTTTTGTGTTTCCTTTCTTGCGTCTTTATTGTGGTGCCTTCTCCTGAACTGGTAAGCACAATGTCATTCCTTGCCGGACTAACGACCTTCACTCCATAGTTTATGCCATCCAGTGATGGTTGATCCAATAAATTTAACTGCATCGTCACTCCTCCATGCTTTAAGGGTTCAATAAAATGGAAAGATCTAATAGCTTAGATCATTTGAACAAAATGAAGTTTCCCACCATTCTGAAAATCAATAACTTCAGCGGATAATACTTTCCCCAGTTTTTGTCCAGAAGCAAGGTTGAAAGTTTTGGAATTTTCAATCATGCTCAATGAGTTCCATGAGCTCTCATCATCTTTGATGCTCGCGGGCAAAAAGAACTCTAGTATTTAAGAGTCATCCCCAGTGTAACTGCTTTGCAATCATATTGTGAACCAAACACTTAATCTGCACTTTCGTGCATATGGTACGAATGGTTACACAACTAGGCTGAAAGTGCCCTCCCAGCAACCTGTCTCTTTCTTAAGAGATGACATGTACTAACTTTCAAGAACTCACAAAGGTTGCAATCTCCTGCCCCACAAAATTCTACAGCATTGGATAGGACTTGACCTCGCTGTAAATAGTTGCAAGCATTGCAAGGGACCCATGTCATGGCCGTTATGAATTTCTCCCATACTGATCTCAACACCATCTCAAGTTCCTTGAAGGCAGCAGTAAGAGCTTTATTCTTATCCTTGTACCGTCTCGAAAGTACTGTCACAACAGGATACTTGTGAGAAGATCTCCCTTCAAATTTTATGAAAGAAAATGAAATTCCAGATTTTACATAAGATTTACAGCTTGCCACTAACTTGCATTTGATGGAGTTTATATCCATCAAAACATTGCAGGCGTAGCTCCTGCAGGGCATGGAAAGATGCAAATGCATTATTATATAATCAGATACATAAAACAGGGTTAGAGTAGAGCTTATTGAAGAAAACTTTTGTCCAAATATGCAACAATTGTTTGCACAGATTCACCTCACAGAAAGTCCCATCAGGAAATGTTCTTGGGTATTCAGTGGGTCAGCATTCAAAGAATTTAATTTCTTCAAAGGAACACAAGCTCCCGACAAATGCAAGTTCGGTACCTTTACTGAAATCTAAGGAGGACTCTTCTTACGAGTTGTTCAACTAGTATGATAGTTCAGATTTGCTTTCTGATACGCATGATATGCCTGTTATGATTCTTGTAACAAGGTGGATAATCCTGAATTTCTTATGTGGAGTACTAGCAACCGCATGTTGCTTTCATGTATTATCGCAACTCTAACACCTTCAGTCCATCATCTCAATCATATCCATGATCTCAAACAGAAGTTGCTCAACCTTAAAAACACCACATCTATGGAAGCATATCTGGATTCAATTAAAGGAATTATGCAGAAATTAGCTGTGTTACTTATATAAATTGATGATGAAGATCTTGTATCAGAGGAGTTTGAACGTACTGAATTGACAAGTGAAGGGTGGGTGAAAGACTTGACTTCAGAAAAGTTGTCACGATAGATGACTTACCAGAAATCCTTGCCTTGGTCGTTTTCAGAAAACGCCAAGCAAGGAAAGCACTCAGCTAAAAGCATGACAGGTTGGGCTAGAACTGGTTGATCTTTTGGAGTTATCTCCAAGAAGGGTCGCTCTCTTCATACGCCTTGCAGCTTCATCTAAGTAGGTTTGGGCTAGGTCATCGCGCTCCTACCACCTCTTGACTAATAGGAAAACAAAGAGTGGGTTTCTGGCTCAGAATAGAACCTGGTTCACCTCTATTTCATACACCCAATGGATTGCATAGACGGTTTAAAATGTTGAAGCGAGCTATCAGAACACGCACAGAACCTTTCTCATTCAGCAATTTTTCTCTATTCTTATAGCTGAAGGTCTTCACATGATCAACCTCATCCTCATCCTATTTACTGTTCTGCTATACTAATTGCACAACACTCAAGTGCAGCAAGCCGATAAAAAATACATTCAAGTGCAGCACACACTTCTGGATATTGTACTCCTCCATCTGGTTTCCCCTAAGCTTCAATTGTCTAGAATTCTGCTCCACAGTTCCAGAACTTTCAAAATCCTTATCCTAGCTGTCCTAGTTCTGGTTCAAATCTTCATAACTATCTAACCTTTAACGACGCATAGAAAAACCCAGGAAATTACAATACTAGAGGAGGGAATAACACATATAAAGGAAATCAGATTAAGGACTAAGGATGTTGAAGTTGACTCATTGAGTTTTATTCAATTGACCAATTTTAGAAGAATCCCATGTTTAAATTTCACTTTAACTTAATTACAACTCCTGACATTCAGACGTTTCTGCGCAATTCTACGGAATTGTACAATTGCACCCCGAATTTTGAGCTGAATTCATAAGTATATCATGGTGGATGGGCGTAATCTAACCATAAAATAGTTTCCTTTGAATCGTACTAGCCTCCAGTCATTGTTGTTCAAGTTTAATATAGCGGATTCATTGTTGTTCAAGTTTAATATAGCGGATTCATTGTTGTTCAAGTTTAACATAGCGGATTCGCTTAAGATGTGATCCTTACCAGGGACGCAGGGAAGTGCAAAGGATATATTCTATAAATTATACATTACATATTAATGTACTATATCGGTTCCGCCAAACTTTAAAAAATGAAATAAAG
The DNA here is from genome assembly GCA_018127125.1 of Rhododendron griersonianum. Taxonomy (NCBI): domain Eukaryota; kingdom Viridiplantae; phylum Streptophyta; class Magnoliopsida; order Ericales; family Ericaceae; genus Rhododendron; species Rhododendron griersonianum. The sequence continues at coordinate 205,748 of JACTNZ010000032.1, read as the reverse complement.
AGAGATTATGTAGTAGAAAATAATTATTCCCAATTATGTGAATATATATGTTTTGCCCAGTACGAATAGAAAGTGGGAATTTTTCTTGAAGAATTATTCCTTAGGTTTCATGCTTGAATTTCTAACTGCGTAAGGAAAACTTAGAAATTTAACAACTGGATATGTAGAATTCTAGGTTCTAAGTTTTAGCCTCCCCTCTATACAAATCCTGGCTCCGTTCCTGATCCTTTCACTCTCTAGATATAAGTATCGTTTCTAACTGAGTGCCTTGATTTGATGGAGTATATAAGATATATGTAGATGCTAGGCTAAGCATTTTCCCTCTATCATGGGATCTTAATGTTAACAGAACGGCGATAATCACTCATATGAATGGGCTAGTGGTGTATTATCACTCTTATTCATGTGACTAATAGGCCACTTCAAGTCTTTTGAATTAGGAAGTTAAAATAAATCTTACAGCTTGCAGATTCAACATAGCTGTAATAGCACTCTAATGTGGAAATATACTCCTCCATTGTAGTCAATGAAACTTAGTTGGGTGCATGATGGTAGAGTAGTTTATCTGAGATGATTGGTTTCCTCAATTTTTTTTTTTTTTTTGCTTCACTGATGCTATGGTTTGATCATTGATGATCTTATTGAGTAGAATGCTCATTCTTTTGTATGTTAAATTGCTGTTGAAATTGGAGCACAGGGGTTGTGAGGCATGTGGGAGAGAAAAATTAGAGGGCGGATGTAATGGGGAGGGAAGGATTCAAGGCGGGATCGCAACAGTCCCAGGATTTGGTTGGTGGCCGATAAAAGCCTACAGGCCTTGTCCAGGTTTTGTAGCATCTGGTGGCAGGTATCGAAGACGTGGGCAAAGCATGGATGAGGTTGTCTCTGGAAGTGGGGGGGAAAGGAGTTTCTATGGCAACTAACGAGGAGCCTAAATCGAGGTATGGTTAGATTCCTACATGGCGTGTTTATTGAAGTTTTTTCCCATGTTTGCAATTGTTATTTTGGAGTTTGTACCATGTTACTGGCATATTGTGGGAATGGTTATCCTTAACTGTTTGGGATAAGTTTAGTTGCTTTGTTCCACACAACCGATGAGGAGAATCTTAGGTCGAAATGTTATTGCATATGAGATGTAGTGCGTTTTGAGCTGGAAATAGACAATTGCTCTCCCTTTTAATAGAGTGCTCACAACCCTAGCTTGCCAACTCTTAGAGGGAAAGGGGAGTACTCTCAGACACAATAAACGCATCGGTCTGTGACTTCTATGTTGGAGGGGGTTGATCATGGTTAAATTGCGGGCACGATACCAACAAAAAAGAGAGAATTTTTTGCTTTATTCGGGTGGGCCTTTATTCTCAAATCCGTGCAATCTTGAATTGTTTTCCAGAGATTGTGCATCAAGAAAAAGGGCTGTTTAAGAACTTGAACGGGCAGAATACCTTTACCTAGCCTTTTAAATGATGGGAAAAAAAATTACCGGCTTTCTGCTCAACAATTCATTTTTGTAGAGCATATTGGTAGCTTTGATCTGATTCTTTTGGCAAGGAAAAAATCTTAGCCAAAGAGAAATCTGTCCAGTAGAGTGGTATTATCTCACTGTTCGACAATGGTGCCTCCCTTGACAGCTTTCACTCTCTACAACAAATAACGTTTATTGTAATCTGATAATCTTTTTTCGCTGTTTTCTTAATCTGATATTCTTATTCTCAGCAATGCTGCACATTCTTGCCAACATATCATAGTTCCGTCATTTGAATGAATCCTTTCCGTGTCCTTGTCTCTCTGTTTCGCATTGTAGAATCGTTGTATTGAAGGACTTAGTGCTGCATTCTTTACGCCTCGTTTTCTTTGCAGCAAAAAGAATCAAGGACCAAGGCAATTCAAGAAGTAACTTTTCACTGGAAGTTTTGTGGTTTCTCTCTTTGCCAATTGGTCTGCTGTTCTCTGGATTATACGTCACAGATATATGGCATTGGCTCGCCCTCGATTTTACGTGGAATTGTAAATGTGATTCATTTCTCTACTTCCAATATAGCAACAACGATATCAAAGGTGCTTCGGTTGGCCTATGCTTAGGTGCATTTTCTTTTCTTTTTTATCAACTGTACTTATACCCATACCTACTGATATCATCTTTCGGTAAGGATCAAGAACTACGGTGCATTTGCATTGTGAGCTGGATTTAGACCACCCCTGCAGATATACGAGGTACAACCGATGGAGAGAACCAGAGAGTTCACAAAACAAAGAGAAAGAAAAGCTTTTAAATGCAGGTTCACATTGTTTGGATCGAATGTAGGGGCTGTCGTTTGGATTTAATTTACCATCTGCGAATGCGTGTGACAAAACATATTGAACTCTTCGAATAAGAGTTAGGCGCACCTTAACATTTCTTGGAGCTCTAAACTAACGACCGAACAAACTTCAATTGGTTATAAAATAAATTTCCCAATGAAAGTTGAACCAGCGAATTATTTTGGCTATGTTTGGTAACACTGCCACTTTTCTGTTTTCTATTTGCTAAAATCAATTTCTATTTTTCCTAAAAAAAAAGTGAAAGCAGAAAATATGTTTGTGTCAACCTGTTTTCAAAAAAAAAAAAAAAAAAAAAATTCTAAAACCAGTTTTTACTTTTCCTAAAAATGTCTCTCTTGTAATTTCTCCACTAATTCCCAAACGATACGAGAGAGAAAGAGAGAGAGAGAGAGAGAGAGGGGTTAGAACTTAGAACAATTTTGCCATTGGACAATTCAAATTGAATCAAACCAATCTAATGTCAAACTGAATCAAACCACTCCAATCACTCTCATAGTCTCATAAAAGCAAGCAAGGAAAGTACAAAAACATGAATTCTGATAGAGAAACAAGAGCTGCCAAAGCATCCTTGTAAAATGATGCCGATTCTGCCAATGGACAATTCTGCATTTGGAGTCTCTTACCACTGCTGCAATGGATGCATCAAATTCTTTGGCTATTAAAGATTTGGCGGGCAATAGTATTGCGAACTCTTGCCATTTCTTGCAATTGAGCGGGGGTTACATTGATTTGTTGAGAAGAGCCCCTACGGCCTTGCTCACTCTCAACAATCAAATCTTCCTTGCTATAGAATTTGAACACTGCATCATTTTTGTCATGCATCCTTAGAGCAAGTGTATCAGTGAAGCAAAAATAGCTAAAAAGCTATTATAGCTCACCAAAAAGGGCAAAGTAGCCCACAGTAGAGTAGTTAAACACAAAGCTAAAATGTATTTGGGAATAGTGCTTCGGCACTTTTGGCTCACCACTGTTTACCAGCTTTGGAATTTTGTACCATTATTTTCTCTTTCCTCTCTCTGTCCCTCTCTCTTCCTCTTTCTTTTTTTTAAAAAAAATTGTACTTTTGGAGGAAGAAAGTAATAATATTTTAATAGAGAATAGGTAAAATAGATTGTATTGGTGTAGTGTTGAAAGAAATATGAGTAGGTAAAATGAAAAAAGTGCACTGTTCACGGGGTATTTTACATTTTTTTACCTCATTATTGATAAACTTGCTCTTATAAAGTTGTGGACCGTGCAACAAGCGGTTGGCAAATATTTTTGGGTCAGCACACTAAAGCCTTTAGGCATTTGTTTCAAGATAGGAAATCGTGCCTTCAATGCACCAAAGTAGCGCTCTATCACGTTGCGAAGGGACGAGTGACAATAATTGAACCATTCTTCTTCTTTCGTAGGTAATCGTCTACGTCCACGAAACAAGGACAAGTGGTACCGCTCGCCCTTGTATGGCGTTAGAAACCCAGGCACATTTTGATACCCCGAATCAACCACATAATACTTACCTATAAAGTAGGTGACAAATTAATCGACCACATGCCAAAAATAAGCCTGAAAAAGTGAAAGAACATGGCAGCAAGACCTCATATTTGTTCGTGTTTATTTCTAAACCCACATTCAAACAAGTGCTTTATAGCTTGATCAAATGGAATTCCAAGAAATCGATCTAGAAAATGGAATTCCAAAAAGATCCAGATTTATTTTGAGTTTCAATGTGAGTGGGAAAATAGCTTACGCACGGGTGCATTGTGTAACTCTACTTAAATAATCAGCTACTCTCTGGTCACTTTTAAGGGACTGGACTGTCTGTTTGCCTATTGTGAAAGCTCATTTTCAAACCACTTCAATGATTAAAATTATTTATTTTTTCAGAGTTGGTTGAGAACATTATACACGTTAAAAATTATGTTAGGTAAAATACTATCAATTAATATATTTTCACAATACATCGTCGTGCAAAAAAGAAATGATTGAAACACCGAATCAAAACCCAATTTTGAAACATAAATGCATTTCGAAAAGAGTTTTTTTTTTCTTTTTATCCCCTAAATTATGTTCATTTTCTCTACTTAGTCCCTAAACTATCATACCGTTACATAATTAGTCTAATAAATAACGGAAATTAGAAATTTGGATGGAAAATGTCAAGGCCCTGTTTGGGACCCTGTAGAGCAGATACTTGATTATGAGAGCTTTAGAGATAAAAATTAATTATGACCCTTTAGGATAAAATGATCAGAAAAATAAGATCTTCGCGCCGGTTCAAACAGATTGAAAATTGGAACACTTAATTTTTTTATAAGGTTTATATATTAGAATCTTACGTGGCATTTTATAGAGACTAACACATACATATTTTTTTTAAAGAAAGACAGAGTTCTTCATATAGAATTTAGATTGTTTATATATTAAAAATATGGTTAAAAATTAAGCTCTCTAATTTTTAATTCGTGTGAACCAGTGCGAAGATCTTATTTTTTTTAATCATTTTATGCTAAAAGGTTATAATTAATTTTTGTAATTTTTAAAGCTCTCATAATCTAGTATCTGCTCTAAAGTGTCCCAAATAAAAAGCAGATATTTAATTATGATAGTTCTAGAGATAAGAATTAATCATGACTCTTTAGAATAATATGATCAGAAAAATAAGATCTTCTCACCTTTCCAAACAGATTAAAAATTCGAGCACTTAATTTTTTTAGAAGGTTTATATACTAAAATACTAAAAAAAATATGGTTAAAAAATTAAGTGCTTCAATTTTCAATTTGTTGAAATTTGTGCGAAGGTCTTATTTTTTTGATCATTTTATTCTAAAGGGTCAAAATTAATTTTTATCTCTAAGGCTCTCATAATCAAGTATCTGCTTTACAGGGTCCCAAATAGGCCTTAAATGACATTTTTCGTCCAAATTCTTAACTTCCGTTATCTATTGGACTAAGTAGGTGACGGTATGATAGTTGAGGGGATGAAATCATCAAATTGATAGTTTAGGGACTAAGTAGAGAAAATAGACATAGTTTAGGGGATTAAAAAAAAACTCTTTCGAAAACATATCAAAACGATATTCAATGAAATATTTTTTCAGTCTTGCTATTGTCAGCCCACTGGGCAGACGATAAGCACACTAGAAGACAAGAAAAATACGTATTTTCTGTGTATTTTTTACACCCTTTAATACACATTCACATATTTTTATTGTCAGCCCATTGAGCTGATTTTAGAATTTTTCATATTTTTTTGACGTGCTTGATATTTTTTTCCCATCAAGCAACGTGGTCATTGTGTGGGGGGCTGAATCAACCTTGAACCTTTTGGATCCTTTCGTTCCGTTGTTGAACCTTGGAAGAATGAAGAAAAGAGAAATGATGTATTATTGCTTGTGTTCAAACCATAACCTAGCACGCCTTTATATAGGCTACATAACGCATAACAAGGAAATATGCATAATAAGGAAACATAGACTAACTAAGAAACATAAATAATAATCTGCCTAAACTGGAAACATAATAATAAAGCTTAGAAAATATGGCAACATAATATTAGGAAATATTATGTTGACATTGGTGACTTGTGTACCTGCAAACCGGAGGTGGAGTGTTCCTTCGGGGAGAAACTCCAACGAACAAGTCAATAAATGAAGGAGGGAGAAGAAGTTTAGTACTCCCTCTATCCCTTTTAAAGCGTCTTGCTTCGTAATTCTAACTTATTAAAAAATATTATTACTACACATTTCACATCAACTTGTACCTCCATTTTCTCTATTTATCCTTTATAGAGACATCATCATTACACTTTTACTCACTAACTTTTCAAAATGGAATCTACTTTTATGGGCAAAATGGAAAATGTATCAACTTTTACCCACTAACTTTACAAAATGGACACTTATTAAGAGATAGCCCAAAATGAAATATTGGACTTTAAAAAGGGGACGGATGGAGTAAGAAAGTATGTTAGGAGAGAGAAGAGTGGAGTAGTCAGTTTTTTCGATCCTTGCCCTAAAAGGGGTACTTCTCTATTTATAGGCAAAGATTTGAAGTGTTGAACAAGTTGGCAGTGCCTCGCATGTGTGTTGCTACGCTCGGGTGACGTCATGTGTCAGAGTCATTTAATGAACGCCGCCCTTCGAGGATTGCAAAGCTGCATTAGTCAATGTCAGAGGTGTCACATCGAGCTGAGACGTCAAATCAGTTATCAGAGAGGGCGCCATGCTTATCAACGAAAGCCACGTCCGAGCGCCATCCCGAGTGGACATATCACCAAATGACTTTTGTCCCACCGGGCGTAAGCTGCGCTTCCGAACAATAAAAGGTCCGACGAGCAAGAGTACTCAACCAAGCGAAGCAAGAGCCCAATCGTTCGGATAAACAACTGAGGCTTGGCAAGGTTCCCAGGGCCCATCTATTGTTTGGGAAACGTGTGGTGTGGAGTGCCAGGACGCAACTCGATTTAAAGACAAACCGAGACAACTGAACGGTGGATTCACATTATCACCCCTTTAAACTCTTTGAACCATCAGATATTTTGGCCCACTACAATAGCCCCTCAAATGAAGAGTTGAATATAGTGGCCGAACAAATGAGGGACCCGACAAACTCTCCCGAACAAAGACGTTTAGCCGAGCTACGAGCCTGCTGAGCGAAGGACTTGCATTTAATTCTTCTATAACCGCCATTTTCAAATTGTGTCATGTGCCACGTTGCTATTGGGTAGTGGTACGGCACGTCTTATCAATCACCACGTGTCATCCATCGAATGACCTATCAATCTCCCACTCAAATCCAACGGCTGGATACTCGGCACCACTTTGAATTCCACCCTAGGTATAAAAGGCGAAGAGGGGAGAGAGAAAATTCTCCTCTCGATCGTTCCAACTTCGGAGCGCTGTTCTCCCACAAAAACCGTCTGAAACTTGAAGATTACTGCAGTTTGACCTCAGATTTCTCTTGATTTCCAGGTATTTCTTGATTCTCGACACTTCTCTCTGCATTTTGTTTGTTTTTATGTAAGTTTTGACCCAAAAACTTGAGTTTTTCTGTCCGTTTCGACTGAACAATTTTTTGAACACTGTCATTACTTTGAACACTTTTTTCACGATCAACCTAGCTCTGGCTTACTTGGCTCATATTATCCCCATGCTTAACACATGTTTAATTCCCATCAACAAAAAAGAAAATGCTTTAGTGTTGTCCAAGGAACTTTTGCAGTCATAGACAAAAAGATGAAAGGAAAGGAAAGATAAGAACAGTTGCTTGCTGCTTGAAAATCCTTGAATATTTTTTTTTAACGGCGTGAAAATCCTCGTATTTGTCGCCTATGTAAATGTAGACTTTCAATTGCCTCATTTTCATAGACTGTTGTATTGACTAGGGAAATTCTTAACTAACTTGCATTCAGTAGTTTTGTTATTGGCCGTAAATGGATGTGAACTTATGGAATTTCTAATTTTTCTAATTTGTTTTCTTTTGTTTTTTTCTCTTTTAGTTATGATGTTCCAACAGTTGCTGAGGACGAGGAAACCAAAGCTGAAGTTGAGACTAAAGCTTCAAGAAAAAAGGTCAGAGCTGAGAGAACCAGTCGAGTGATTAATTCAAGAGACCAAGCTGATGAATCTGTTTCCGATACGTCCCCGACATGTAACTCAGGAAAGGAAAATGCTGCTTCTGCTATAATGAGTATAGTTCAGGGGACAGATCGTAGACCTGTCAAGGGCCATACACACAATAATCAAACTGTTAAGTCCTCACTAGAGAGAGAAAATCCAGCTGGTTTGAGAATGAAAAAGATCATGAGAACAGCTGCTGAGGACAAGGAGTCATCCGTATTGGTACAGAAGCTGAGAAAAGAAATTCGGGAAGCCGTCCGCAACAAATCCTCCAAAGAGTTTGGTGAAAACCTTTTTGACCCAAAACTTCTTGATGCATTCAGGGCTGTTGTGGCTGGAACCATGAATGAACCAGCTAAAAAGGCTCCAGCTCTTGTTGTGAGGGATAAGAAGTTACTCATGCAGAAAGGAAAAGTACGTGAGAATCTAACAAAAAAGATATATGGGATTGGTGGAAGAAGAAAGCGGGCGTGGACCCGTGACTGTGAAATTGAATTTTGGAAACACCGTTGCTTGAAACCTGGCAGGCCTGAAAAGATTGAGACTTTGAAGTCAGTTCTCAATCTTTTAAAAACTGGCTCTCATGGGACAGAAATTAAGCAGGAAAATGAAGTGAAGGCCTCGAATCCCATTCTTTCAAGGTTGTATTTAGCTGATACATCTGTTTTCCCTCGTAAGGATGATATCAAGCCTCTCTCCGATCTCAACGCTACTGATCCTTCAGAGAATAAAGGACACTCTTCAATGGAAAAAGCATCTACTTCATCTCTGGGGCCTCAAAATCCAAAAACTCTGCAATTAAACATGGTTTCGCCACAGGTTGGTATTCCGTTGTCCGATGATAAAGGAAAGAAGAGTACAGCTGCTACAAACGTTAAGGGCGAATCTTCCTCTGTAAGCGGTTCCAAAGTAAATTCCCAGAAGGAAATGATAGGTAAATCTAATGATGTGAAGAAGGATAAGAGGAAATGGGCCCTAGAGGTTCTTGCTAGAAAAACTGCAACCACTGGCAGTAGTGCCGCACTCGAAAAACAGGAAGACAAAACGGTTCTTAAAGGAGCTTATCCTCTATTGGTGTGTGAAGATCTTATTTTCTTGTACCATTTCATACATACCATTTGATTTCTGCAACTTTTACTAGTTCTTTTGTTTCTATCATTTGACAGGCTCAATTACCAATTGATATGAGACCAGTATTGGCACCCAGTCGTCATAATAAAATCCCAATATCTGTTAGGCAGGTAAGTCGTGCCCTTTCTCCATTTCTTAACAAGACCAGCAATTTGGCTAATCTATGTTGAACTTGTACTTTTCAGATTTCTAGATCAAATCTGGTTGAATAGAATTGCAGAAACAGAACTGAGTTTCTATCAAAACAATAAACGGAACTCAGTCCTTTTTATGCCATTTAGTCTACTGGTTGAATAACCCAAAGATTGAATTGAACTTAGGCACTCGTGCTGGAGAACAAAGCTTCATTCCAACATGTAGATTACTCGTATTACATATACTGCAGAATTGTCCTATCTTCACATCTGGACTTACCAGCTCTGCCATGTTTTCACCTCCACTCTCCTCCACATGCTCAATCCACTGCCGGTACACTAGCCGATGTCATCCCAAGCACCACTGCCTCAACCAATTCGAGCAATTTAATAAGACCAAGCTGAATGTACAGTATAACTGAAGTCATTTATGTGTAGATATTTGAGGAATTTTAGTCATTGGGATTCATGTTCTTATCCAAACATTGTTTTAGCCTCTTTAGCACAAGCCCTCTCTTAGTGGCGAAACCGATGTTCAGCATCAGGAAACTGATAAATGTTGCTAAGATCTGAAATGAATAATTTAATTAGGTTATAGATTATTGAACAACATTCCTTGTACAGGCACAGCTTTACCGCGTCATAGAGCACTTTTTGCGCAAAGCAAATCTGCCCATCATTCGCAGAACTGCAGACATAGAGTTTGCTGTTGCTGATGCAGTTAATATTGAGAAGGAAGTTGCTGATAGATCAAATAGCAAGTTAGTATACGTTAATCTTATGTCTCAGGAGATATTACATCGATCGGATATCATCAAGCCTAATAGAGCCACAGAATCAGATCCTTCCCCAACTTCAGCAATTCCTACTGACAAATCAGAACAAACAACCAATGATGTTTCTGATGGTCCAATGGTCAAGGAAGGATTGAAAAATGCAGGTCTTTTGTCCGATTCCCCACCAAATAGTCCTCATCACCAAATGGGAGAAGCAAATGACGAATATGATCTCTCTGGAAAGATTGGAGAAGATCCCGAACCTGGTAATGTTTTTGAAATGGATTCTCATCCAGACCTTGATATTTATGGTGATTTTGAGTATGATTTGGAAGATGAAGACTTCATTGGTGCTAGTGCTATAAAGGCATCTAAGGTAGAACAAGAAGAGTCAAAAATAAAAGTGGTTTTCTCCACTCTCAATTCAAATATATCAAATAATGCTGATGGCATTGAGGTGGGAACAAATGATGTTGGAGTGGAGGTTTAAGGATGGGGATTGCATTAATCAAGACCCCTTAACAGATGGGGGAGGGGAAGAGCCTTCTCTTGCAGAATGTGAAGAACTATATGGTCCCGATAAAGAACCATTGACAAAAAGGTTTCCAGAAATTGCATTGATAAAGAAACCCAGTGAAACAACGGCTGATGGTGCATCCCCAGAGAAAACTGAATATTCTGGATCCAGCCAAACGGCAAAGGCTAGTGAATTAGAGGGTGAGAGCTGTGCAGAGAATTTAGTTGGTGGAGATGATGCACCGGATTGTTCTCAAACAAGTGAAAATGTTCTGAGAAAGGAGAAAATATCAAATGCCTGTACAAGCAAGCGATCTGATAGCATCAAGGATGTATCACAAAAGGTATCCGATGACTTCCTTTAACATTTCGTTCTTTTCTTTGTTTGTTTGTTTTAACTTATGGTTTAATGTGGTCAATGACTTTTCACCAAAGGTATCAGCCGACTTTCTGTAATTTTTGCTTCCTTTTTTATGGTTTGACTTGTGATTTAATGTTATTCACAAAAACTCAATGTAGTATAACTATAAGATAAGCCGGTTCATATGTAGTCACGATTTTCTCTTCTTTTACGCTGTATTTGGACCAAGGATTTGGGGTTCTTTCTTGCCAAAATACTTGTTCCAAATACATCCTCACGGTTCGCCAACACCCATTTCTCTTACGAGTTATGAACTCGTGCAGGTGGAAGCTTACATAAAAGAGCACATCAGGCCACTGTGCAAGAGTGGAGTGATCACAGTCAAACAATACAGGTGGGCTGTGGAGAAAATGACTGAGAAAGTTATGAAATACCACTCCAAAGAAAAGAATGCAAAATTTCTCATCAAGGAAGGTGAGAAGGTGAAGAAACTTGCACAGCAGTATGTTGAGACCGCCCAACAGAAGGAAAGAATATAACATTTAGAGGGAACTATGCTGTTGCAAATATCTCTTTTGTTTTCCGTATTCCAGTGATTCTTATGTTAACGAGTATGAGGGTTTCGACCCTCATACTCGTCGTAACCGTGATTCCGAAAATTAACCTGTACGCAGATGATATATTGGGAAAGTGAGAAACAAAACTGTTGCAAATATCTTGCCTTGTAAATTATGAAGTAGCATATTAAGATGCCATCAGCAAGTCTTGTTAACTGATTATGTTTCATGAGATGGGAACGATAAACTCCTTGTGATTTTTGGCATAACTACAATGCTGGAGTTGTGAATTTATTGTAAGTACTGCCAGGATCCTGAAGCCATGACCCAAGCGTCTGGAATCCGCTGTATGATTTCTCTCTTTCCTTAGAACTGCACCTAAACATTTGTCGAAGCCAACGTCTGCTCGCTCTCTGCTATTTCACCTCAAGAAACATCATCAATTCTGGCTTTCTAGACCGAGTTGAATCTTGTTCTTGCTAAAAACTCAGGTCCACTGAGGTATTCGACTTGAGCACGTTTAATTGCAGATAGCTCTAAAAATCATCTAATTCGGTTGGAAAGTGGAGTGCCAAAATCATTTTCCATTTGGTTTGAACAACATAAAGGATTACATATTTGAGAAGTTCTTAAAACAACAAGTAGTGAAAGAATTATAAGGTAGGCATAATAAGGGGAATTTAGAAGTCAAATGGATAAATATGAGGTAGACATTTTTATTACTAGGGTGTGTGGTAAGCTAAGCACACCTCGACTAACTCTAGAAACCAATCCCACTGTTCAGGCTAATAACAAGAAGAGAGACCGACATCCTTAGCATGTGCATATTTAAGGATAAATTGGTTACAGGTTTTCTCCTAACCGTCAGATCACTAAGATGTGTCAAAATAGGTTTCATGCATCTCATTAATATGACTACTATTTTTTTTTTTTGCCAAAAGTTGAGAAGTAGTATTTATCAAAAGATCTCCATGGGGGCAGGTTGTGAGTCCACAGATCGAACACTCCAACAGAAAGAGCGTATAAGCGCATAGATGCGCCGCCCTACAGAATAAGAAGAAACCCCCCAAAGGAGGACGAAACCCCCCGAAGGAGGACGAAACCTCCCGAAGGAGGACAAACCCCCCAAAGAGGGGACATTATTAAAATAAATAACAAAAAAAAAAAGAAGCACCGCAGAGACATCCGCCGCCACTCTTTCGCAACTATCTTGATAGACTTGTAACCACCACCTCTGCCTATTACTTTTGGATCAAATTAACTTGGGGCTAACATTTTCACTCTCAAATTCTGTATGAAAGCCCTAAGGCTTTGTCAAGTTGAAACAAACTGTTTATTTAAGTTTGGTTGGCATTTTATGTTCTTTTGTTATGTTTTCTCTAATAAGGACATGTTTGGAACATAGGAAAAAGAAAGGAAAAGAAAAGAATGGAAAGGAAAGGAGAGTGTAGTAAAATTATTCTTTGTTTTGTTAATTTTCCTTCTTGTTTCCTCTCAAACCAAATATATATATATATATATATATATATATTTATTCCCATCATTTCTTTTCTTTTTCATAGGTTCCAAACAAACCCAAAAACCTGGAGGCTAAAGAATATGTTGGGTTTTTTACTAGGAGTATACAAGTTTCTTCCTATGTTATACAATGCAATTTCATTTTTGCAAGCAGCCTTAATCCAGAAAAAATTTTCAATACCACGGTTATTTATAACGCCCTTACATAGGATATGAACCTCATATATGTATAAGTTCCACACCATGTAAAAGAGGCGTTACAAATAACCGTTACATCGAAGATTTTCTCGTTAATCCACTGTCCATGCATTACTAGATTCCAGAGAAATGACTGTTGGTGGGGCCAAAAACGTGCCCAATTAAGGCAAACGGTAGTTGGGTTGTTTTCTCCTGGCCACTTGGGGGGAATGAATTGGTGACCAATAATTTCCCACAAACACCCACAAATCTCTGCGTTTGAGAGAAGAAGAAGAGGAACCCAGAAAGAAAAAATGCTATTCTCTGAGTATTATTGACCATGAGAGGATGAAGAAGAAACCTCGAAATCATCACTCCACCAGTACCAAAGTTCGAAGCTATTTCGTTAATACCGACAACAAGAACAACAGTAAAGGCGTTCTCGAGCTGTTGTTGCCTTCGGTTTTCTCGTTTTGGTGTCTGGTTTTCCTGTTCCATTCCAAACTCGGCCTTACCCATGAAAATGGAGGTATTTTCTCACCGATTTGTATTTGTTTTTATCTATTGGCGTTCTTTTCCATTCTCATTTTTTCCCCGTTTTTAGCGAAGCCCTTTTCGTCTTTCTTGCCTTTGGATTGAGAGAAAAGCAAAGAAAACAGAAATGGAGGAAAAACCCACATCTTTTTCTTTTTTTTCTTGATTTCTCATCCTTTCTCACCTCATTTAGTGATCCAAACAAGTGTCATAGGCTTTTACTTTCTTTTATTTTCCTGTCCTTTTCACAAATCAAAGGGGCTGTGATTTGGAAGCCCTTTTTTGTGATTAATAAGTAATTGTGCTCTGTTCACTTGTATTCAAGTTCAAGCTTTAGCTTAAAGATTAGAAGTTTAGAACTGCTATTTGAATGATGGAATCCACTAATTTTACCGTTTCTTGTTCCTTCTTGATTTCCTGTTTCCATATTAATCAATTTTGTTTGTCTGTGTCCTAGGAATGTTGTACTGCATGTATTAGTGCCTCTATCTGTTGTTAAGTGGAGTCATAAATTTGTGTTTTAGACTGCAAAGAAATGATTTCACCTCTGCCTTGGTTCTGAAATCGTATATTGATGACAAAGACACCTTGTGCATTTGTGATTTGCAACAAACTTCAGAGTCATTACCAGATAAAGGAATTGGTAACTCCATAATTGGACCTATTTCTTTATTTGGTTATATTACTATGTAATGTTCGTATCATTCATCTTATGCAGGGAACTTGCAAGTTGAAAATAGAAGCATGACTAACTCCAGTGCTCGTGATGATAAGCTTTATGACTCTGCATATTCTCTCGTCGAAAATGAAAACAAGAGTTATGTAAATCGGGTTCTGATAGAGTTTAATGCATCAATAACTAGTAATGACTCTCCTGTTCTTGATCATCACCCTTCGACTCCTGAGCACTCGCTCCGCGGAACAAGTGAATGGGAGGAAGCAGTAAAGAGCTTTCTAGGCTACCCGGTGTTAGTTTGTGGAATGCAACATCAAGAGCAACTAAAGCAAAAGACATTAGACCAGATAGGGAAAGCCCATTCTCCTTATCTTAATCTAGATGAGTTTCGTAATATTACGAGGCAAGAGAAGGGTGGGATTGCATCAAATCGGCTTGCTAACATCACCAACCGGCTTGAGCCTGATGGAACATCATATAATTATGCTTCAGCAACTAAGGGTGCAAAGGTGGTGGCTCACAATAAGGAAGCGAAAGGCGCTAGCAACATATTGGGGAAGGATCATGATAAATATCTGAGAAACCCGTGTTCCGTTGGGGGAAAATTTATCATCATTGAGCTAGCAGAGGAAACTCTTGTCGACACAGTCAAAATTGCGAATTTTGAACATTATTCTTCGAACTTCAAGGAATTTGAGTTGTACGGGAGTTTGATTTATCCTACTGAGACATGGTCCCCAATAGGAAAATTTGTTGCTGCAAATGCAAAGAATGCTCAAAGCTTTAAGCTTCCCGAACCCAAATGGGTAAGGTACTTAAAGTTGAATTTATTAAGTCATTACGGGTCGGAGTTTTATTGCACAATGAGTGTTGTGGAGGTATATGGCGTTGATGCAATTGAGCGGATGCTTGAAGATCTCATAGTGGCTTCTGAGCAATCTGCAACTGCTAAATTACCTGACCCTAATTCAACTGTGTAGCCTTCTTCAATACCAGAATCAGAAATAAGTGAGCAGAAAATAGATGGTGAAGTTCAGAATGCAGTTCATACTTCCAGTCAAGGGATCGAAGGCATTGACGAACCACAGAAGCCTAACTTGCACCTCAAGAGTCCTGTCACTAGCAACATTCCAGATCCTGTAATGGAAATTAGACAACAGCCAAATGGAAGAATTCACGGTGATGCTGCACTAAAGATCTTAATGCAGAAAGTGAGGTCACTTGAGATAAACTTATCAGTCCTGGAGGAATACATCAAGGAACTGAACCGAAGACAAGGGGACGTAGTGCCCGAACTTGAGAAAGAGCTATCTAGATATTCGATGCTTTTAGAGAAGAGTAGATCAGATATTAATGAGCTCTTGGAATGGAAGAAGATTATGGTATACTGACCTCTGAATCGTTTTAATGGAGGATATTGTTTTAACCCTACTTTTAACTTATTTGCATTAATTTTTTTTCCAGGACAAAGGAGTTACTGACCTTGAGGTGTGGAAAGCTGTTGTCTCATCGCGAATGGATGAAGTAGTTAGAGAAAATGGGATGCTGAGGTGAGCAATTTTTCAACCTAGAAAATTAGTTTACACATCTTCAGTTGATTTTAATGTGTTCCATTTGTAAGCACTGCTCTCGTGATTTGTTAAATTTAGTTTTGTTTTCCCTATATTTCGAATCCTACTTATCTATACCATAAAATGTTTCCTTCTGTTATTTACTGGAATGGGAAACTCTCATTGATCTATTATAAAGCCACAGATCACTAAAAATGCCACTAACAAATGTGTTGATTTTATTTTATTTCTCTCTATTGAGAATCTTTTGTTGAATTACACATTTACAAGCTTAGGCTGCTACGGATTTCAGTGGTTGTCAAGGAAAAGCATTAAGATGTGACCCAAAAGTGACAGATCTTAGGTTGTATACGGGATCATGGAGGACCATGAATACTTTACATAAATGTGAAAGTGTATGATATGTAGTTAAATATATTCGACCTTGCCTTGGATACATTAGATTCTATAATGTTCCAATTCCGACTAATAGTGTTCACAATTAATATGATACATAGAAGAGGAGGTTGATACACTTTGTGCTATGGCATACTTAATTTGAGGTTATTTATTCCACCTGTTTTGGGGTGAAGGTAGGCATTGAAAATGCTATTCGAAGGTGGCTAAATTCTTGAGCTTTTGGTTGCAACAATTTTCGATATGAGCTGCTCTATGGATTGGTTTTATCCCTGTTATAATGCTGATTCCTGATGGTTTATAGCTTCTGGGTTTCCACTGTACGCAGCTTCATGAAACAACCGGATGCCATTTGTTTTCTTCACCATAGGGTTTGAGCAAGTGTTTGATAAAGGTGAAGCTCAAGTAACAAAAACTCAGAACTAAATTATTTCTGTACTTAAGACTTAATCAAAAGCTTAAAAATCTGTGCATTAGGTCATTTCAATATTCAGCCACTTTATAGGAAGAATTTCTGTTCTACAGTGATAGCTGATTAGGTAGGACAACTAGATGTCCATTCAAAATGTAGGGTTCCTTCAAAACCTATGAGCCTCTTTTGAAGGGATACAATAACTCTCAGTGGTCACCATTATTGTTATCATTTATCATTTTCCATTTGCTGGATAATCACAAATCATCAGCTATTATTTCTTTGTAACGTATCTGATATGCTTTTACCTAATTTTTTCCACCCCTCTTTCTTCGGGTATAAAATTTGATTCTGCAAATTAGATGTAGAAAAGGTCGTAAGCGACCAGGCAAGTCTGGAAAAGAAAGAGATTGCTGTTGTTAGGATCACGGGTCACGGTCTCTCTGTGTTGGCAAATTCCAAGACAAAACACACATTTATTTGTATCCCTATTTATCGAGATGTATTTTATTTTATTTTATTTACAGAGTGTCTGTTTAGGAAGTGGAAGGAATCTTGTTATGTAATTGAGAGTGAGTGATAAAATAGGAAAGATTTGATTGTGTGAGGAAAGAATCGCTACAAACGGAAATCAGATGAAGCCGGATCTTTTCCTCCATGTCTATCAAATGCATGAGATTAGCTTTCCAAGTTATTGGCACATTTAGTGGTGGAAGCTTTCAATTTACGTGAGGCAAAAAGGAATGCTGGTCTTGATATAAAAAGACAAGTCTATGAGGATTTTTGTGATACACAGGGACAGCAACTTTATATCAATTTGTGCGGGATATTGAATGACAGGGTTTTTATTCTTTTGAATCTTGGAGTACAAAAGAAGATCGATGGATCTTTGAGCGTTCAATACAACTTCAAGAAGTTTACAACATCAACTCAGTTAATCTCTTAGCAAAGTCCTTCGGTGGATTCCGGAAGGCTTGTGGATTCAAGGCAGTGGCGGTCAAGCACTGGGTGTGGTGAACGTGGATTCGGCAAGTAAGTCTTAGGGCGATTTGTGAGGATTCAGAATCGTAGGGTAAGATTACTTGTAACCGCACAATGTTTTATAGTGTTTGATTCCTTCCCGTGGTTTTTTCCCGTTTAGGGTTTTCCACGTATATCTTGGTGTTCTTTTGTTTATTATTTTCTGGTGATTGATTGGGTTGATATTGAAAAAGTTTAATACATAGCAAATATTTTTAAACCTAGGCGAGCTAGGAATCTTTCAATTGGTATCAGAGCGGGTCGCCCGTAATATTAGGGTTTATTCCTAGAGCGGATCCTAATTTTTTTTATTTGCTATTATGGAAACCCCTAATAACTCTGCTATTGCGAAACCTTCTCTTTTAGATGGGTCTAATTATGCATATTGGAAAGCTAGGATGAAGGCTTATTTGAAATCTCAGAACAATCGTGTTTGGCTCTCGGTTGTTAATGGCTATACCGAGCCTACCACAACTGTGGAAGGTAAAATTGTTCGGAAGCCTGATGAGTCTTGGGATAACACTGATCACTTGAAAGCGACTCATAATTCATGTGCCCTTAATGCTATTTTTGGTTGTGTGTCTATAGCTGAGTTTCAACGTAATTCAACTTGTGAAATAGCTAAGGATGCTTGGGATATTTTATCCATCACTCATGAGGGGAATAGTCAAGTGAGACAACAAAAACTTCAAAGTATTATCATTGATTTTGAGATGATACGGATGAGTGACAATGAGAACTTTGGTGATTTTTATGCGAGGCTGAGTGAAATTGTGAACTCAAGCTTTAACTTAGGCGAGCCTATTTCTCAAGAGAAAATAGTTAAGAAAATCATGCGTTCTTTACCTAAGAGGTTTATTACTAAAGTTGAAGTCCTTGAATGTTTGCCTAATTTTGATTCTATGAAGGTTGAGGAAGTTATTGGCCACCTCTTAACTTTTGAAACCAAATTGTCTCAATATAGTCCTCAAAAAGAGAAGAACAAAAACGAGGAAAAATCCTTAGCTTTTTTTAGTTTTAAAGATAGTTTCAAGGTCTCGGATAGTGATGACGATGAATTGGATCAAGAGGAAATGGCTTTGTTTGTTAAAAAATTTGGAAAGTTTTTTAAAAAGAATAAAACCTTTGGTCCTAGTTCGAAAGATAAGAATGGTAGGTATTCCAAGGGTAAAGAGAGGAAAGAGAGCAAATCATCGGGTCCCCAATGTTACGAGTGCATGGGGTTTGGTCATATTGCCCAAAATTGTGCTACCAAACTGAAAAATAAATCCTATAATGTCAGGACTTGGGATGATAGTGACTCTGACGAAGAAGAAAATTGTGGGGGAAATAGTAAAGTCATGGCTTTAGGAGCTTCTGTGCATCCTCATGTGAGTAACTTTAAATTAGAAGATGAGAGTGTGAATGGTGAGTATTTGAGCAATAGTGAAAGTGAGGAGGAAGAGAGTTTGCAAAAAGCCTACAATAAACTTTTCAAAGAAAGTTTGAGGTTGACTAAGACTAACATTAAGTTATCTAATGAAGTGAAGATGAGTGATGAGTCTTACATGAAACTCAAGCAAGAGCTTTTGGAAGCTCAAGCTCAGGAGAGTCAAGTTGGGAATAATAGGGACTCTTTATTTAAAGAACTTGTTGAGATTAAAAGCATGAATGTGAAACTTAGTATTGATTTGCATGCTTCTTTTGAATCTAACAAATTACTTGAGTTAAAGGTAGCTAATTTGCAAGCTGAGCTTGACAAGGCCAATGCTACTTTTAAAATAATGAATGCAAGTTCAAAGAAATTAGAAGACATTCTTGGTGCTCAAAGAAAAACAAGTGACAAATCAGGCCTTGGCTTTCATGAAGCTTCATCATCTCAACAACTCGAAGGTAAAGTAAATGAAGCAAAGTCTAAAGAGGTAAATCCTAAACCTAATAGCATTAATCCTGCTAAGAAGCCTCTTTATATTAGAAAAGCTAATGTTTCGAAATTTGTTCCTACATGTCACTACTGTAGTGTAAAAGGTCACACTAGACCTAATTGTTTCCAATTGCATGGTTACTTTCCTCGTGCTCGTATCACTACTAATCATGTCAACACTAGGAGTATGACACCTAAACGTATGCCTAGCAAACCAAGTAGTGCTGTGCAAGTTAAGACTAGACTTATTTGGGTGAGGAAGTCAGACTTGAAACATCGAGCGAATATATCTACCAACCTTTTAGATGATACTGGATCATCCGGAGGAGTAGACCTTGCCTTTTAAAGGCTTGCTCTTAATTAATTGCATCCAAAGTCTAGGTTGATTTTCTTGTCTATCTTATACCTAGAGCTATGATTTTTTTTTAGTTGTGCTTAGTTTCTTATCGCACTTAGTTTATATTGTTTTTTTTATTGTTTCCTAGACTGTCGTTATTTCTTTTAGGAAAGCAAAAAGATTTTATTTTTGATATATGATTGAAAAAGACAAACATTCACATATACCAAAAAAAAAAAATAATAATTAAAAAAAAAGGCAAAAAATTCTCTTCGCACTGAGCATGTTGCACTTCTTGCTGTCTTTGCTATATCTCATACTAGTACATCTCATGATTCGTACTTGTCATGCATGCCTCTCAAGAGCTACTTTCATGAGAATTTCATCGAAAAATCATGTGTCTGGCAGTCATTGCATGTGTTTGTACACGCCCTTTATAGCCTTAAGAAGTTGATTCTTATCTCTTTGGGTGAGTATTTGTCCTTGTGGTGGACACCCTATGTCATTCACCTTGGGAATTGACCTTTGACTTGCATACCCCATGTGAGGTCGATTGGCTCGGTTTGATGGGTTTAAAAAAAAGAAAAAAGAAGAAAAAAAAGAAGAGCAAATATAAAAAATTGAGAGACCTGAGGAAAGGGCTACCTCTATGTGCACGTGTAAGCTACCATTGACTTGCACCTCATGTATTCTCTTTTTGCATCATGGATTTAAGCTACGGCCTTAGATGTGTGAAAGCCGCCCGTGACGGTGCAACAATATTGTGTGATTATTTGATATAAGGTTGGCATCTCTTGAGGGGGAGATACACTCATTTAACCCCGATTTTGATATGATCATGCTTCTTGCGGGTTGGAGTTGGTCTGCTGCCCTTGTGGAGAATGATGTAAGTTGGTCCTTTCTTGGTTGATATGACCTCATAGGGATGAGTTGATTCTATTGTTAAGGCTATCATTTCACACACTCACTATGACACTTGCATGATTTCATTCTCATGGTCGTTCTTTGAAATTTTCTTAGGGTAGCTCCTCTGAAAGCAATCATTACTTGGGGTACCATGCGATGTTTCTTTTGTGTGTGATATATCTTGGTGATTGAGTGCTTCATGTTATATTCTTTTGTCTCTTTGAGATCCCTCTCTATGGGTATATATGGCGGATTGTAACGAGGGGGAGCTTTTCTTTGTTTGGTGAGTGGGAGTATCTTGGTTTCATCGATATATCTGTGTTTATGCCTAGTCTATATGCACTTATTTGGTTTATCTGCGTGTCCTAGCATATGTTGTTCCTTTATCTCTGCTCTTTCTTTGTCAATCCATGACAAAAAGGGGGAGAAATTTGTTTGCTTATAACAGATTATGTCTTTTAGTGTTTTTGCAGCTTCACAGGTTGTGACCTCAATCTGTTAAGGGATTAGTTTTCCGTGTTGAGTGTGTTTTGTCATGGAAGTGCCAAAGGGGGAGATTGTTAGGATCACGGGTCACGGTCTTTCTGTGTTGGCAAATTCCAAGACAAAACACACATTTATTTGTATCCCTATTTATCGAGATGTATTTTATTTTATTTTATTTATAGAGTGTCTGTTTAGGAAGTGGAAGGAATCTTGTTATGTAATTGAGAGTGAGTGATAAAATAGGAAAGATTTGATTGTGTGAGGAAAGAATCGCTACAAACGGAAATCAGATGAAGCCGGATCTTTTCCTCCATGTCTATCAAATGCATGAGATTAGCTTTCCAAGTTATTGGCACATTTAGTGGTGGAAGCTTTCAATTTACGTGAGGCAAAAAGGAATGCTGGTCTTGATATAAAAAGACAAGTCTATGAGGATTTTTGTGATACACAGGGACAGCAACTTTATATCAATTTGTGCGGGATATTGAAAGATAGGGTTTTTATTCTTTTGAATCTTGGAGTACAAAAGAAGATCGATGGATCTTTGAGCGTTCAATACAACTTCAAGAAGTTTACAACATCAACTCAGTTAATCTCTTAGCAAAGTCCTTCGGTGGATTCCGGAAGGCAAACGGAAGGCTTGTGGATTCAAGGCAGTGGCGGTCAAGCACTGGGTGTGGTGAACGTGGATTCGGCAAGTAAGTCTTAGGGCGATTTGTGAGGATTCAGAATCGTAGGGTAAGATTACTTGTAACCGCACAATGTTTTATAGTGTTTGATTCCTTCCCGTGGTTTTTTCCCGTTTAGGGTTTTCCACGTATATCTTGGTGTTCTTTTGTTTATTATTTTCTGGTGATTGATTGGGTTGATATATCGATTGTGGGTTGATATTGAAAAAGTTTAATACATAGCAAATATTTTTTAACCTAGGCGAGCTAGGAATCTTTCAGCTGTTCTGGTAGTGAGCTTTTGCTTTGCATTTCTTGCAATTCTCAGGTTAGTTTCAGAGCGAGTATTGATATCTTCTGGAGCCCCAGTATCTGGCAATCTACGCAAGCCGAGTAGAGGTTGGATTCTGATACTTGTTAGCAGCAGTATGACCATATTCATTACGTTGCTCTAGCCAGTCTTCTATCTTTAGCTTTTGAGATGTGGATGCTTCTTTAGTATAGGAATTGGAGCACCTAACATCTGCCCATCAAGGGTTAGACTTAGTTTTGTTTCCTTCAGAAAAAAAAATTCCTTCTCTCATTGTACCACTCTGAAACTTGGTAATGCTGTTGTATTATATAGTTGAAGTTTCGGACTTCAAAATCCTTATTCGTGGTCAAAACCAAAGCCATACGGTAGAAAAAGAAAACAAAATTGTAGAGTCTTATTTATAAATTCTGCATGAATTTTGAACATATAATTGCAAAGTAATTTAAGGAGAATGGCAAGGCAACCTTGTAGTTGTCAGAACATGCATACACTCCACCTTCCATTGCTCTCGCATGCGAGTATTTGGGTTCGTGTGTATGGAGGAGGCAATGGAATGTGGAACTGGCTTGTATCTGAAATTGGAAAACGTGGAAACTGGGATTGAAGCAACTGCTATATTTAGGGGTGTTCAAGAAAACCGTCCGAACCGTAAAACCGGTCTGATCCGGGCCGAACCGTCCTATTTGGTCCGGTTCTGCGGTTCTACGGTCAGGTTATGGTTCCAAAAAAGTAAGAACTGTTAATTTTGGTTTGGTTATTGGTTCTCAATTAATGAATCGTGGTTAGAACCGAACTGGACCATTTAAAACTAAGATAAATATAGAAAAACATATGTGTGTGTAATTAAATATGTATTTGAATTTGGTAGGTTAATATTTTCCTTGCTAAACTTTATTTATTTAAAGATGAAATCTCATTTGTTAGGAAACCTTTTATTTTCTTACTTCCTTTACTATTCCAGCAGATTATCTTCCTATTTCTTTAATTTTATAAGTTTATATTTTGTGAATAAGTGTTTGGATGCTTATTGGATAAAACCGGAACCGAACCAAAACCGGACCGGTCTTGTGGTTTGGTTCTGGTTGGGTTCCATGCATATATTGGTTAGGTTTTGGTTCCCAATTTTCTAGAACCGTTTGAAAAGAAAGGTAGCACAGATAAGGAGGATATTCCTACTGAGGATTCTAATGATTATTTAAATTTAATCAATAAAGTGGTTTACCAAAAATGGCACGTTAAGATAAACTTGGTAATACAGAAGGAATATACAATCAACAATATAATTGCGCTAGTTGATAGTGGAGCTGACATGAATTGTATTCAAGAAGGTATAGTTCCAACTCAATATTTTGAGAAAACTTCTCAAAGTCTCACTAATGCCAGTGGATCAAAAATGATGATCAAATATAAATTAAATAATGTTTACATTTGTAACAAAGGAATCTGTTTGGAGACAACTTTTCTCTGCATAAGAAACCTCCAACAAGAACTAATCTTGGGAACTCCTTTCTTAGCAATGCTAATGCCTATGCAAACCAGTACTGCTGGAATAACTGCCCATATTGATGGCCATGAAATATTCTTTGAATTTGTTTCTCCTCCTGTTTACAAAGAGGTAAATGATATTATAAGGAAAATATCCAATAAGGATAAACAAATAAATTTCCTTCAAAAAGAAATAAGAATAATGGGAATTGAAGAGACTCTTCAGAGTCCCACAATGATAAAGAAAATTTCCCAAATACAAGAAAATTTCAACAAAGAAATTTGTAGTGATATCCCTAATGCTTTTTGGGATAGAAAGAAATATATTGTTTCACTTCCTTATGAGAAGGATTTTAATGAAAGAAAAATTCCTACAAAGGCAAGGCCTTCTCAAATGAAACAAGAATATCTAAAGATGTGTCAGAATGAAATTGACAGTTTACTAAAGAAACAACTAATTAGAAAAAGCTATTCTCCTTGGAGCTGCACAGCTTTTTATGTTAATAAGAATGCTGAGAAGGAACGAGGAGTTCCAAGACTAGTTATCAATTACAAACCCCTCAATGAGGTTCTTATGTGGATAAGATATCCCATTCCTAATAAAAAAGACTTGCTTGATAGACTGAATAAAGCAGCTATCTTCTCTAAATTTGATTTAAAATCAGGCTATTGGCAGATTCAAATAGAGGAATCTGATAGATATAAAACTGCATTCACTGTTCCTTTCGGTCACTTTGAATGGAATGTAATGCCTTTTGGTCTGAAGAATGCACCTTCAGAATTCCAGAATATTATGAATGATATTTTCTATCCATATGCTGAATTTGCTATTTGCTATATTGATGATGTTCTAATATTCTCTCAGAACATAGACCAGCATATTAAGCATCTTAGAATTTTCAAAGATGTCATTAAGAGAAATGGACTTGTTGTTTCTGCCCCTAAGATGAAATTATTCCAGACTAATGTCAGGTTCTTAGGACACAATATCCACCAAGGGAAAATTATTCCCATTGATAGAAGCATAGAATTTGCTTCCAAATTTCCAGATGAATTAAGAGAGAAAACTCAGTTACAAAGGTTTCTTGGTAGTCTCAATTATATCGGAGACTATTATAAAGAACTGGCACAGGATTCTGCACCTCTTTATGATAGATTAAAAAAGAATCCCCTGCCATGGACATAAATACATACCAAAGCTGTCCAAAAAATTAAATTGAAAGCAAAACAACTACCTTTCGTAGCAATTGCTAATCCAGAATGGAGAAAAATAGTTGAAACAAATGCCTCTAATATTGGTTATGGTGGTATTCTGAAACAATACAATCCTAATACTTCTAAGGAAGAATTAGTCAGATTTACTTCTGGACTTTTTAAAAATGCTCAGGCTAATTATAGCACCATAAAGAAAGAAATTCTTTCTATTATCAAATGTATTAATAAATTCCAGGATGATTTGCTAAACCAGCATTTCCTGATTAAAGTTGACTGCAGTGCAGCAAAACAGGTTTTAAAACAAGATATTAAAAACCTGGCTTCAAAGCAAATTTTTGCTAGATGGCAGTCTGAATTGTCTGCATTTGATTTTGATATTGAATATATTAAAGGGGAAAATAATTCTCTCCCTGATTTCCTCACTCGTGAATTTTTATAGGGCTAATGTTGCCAATCAGCCGTCAAAAGGCTGAAGAAATACATGCTTCTTCAAGCAATATGGATGAATCTTTCATCAAACAAGTTGCTCCTTCCATAGCCCAATCTAGGCTAAAATTCATAATTGAAAAAGATAAGAAATTCAGGAAAGCCATGGATAAACATATCATGGCCAATAGAGAACAATATTTCAAAAGATATCTTCCTACCAGATTTTATCTTAAAAGATGGATGAATGGCATAACTGCCATTGACCAATTCTATGATGAATATGGATACTCGGATGAAGAGGAAGAAAATACTATGGCGAATCGTGTAAATAAGAAGAGAATTCGTCAGATTCAGAATAAGCTGAATATATTATCTCGTGCGTAATTTTGTAGATGAATAGACCACCAGATCAAGGTCGCGGCCGTGGAAATAACCGTCGTGGTAGGGGTAGATCATCCAGGATTCACTTGAATCAAGAAGTAACTTAAAGAGTTGTTGTTTTGAGAATGGTATTTCTCAAAATATAGTGAGAAACAATTACAAGATTACTTCTAGTACTATTACTTCTAAGAAATCTCTTAGATCGAGAATTCCTAAAATTTAGGGAAACAGTTCCCTCATTGTCCTGAACTATTTGTTCAATTTGATTAATTATTGGTCTCGGTGGGACCGCATTGGTAATAGTCCAATTCTCAGGGAATGTAATTTCTTCCCAATTGATTAACCTATTGGTTGCAATATTAGAAGTCAACATATTGGTTTCTATTAAGACCGTTTGATCTGGGGACGATAAATTTCGAACCCTAGGATTCAAAGTATTCATTACTTTATAATAAATCCTGTAGATTACAGCTATTACCTCAGATCCTGGTAAATAGTCATAACCTCTAGTTTGGATCCTACAATTTAGGACCTCACCAATATTCCTATCTGTCAAAGATATTGTTAGATTAGGATAGGCATTGAAATAGACAGGACCATGACATAAATTGGTCTCTATTGCCCCCATTATTGAGGATCTCCAATTATTACATCTGCCATCTCTCAAAGTTACTTGGAGACAGGTATCCATTCCTAACAGTGTTAGAGGTTTAAGGGCAACTTGCACTAAACCAATATGAATATAATTGTAGTTTCGCATATGAGCTAAGAGATCACTTCTATCTAGAAGATTAATTATCTTATCATTAAGCTCTATGCTTTCTATTTTTTCCTTGGTTTTAATTGCCAAGGTACTTCTAAATTCAAAAGTTCCTCGTCCATAAATAGTTGATGGACGAACTGGAGGGATAGTCCAGTGATTCAATTGTTCTTGCACATTGGCATATTCCACTAATTCGGAATTCTTAATCCTATCATTATCAGATCTAAATAGTCTTCTCATTGTGAGATTGTGTTAGTGCTCATATAAGATATTTTCTTATGATTTTGCCTTCTTTTTTTTTTTTAATGAAGGATAGCATTATAAGTAGCACGTCTGTCAACGATTTACCGGATTGGGTATTCTAAGAAAATAATCCCTTTTACCCAATGGTTTTATGGAAAATATTTTTTTGAAATTGATAGATCTATTAATGTTATCCAAGAATATCATAGGAATTGGAGAAGTATGTCGGGAACTGTACTAAAAGCAAAATACCCCCCAACATTTACACCAAAATTCAATTAGACTCCCAACCTTTTAAAAACTTCAATTTTACTCCCAACGTTATCTTCCGTTAATCAAAACGCCCCCTTCCGTCCGAATGACTAACGGATTTCGTTAAAGCCTTCGTTAAATATCGTCCCGATCGAATTTTGATGATCCGAGCCGCTCAATGTGTTCAAAACATGATTTTAAAGGTACCGCAAGAAATCAGCAAAAAAATGACCGGGAAGGGCTTAATCTGAACAGTTTTTTGTTGAATAGTTCAATAAAAAACTGTTCAGATGAAGCCTTTTCCGATCATTGTTTTTGTCGATTTCTCGCGAGTACCCTTAAAATCATGTTCTAATCACATTGAGCGGCTCGGATCATCGAAATTCGATCGGAAAAGGGGAGGTGCATACCGAAGCAAAATTCGGACGTCCGGACTTAACAAAATCCGGATCAATCCGCACCTCCCATTTCCAATCGAATTTCGATAATCCGAGCCGCTCAATGTGTTCAAAACGTGATTTTAAGGGTACCCGTGAGAAATCAACAAAAAAAATGACCGGGAAGGGCTTTATCTGAACAGTTTTTTATTGAATAGTTCAATGAAAAATTGTTCAGATGAAGCCCTTCCCGGTCATTTTGTTTGACTAATTTCAAGCGAGTACCCTTAAAATCACGTTTTGAACACATTGAGCGGCTCGGATCATCGAAATTCGATCGGGATGCTATTTAACGGAGCTTTTAACGAAATCCGTTAGTCATTCGGACGGAAGGGGGTGTTTTGATTAACGGAAGATAACGTTGGGAGTAAAATTGAAGTATTTAAAATGTTGGGAGTCTAATTGAATTTTGGTGTAAAGGTTGGGTGGTATTTTGAAATTTTCACTTCAATTTACGAGGTTATCCTCAACAATTCAGTTATTTATGACAGTTGCGATACCTGAGCAATTTTAATCCGTGGCTGATTTGTCCACACCAAAAGAGTGCTCTCCTTACCTCGAACCCAGGGAGGTGATGTGCGGTACCATGTTGTGCAATGTGGTTGGACGGGTGAGATTACGCACAACACCGTGCAATTCGGACCGTTGATTGACGAGATTAATGGTCCGGATGGCACAGCACACTTCCCCCGCGTTCCCTTACCCCAACTTATCAGCGGAAAGTTTTTGTTTGCTCCCTCCTTTTTCAGAGAAATTGTACGCATTAGTGGACCTTTAGGGAAGTCAAGGGTCATCGCGCTCCTGGCCTTTCTAGTTTTGGTTGTTTTAAGATCCATAAAAAGAGAGTCTTACATGAACACGAGAAGCTCGATCAAGTGGACCCAGATGTTTAAAATGACAAAAATATTACTGAGATTAGATTTGAACTAATTTTGTAATTTTTGCGTAAGTTATATTTCATTATTACTTCGTGTTGACGAGAGAAAGATGTACAAAATTATAAGAAAAGCATTCAAAACTAACTAGTCATGGAAGTTAACAAATTTTGAATTATTTTTGTTTTTAGTAAACATTTCAAAATTTGTCACGAGTTTCAAATTTTTTTTTTTAGAGTTCTTTTATTATGAACCAATAATTCATAAAAATTGACGTAAAACTAATAAGATTTCCTGTGCCCAAACCTCTGAACTACGAACCACACCCCTCTCTTCTCTTGTCTCTCGCCATTAACAACTATCTGTATTTTTGCTCAATACCACTGAGATTGTGCAATGCTTAGCCCATAAGAAGGTGGTTTTTGGTTGCATACCTCTGTACCAACCTCTTTGTGGTTTTCTAGATTTCTTCCATTCATGATTTTAATCTTCCATACAAATGAGATATTACCCTTGATATGGATTGTGATCAAATATCGACTAGGCATGATACAACAACAAAGGAAAGATTAGGAGTGGCTGAAAAAGGAGAAAAAAACTACATGAAGTGCAGATCTTTAGGGCAGCAGCAGCAGCACTACCATCAGATGCTTACAAGAAAGCCCATATAGGTAAGTTGGTGATTGGCTACTTTAGCTCAAGCAGTACTGCAATCGAACTTATGCCCAGAGATCTAGAAGTGTGCAAACAATCTTGTAAATCCTCGTCGCAAGCTATTAAAATTAACACATCTTCCTCATCTTTATACTTGATACAGTAAGTTCCACCCTCGAGGTTTAGCCTTTTAGCCACTTCTTGCTGCATCTCTACTTATCTTGACGACAAAGATAGCCGAAACTTTATCGTATTTTTTTCACATGTTGCCCTAATTGGCACCATATTCGCATCTTGGAATGATGGCTTTATGTGAGCAACACTAGTTGAGGCTTGATTTGAAGGCAAATCACAATTAAGTTGTGGGGCTTGCCCCAAGTTCTCAACAGGCAAGGGCTGAAATGGCCGGGCCTTTTTTATGTTAAGATGTGGCCACCTACAGATGCCAAAATCCCTACAGACACGCTTCAATGTAGATATGCTAACCTGCAAAACAAACAACTCAGATAAGATTTCTCCTCTATGCTGCCAAAAGCCCAACAATTTCTATCTAAAGCGAGACCATCAAATTGAAAATTACAATCTGGACAAGGAAACTTGGATTTTAATGTTTGGGGGGGGGGTGTGTGTACTCTTTACCTTTGAGCTCCTTTGCAGCATCTTCACGCCTCATCTTCGAACATTTAAGAATCTCCTCTAAAGAAACTTCAATTCTAACTCCAGCTTTTTTATGTTCCTCATCTTGAGTCTTTCTTTTACCTTTTTTTGAACTAGATACCACAAGGATGATTCGTTCTGCAGTCATAGCATACATTCCACTGTTTGTGACATCCTTTGATGGCTGATCCTGTTGATCTTGCTGCAACATTACTCCTCCATCCTGTAAGAGTTCAAGACCTGGAATACATGTAGTAGCTGGGATCATTTGAATGGAATGACTATTCTGACCATTTTGAAAGTCGATAACTTCTACGGATAATGCTTCTCCCAATCCTTGCCCAGAAGTAAGCTTAAAAGTTTTGAAATATTCCTCCATCGTTCCCAATATCAACCTCAACTTGGTCAATATGTTCTCATCGTTTTCTCGCTTTCGGGCAAAAAGAACTCTAGCACGTACAATTCATCTCCAGTGTAACCACTTTGCAAGAACATTGTGAACCAACCACCTAATTCGCATCATCGGGCATAGGGTACTGTAGACACCCTATTTTGGACTTTTCAGGATAGTTTATTTATGGTATTTGATTCCCCGATGATGAAACGGGTCAAGAACATCCTGAGATTGTTAGCGTGTTTGAGCTTTGAGCATTCCAAAACCCTTTCAGATCCCTTTCAAACCCTTTAAGCCAGAGCCAAAAAGCCTCAACAAAACCCTACTTGCATACGCTGGTACCAAACTGGCGTGCGCTGGTCATCTGCCACGTGTCAGTCATCGGTCAACTTTTGACCGTTGACCAGGCAAGAACTGGCGTACTCCACTCAACAAATGGCGTACCGCACTTGTGCCCTCCGGTCAAACTTGTGTTTTTCAGCATGCAGAAGCCATGGTTAGGGGTCTATAGCACATGGGAACCTTTTAATCCGCCGAAAAATCAATTTTCGCCGGGGGACATCTCTTACACACCCATCCCATCACCTTTTTCTCATCCAATGAGAGGCAAGCTTAAGGGCTAAGTAACCAGCCCCTAACCAGCTGGCTACTGCCCCTCTCTCAGTCCTCTCTCCCCCCTATATATACTCCCCT
This sequence comes from Rhododendron griersonianum, assembly GCA_018127125.1. Taxonomy (NCBI): domain Eukaryota; kingdom Viridiplantae; phylum Streptophyta; class Magnoliopsida; order Ericales; family Ericaceae; genus Rhododendron; species Rhododendron griersonianum. Next base: position 174,956 of record JACTNZ010000032.1, on the reverse strand, counting down.
CTCCCACTCTTGCAAAGGGTTACAAAAAAAAGACAAGAACTCCAAGTTTCTTTCTCTCTCTCTTCTTTTGGCTTCTTGTTTGCTCTCCTTCAACCCATTGAAAGGGTAAGCAAGCAGCCTTTTCTATACACCATCTACACCCAAACACTTATCATCAACCATTCAACCCTCAAGTTCAAAGCTCAAACATCTCTCAAGCCTCAAGACCAAAGGTATATCTTTGTACTGTCTTTCTGTTCTGATCCCTGAGGGGGCTGGCAGGGTCAAGGCTCTAAAGCTAGCAAGGTGTCAAAAAAATATTTTCTAACTAGAATCGGCGTGCGCCGGTCAAAAGCATGCGTACGCCGGTCCTTGACAGTACGTACAGTTTTAAAATTTGGTCTGTCAAGAACTGGCGTACTCCACTCAACAAGTGGCGTACCACACTTGTGAACCCTTCAGAACTGGCGTACTCCAGTTAACGACTGGCGTACTCCAGTTGTGAACTAGGGTCAGATCCTTGTTTATGCTTTATTTCTTGTCTATTCATCACTGTGAGCATGCCTAATAACAAGTTTACTGTTTTTTTTCAAGTTAAAGTTTGCTAGCTTCACTTTCTTAAATACTAGTGTCTGTTGCTTTGGAATGCCTCTGGGAGCCTTCTGGTCATGTTCCAGAGCCCAGATGATGCAAAGCCAAGCATTGGATGAATGGGACCAAATGGCGCACAGTGTCACGTTACCTGCGCACGCCAGTTGTCTCTCATCCAGTGGCTGGCCCTTGCATGGCAACTAGGCCCCTGGCCTCTGCTTTCCTCCCCTCACTGTTTAAGGGGTTTGCTTTTCATTTGGGGCTTTCAAGCCCTTTACCTGTCTGTAATAGCTTAGTAATCTCTATTGACTGCGTGGTTTGTCCTGGGTGTGCACTGGTCCCTTCCAGAGCCCAGAGGGTTGAGAACAGAAGCTGTGGTCTTAGGCTCACCGGCGCACGCCAGTTGTGGGGTGGCGCACGCAGATCATGGCTACATGTAGTGGCTTAGACAGTGCATGCAGGCTTGCTTCTGTGTGCACTACTGCACAAACAGCGTGCACTAGCTTGTCTAAAACAACCACAGAAGCTTGTTCTCAATCTATTATACTTGTGTAGTTCGAGCATCAAACATCCATAAACATTTTGTCACATATTCTTGTATATAAACTGCAAATGTGCTACAGTTTTAATCCCCATTAATTGTTCCCCCGCCCTAACTGGTTAAAAGAATGATCAAATAATGAGAGAAATGCAAATGATTTATAAAACGCCTGAGTAGAGATCGGTCTCCGGACTGGGCGAGGGGGGTGCCATAAAACCCTTCCCCTCTCGTAATCTGGCTCCCGAACCTCAGATTTCAAAGGTGACGACGGACCAGTCTACAAGACTTTTTCAATTTCAAATCAAATTCAATTCAAGACATTTTCAAAACCACGGTTTCTTGGGTACTCTCCGCAAAACCCGAGTGGCGACTCTCTGATCTGCGAAGCGTTTCGCCGCGCTTTCCGCGAGATAGGGCGCACCCGAAATTTTCATGCACTAAAAACGTGGGATTTTTTGGGGCGTGTGCCCACAGGTACCAAGGGGGACTCAGCTATGGTGAATTGCTTTACGTCCGAGTAGTATAACAAATTAGGTAATGGAAGTATCCTCCCAGTAATGTGCCCCTTTTTTAAGAGACAAAATTTACTGACATTCGCGGAAGCTAAAAGATCATAAGACCAATCATCGTCATCTTCTGCGTTAGTATTATAGTCTAGAACAGAGATTTGGAACTGGCTTTGCAGTAAATCGTTGCAAGAATGGCAAGAGACCCATGCCAAAGCCAAAGGGAGGTTATGAATGTTACACACGGATTCATACACCATCTTGAGTTCTTGAAAGGCAGCCGTAAGAGCTTCATTCTTGTCCCAATACTATTTCAAATGTATTGTCACGTTAGGATACTTGTGAGAACATATAACTTCCAGACATAATACAAGGGAAATAAATGCAGATTAACATTGCATGAGGGTTTGCCATGCACTCACTTGCATTTCGCAGTGTTCATATCCATGAAAACATAGCAGACCAAACTCCTGCAAGGGAATGGAAAGAAACAACTCAGTAATCTTGAATACTCAACATACTATCTGAAAAAATATATTCAATATCTACAAGTAAGGTCAAAGTAAAGCAAAGCAAAGTAAAAAAATTATGTTGTCGCATGTATCCAATTTTGACACTTTCGGTTCCATCTTGAGCTCAATTTGATGATTAGAATCATTCAATTTGTCGAGCTCATTTACAAGTTAAACCAAGCCAAAAATTACGTTGATTGCATATTGATCAATATGATTTAGAATACATTCACATTGAAACAAGTAGACACATACACCAAATTAGAGCCCATCTATTTGAAGATTAATATGAGCAATATTCAAGCAAATAGATTTTTGGCCAGATTATTCTACTTGACGAGCTCTATACAATGAGATGTTCTGATCATCAAAATGAGTCCAGGATATACCCGAAATTATCAAAACTGGACCCGTCCATTTTTTGGGTACCAAATGGATATGATCCAGGTCCTTTAATGAATTATTAGTAGGTATAAAAGTGACAATTTATAGGGCAAGGCTGGACATCAAATTTAACCTTTCAAAGATACATTTTAAAAGGACGTTCATTTACCCTTCAAGAGTTGAATTCCCAAGTAGACAAACATTAAGGGGACAAGGGAGTAGAAAACAGGCTTAGTTGAGCTACTGTATATTTTAATTGATTGCGAACTGTTGTGAAATTTTAATGTACTCGCAAGCGCACAAATCGTACCGAAGTATAGTATGGTGAGAGCGAGGTCGAACCCACAGGGACTTGTGATTTTTTATAGGAAAACTAAATAATTTTAAAGTGATTAAACCCTAACCTAGTTGACAAAAAGTTGTGATTGATTCTTAAACTAAAAGTGAACAGTAAAAATAAAGAACTAAATTATCCAAGACGATTAAATTAAAGCTTCTTTTTAACCAAAGGAGAAAATACTAGGGTTTCGGAATCCACACCCATTAACTAGTATCATTAGATATTCATGATCACTGACTTTACCCATAATTTCTTCATGATAATCTAAAAGCTAATTCTGTTATCATGGAAAATATCATCGTGAAAGTTCATCAAAAAGTCTAATGTTTATTCCTCTCCGCTCGCATGTATAAAACCAAATTATTAATTGTATCCGTTTTTAACAAATCACAATAAATATCCAGTTTTATAGTTAACGATGAAAAACCAGCGTTCAATATTGCAAAAGACAATTCCAAATCATGAGAAAAACATGATTGAACTCATATCCAGAATCTATCCCTAGCAGTTGATTTGGAGTAAGAACAGTTTAATCATATTCAAACCAAATATTCGGGTAAAATGAAATCTCATAAATATATAAATAATAATCGTTAATGGGGCTTCATCCTCAACCCTAGTTGAAGAGTTTAGCCGCTCATGGAGTTGTTTGCTCCATAACTGTGATTTTATTTTTACCCGTCGATTGGGTGACACGTGGCTTAGGAGAGATTGATATTTAAAGAGGTGACTCCGGTTTACCTTAATATCATAGGTTTAGATTGAACAAATCCAGTTGTATAACATAAAACCATAGCAAAGGTTTTGAACATTATATTCCCGTCGATTGACCAATATATGGTCTATTTCCGTTTAATAACTGAGTATTTATTGGACTTGTTTACGTTGACGGTTCATTTACAGGTGTTAAAAGGAGATACACATAGACATTCTCATGATCGTGGGGCAGTTTTGCTCAGCAATACTTGGAGCAGTTCCACAACGTGGAAGTTACTCGTTTCACCGATCGTGGGAGCAGTTCAAAGGCATGATATGAGGGAGTAACTGCCATCTTTGGAGGGAGTATTCAAATTCAAATAAGGAGGCCTATTTATGGAGAAGTTCGTAGCAGTTTTTGGGACACACAAACAACGCCATCAGGCCTTTATCTTTTCTTTTCTAGGAGTAGTTTTAACTTGTAATCGTTCACTCGATAATCTTTATCGATTGTTCTTCTACTTTGAAGTTTAATAAAGTCCGTTTTTATTACTCTTCTTCCATAATCCATCCACTTCATTGTTTGCTTCCAAAGCAGTCCTGAAACACAGCAAGGAACCAAACTCCACTTTCCACAACCACATTCTAGCAATTCAAAACACAATTTCCCGTCGATTCTACCGTCGATCCCCGTCGATCGGATCAATCCAGGAAACTTAGTAACAATTTTTGGCGCTAGAAGGAGGGCTCTTACTAATTTGAAAGTAAGACATGGCACCGAAGACGAGAAATCAATTACCAATGGATGGTAATAATGATAACAACAACTCTGCCAACAATAATGGTGGAAATGAGGTGAATGAAGGAAATGTGACTGATCCAAATCAGAGGATTCCAGAAATAGGCCAGTTAAATGGTCCAGAGGGTGAATCATCAAATTTGGTTCAACAATTCGCGAGGTTGCTGAATAATCCAGAGAGTGAGATAGCCAAAACAGTGATGACTATGTTTAAAACTGCAATGGCGCAAAATCAAACAACTCAACCAACAGTTGAAGTGCCAGTTAATGTGAATGTCCATCCTGGACAAAGCAGTGGACAAACAAATCCGATGAATGACATACCTTTTTCTCAGGTATTTGATAATCCTGCTTTTGATGCCATTTTTACTGGAGTCAATGGGATTCCTTTGGGAAATCAAAACTATGGACAAAATCAAAGTTTTTATCAAAGTATACCAACAACAATTCCAATTAACACAGGATTTGGGAATAATGGGAATAACAATCCAAATCCGTTAATATGGGGATTGGGGGTCAAAATCTTAATGCAATCTAAATAGGAATGATAATAGGAGTATGCCAAATATGGCTAATGTCGACCCCAATATGTATGGATATGATCCACCAACATTTAATCCCAATGGGAGAAGGCCAGATCACCCTTATGGGTATGAAATGATTCCTGATGTTCCTAATCAAACAGGAAGGGTACAAGAACCCTATTTGAGGGCTCAACTTATGAATATTATGCAAGATATGTATGGTCCTGGGTTGAGAAGGATTGAAAAACCTATGTTTAGAAAACCATACCCAAATTGGGTTGATAATGTGCCTTTTCCTAGGCATTATAGGATCCCAGATTTGGTTCTTTTTAATGGAGAAGAAAATTAGTCGACTGTGGAACATATTGGACGATTTTGCCTTCAAATAGGTGAAGCAGACTTGGATGAGGCATTAAAATTGAAGTTGTTTCCTCATTCTCTTACTAGAACTGCTTTTTCATGGTGTATAAGTTTACCTCCAAATTCTGTTCATTCTTGGAGAGAGATGGAAGAACAATTTCATACTCAATTCTTTAGGCATGCACCAGAAATTTCAGTAGCAGATTTGGCCAAAATTAGACAAAGACCATCTGAATCTGTTGAACAATATATGAATAGATTTAAAAAGGTCAGAAATCAGTGTCACTTTTACATTCCAGAATCTGAGATAGTCAAAATTGCCCAAGAAGGGCTTGATTATGACTTTAAGAAACATTTTACTGGAACTGAATTTAGAGATTTGTTTGATTTTACTTCAAAAGCCATAGGGTATGAGGCTATCCTTTTGGAAAGTGAACTCAGAAAGAATAAGTCACTTGGTACATATTACCAAGACATAGAGGGTGATGTAGAGATTGATGTTGCTCAAGTGATTGGTAAAGCTCCAATTGTATGTGATACTTTGACAAAGGCTGAGAAGCCTGTAAATATGCCATAATCACATCCGCATAGAAGAAACCAAGCAAGTTTTAGACAACATTCTTTTGATCTGTCTAAAGCAGACCAGTTGTTTGATGAACTAATAAATCAAAAGTTTTTAACCTTATCAGCAGGACATGTTATTCCACCAGAAAAGGATAGAAAAGGGAAAGATTATTGCAAATGGCATAATTCTTTTAGACATAACACTAACAATTGTGTTACATTTCGAAATTGTGTGCAGGACCTGATCCAGAAAGGTTTGTTGCAATATGCCAAAGGAAATAAGGAAGTAATGGGATAGACATTGATCCATTTCCTTTAGTAGATGTAAATGTGGTGACTGCCAGATTGAGGAAAGGAAAAATGGCATCCCAAGTAGAGCAAAGGATTCAAGAAGAAGAAGATATCATGGAAACTGAAGGAGAGTCAGATATTAAACAGAAATTTGAAAATTATTTCTGTTTGAGGTGTGATAAAGAGATAAAGTCAGGAGAAGAAGTGATTGCTGGGAAAGAATATAATGGAACTTATGCAAAAGATTCTATAAGGTTTAATACCATGGGGGGTAATGATTTGCAGATTTATGTTGGCCCAAAACTGATATTTGAAGGTGAAGACCCAGGGATTTTTGTTCCATCTGAATCTATTAAATGGTATGGGGAAGATGATGGACCATTTTTATTCAAGGGGTTCCCAGTGATTCCAGCAATACTAGAAAAATCAGATCCAAATCTGATATATCCACCTATTTTCAGAGGAAGAGGTGCATATTCTAGGGGTATGAGACCAAGAGGTAGGCTCACTTTTGTTAGAGGTGAATATCAAGGAAGAATGGTTGTTCCACCAAACATTGAGCATCACATGTGGGATACAATGAGACATCCGAAATTCCCAGGTGTTGGGGAATTTGTTCCTATTACTAATACTCAGAAAAGAAGGTTGCAGAGAAAGATTTTAGAAAGAGAAAGAAGAGATTCATATATGGTAACAGAGCCAACACAATGGCCAGAATTGAATGTCAAAGCAATTCCGAAGCAACCAACTCCTATGGTTTGGAATAGGGAATCAACAATGCCTAAACCAAAGGCAAAAGAGACAGAGAAACTTGGGGGGCAAACTGTCAAGCCAACTATTGCCCAAAGACTTGGGGGGCAAAGTTCAAATTCATCAGGTTTTTCTGTCCTATCCATAAAAGAACAGAAAGAAGAATTTAAGAAGAGTTTGAAGAAAAAGATGGCAGAGTTTCAACAAGTTTTATTAGAAGATGATGACGATGATGACTTGTTGTCTGTCGACAGTTCAGAAATAATGAAAGATGATCCAAAAGATGACAAGAGTGAAGCGAACTCTCAAAAGTCTACTACATTTGGTCAAGCATTGGCCACAATCCAATTCGGGTTAGTTTCTCCTACTAAGCTCCCATGCAATATGATTTTGATACTGCCAAAAACCTTTCAGGCAAAACCTAATCAACTAACTAGTGTAGAAGGAGATGTGGAAGATAAGACAGATGCAATAGTAAAAATAAATGATGAACAGGAGAAAGATTTCCAAAAGGAATCTATAAGAATTGAAAAAGATACGAAAGGAAAAGATATTGTGGTACTTAGATCTCCTGATGATGCCTTGGTTAGGCATCTAAAACCTTTATATATAATGTTGCATATCAATGGACAACCTATTAATAAGGTTTTAATTGATAATGGGGCTATTGTCAACATCTTACCCTCAAAGATGATGAAAGTCTTAAATAAAAAGAAATCAGACTTGATTCCAACAGAAGTGACAGTTGGTAACTTTGCAGGAGGATGCTCACCTGCTAAAGGTGTGATTTCTTTGCAATTACAAATTGGAAGTAGAAAGATGAATACAACTTTCTTTGTCATTGATTCTTCCTCCAATTACAATGCCTTGTTAGGCAGAGATTGGATTCACATAAATGGATGTGTTCCTTCTTCTTTACATCAGGCATTGATATTTCTAAAGTAAGGGCAGAATGAAAGGGCCACAGAAATGGAGATTTTCTGGGCAGATAAACATCCATTCAGGGCAGATACCAACAATGTGGAAGCAGGACTATATGATGAAGACTTATGGCCAATTAAGATGGAAGAGTCAGAGGTAAAGTCGACAGGGACAGGTGTTACTGAAAGCCAGTTTCTTAAATATATCAAAGATGGTTTTCAAGAGTTAAGTAAAGATTTTGTCAGACCTAACATAATTTTAAGGTCTAGTAATGCTGAATCCAAGAAACATTAAATCAAGTGGATGAGCAGTTGGCTACTTTGAAAGCCACTTTTAAGAGGTTGTTTTCTTTTATTGTGTCTAGAAAATTAGAGGTTGATGAGCCTATTTCTTGTAATTGGGCAGACTGTGTGATAGATGACAGTCCTTTATCTCTAAAGGAATTAGCTATGGAAGATCTTAAAGCTGCTCCTGCTAAGCTTGATGATCTTAAAGCAGAGGTTAAGGATCCTTTAGAGGATTTTAATGTAGGAACAGAGGAAGATCCTAAAATTCTTCATGTATGTGCCTCTTTACCTGATGAAATGAAGGATCGTTTGAAGTATTTGCTGTCTGAATTTAAAGATTGCTTTGCTTGGGATTATCCTGATATGCCTGGTTTGGATAGATCATTGGTTGAGCATAGAATTCCTATTAAAGAGAATTTTGTTCCATATCAACAAACTCCAAGACAGATGACTCCTGAAGTACTAAAAGAAGTCAAGAAAGAAATGGAAAGATTATTCAAAGCCAAATTCATAAGACCAGTCAGGTATGTAGAGTGGATAAAAATGGAAAAGTCAGAATATGCATCAATTTTAGAAATCTAAATACAGCTTCACCAAAGGATGAGTATCATATGCCCGTGGTAGACCATTTGGTGGATGCTACTTCAGACCATCGATTTCTCTCATTTATGGATGGTTATTCTAGTTATAATCAAATATTTATTGCAGAAGAGGATACACATAAAACAGCATTTAGATGTCCAGGATCTATTGGTCTGTTTGAATGGATTGTAATGGCATTTGGCTTAAAAAATGTTGGGGCAACTTATCAAAGAACTATGAATGTAATCTTCTGTGATTTGATTGGGAGATTTATGGAAGTTTATATTGATGATGTAGTCGTGAAATCTCATACATTTGATGATCATATCGATCATTTAAAACAAGTCTTACAAAGAATGAGACAATATCAATTGAAAATGAATGCAACAAAATGTGCTTTTGGAGTTAGTGCTGGGAACTTCCTTGGATTCCTAGTTCATAAGAAAGGAATCGAAGTGGATAAAGATAAAACAAAAAGCAATTATGGAAGCACAGCCTCCAACAAATAAACAAGAACTTCAACAGTTCTTGGGACAGGTTAATTTTCTAAGGAGATTTATTTCCAACTTGTCAAACTCGACTTTGAGGGATTTATTTACTTAAGTTAAAAAGTTTTAACTTAACTAAATAAAGGGGGAATGAGAAAGAGATATATTATAATGTGAAAGATGTGTTTATATGAAATTTGGGGTTTAAAGTGAAAGAATTGGAAGTTTTGGGTGCTATGGCTAAGTGTGTGAGGTGTGTGTATATAAGTGTGTGGTGTGAGTGGCAGGGGAATAATTTCCCCTCTCCATCTCTCGGTCTCTCTCTCTCTCACGCTCTCTCTCTCGGCTCTTCCTATCTCTCTCACTCCCTAACCCAAAAACTCATCTCCAAATTCAAAACCCACAACAATCAACCTCAACCTCGTCTTCTACTTGCGTATTGAAGCTCGTATCTCGTTGGATAGAGCTCGGTTCGGAGTATTTGGTTCGGTTTGGATTCCGGAAGCTAGGGCTTGATCAATCTCTTCGATTTCGACTTGGAAACTCGAGGTAGGAAATTTTACCTCAATATTATATGCTATGAGTTGATTTTTATATATATCGTGCCCTAGATCGTTGGTTTCGTCGTTAGAACCTTTGATCTTGAGGTAGAATCGGGAAAAGCGACCGAGAGAAACCCAACCCCTACCGGTATCCGAAATTGTGGACCGGTCTCTACCGCGTTTTAGAAAGCGATGTTGTCACTTTTGTGAAATTTTGGTCTTCTTGTAGGAGATTAATCTCTACCGATAGGTATTCAAAAATCTGTCATTTTTGTGAACATTTGGGTCTTCTACCGGTAGATTAAATGTCTACCGGTAGACATTGAAAAATGTTTTATGGATGTTTGAATATTTGATCTATACAAGGGCATAACTTTTTCATCCGAACTCCGTTTTGGACAAATTTTATATCGAAATTCATGTACCGGAGGTCTACTTTCCAATGGTGGTGGTCTCATCTCCAAATTCTTAATCGATAAGTTTTGGTAGCCAAAATAAGATAGAGGTGTTCGTAAACGTCGGATAATCCTTTTGCTTAGAATCGTGTGGGTGAGACACGGATGTTCTTAGGCTCTCTTGAGTACTTAATTGAATGGTTTGACGAAGCTAGGGATATACTAGGCTTTGTAGTGGTCGTTGAGTTCCGTATGAGTCATTTGACACCGAAACGAGGGTTTAGAAAACATAAGGAATATAGGTGGGCGAAGGTTGTATGTGTTGGCATGCGATGTGAAAAAAACGAACAAGTAAAACATTCCCTTGAGTTAAACAATGCTAGGCGTGGATGCATAAGACATTTTCCTTATGCTTGATATGTGGTATGTGAAGGTACGGGGTGTACTTATAGGTACGGTGAGGATGTGCGGTATTGTGATATGTTTAAAAGGAATGGCGCGTATTAATTTATTAGTCGGAATCTTGATATGCTTGACAGTCTGAAAGGTTATGTAATGGTGGATTGAAGAATTGTGGTACAACTGATAGATTGATGATAAAGTTAATTATGAAATGAGGACGATTATGAAAAGTGTGAGAGATGACGCACGTGGTCGTTATTGAGGGAATAGACTCGGGGTGACCCTGCGCTCGAGGGAACTAGACCCGAGGTGACCCAAGTGATTATTATTATTGAGGGAATAGACTCGGGGTGACCCTACGCTGGAGGGAACTAGACCCGAGGTGACCCAAGTGATTATTATTATTGAGGGAATAGACTCGGGGTGACCCTGCGCTCGAGGGAATTAGACCCGAGGTGACCCAAATGATTATTACTGTTGAGGGAATAGACTCGGGGTGACCCTGCGCTCGAGGGAATTAGACCCGAGGTGACCCAAATGATTATTACTGTTGAGGGAATAGACTCGGGGTGACCCTACGCTTGAGGGAACTAGACCCGAGGTGACCCTAGTGATTATTGAGGAGAAACACCTGATTAAAAGAAGGGAAGAATTTTGTAATGAAAGGTTTGTCATAAAGAGAATTGATGGTGATAAGCGTGGACACGAGAAAGATCGTAGTATCGTATGAAGAATAACAAGATGATTTAGAATTGGTTATAGACTAATGTGGATTGATGTGAGTTTGTTGATGTATCTAGTCTGAAGAGTAAACGGTTAGCGACATTTATGGGAAGTCTAGGACACCTTTGACTATAGCGTGCAGTTTGTTGGTAATCATTCGTACCTTGGCTATATCTATCTATGTTCACTCTTTCATGGTGCTTGAATTACCTCATTTGCATATAGAGTTTGCGTAGACTTTTCTACTGGGCTAGTGTAGCTCAAGCCTATTATTATTTTCAGGTGCTAAACTCGGACTATAGCTTGCATGACTGGAGTGCTTGAAGTGTGGACATACCTTTGAAAGCTAACCAAAGGAGTTGTTTTATTCATCTTTGTAAATTTCCTTTGAAAGATGTATTTGAAACTTAAGTTAAAATTCTTTGACTTTGGAATATTTGTAAACCGTTAACTCTCTTAACTCTCGATACTTATGTCAATTTGGGGGCCGTTGAGCCAATGATGTAACATTTTGGAATCTTACGGATTTGGAACTATGAATGTGAAAATGGGAATACAGTAATCTTTTGGGTATCGTATGGAATATTGTGAGGTTTTTATTTATGAAAATCCTTTACAAATATGTTGAAAATCGAGGGCGTGACATAAAAAGTTTTAACTTAACTAAATAAAGGGGGGCATTGTTTGCTCCATAATTGTGATTTTATTTTTACCCGTCGATTGGGTGACACGTGGCTTAGGAGAGATTGATATTTAAAGAGGTGACTCCGGTTTACCTTAATATCATAGGTTTAGATTGAACAAATTCAGTTGTATAACATAAAACCATAGCAAAGGTTTTGAACATTATATTCCCGTCGAGTGACCCGTCGATTGACCAATATATGGTCTATTTCCGTTTAATAACTGAGTATTTATTGGACTTGTTTACGTTGACGGTTCATTTACAGGTGTTAAAAGGAGATACACATAGACATTCTCATGATCGTGGGGCAGTTTTGCTCAGCAATACTTGGAGCAGTTCCACAACGTGGAAGTTACTCGTTTCACCGATCGTGGGAGCAGTTCAAAGGCATGATATGAGGGAGTAACTGCCATCTTTGGAGGGAGTATTCAAATTCAAATAAGGAGGCCTATTTATGGAGAAGTTCGTAGCAGTTTTTGGGACACACAAACAACGCCATTAGGCCTTTATCTTTTCTTTTCTAGGAGTAGTTTTAACTTGTAATCGTTCATTTGATAATCTTTATCGATTGTTCTTCTACTTTGAAGTTTAATAAAGTCCATTTCTATTACTCTTCTTCCATAATCCATCCACTTCATTGTTTGCTTCCAAAGAAGTCTTGAAACACGGCAAGGAACCAAACTCCACTTTCCACAACCACATTCTAGCAATTCAAAACACAATTTCCCGTTGATTCTACCGTCGATCCCTGTCGATCGGATCAATCCAGGAAACTTAGTAACAGGAGTCAAAACACATAATCATATCATAAAAGAACTCCATGAAAGCTTACAAAATTAAAGTAGTTATTTTTCTTCCCTAGCCCGTCCTCTGTCGCTGCTCCTCGAGATGTGCCGTGATGGTGTTGCTGCTGCGTGATGTCCTCCAAGCCGTGAATCTCCTCACTGCCGTGACCCTATTGCCTTCTTTTTAAATAGGCTGCTGACGTAATGCTAATGGAAAGAGAATCCACATATTCTTCAAATTTTCCTAACTCTACTAAGTACAATTAGAAAGGAAATATTTTTTTTCCAAGAAAACTCTAATATTGCATAGTGACAGATTATATTGGCCTTTGATTTCTTCTTTTCCACGTTGGTTCCTTCACTCACATATCTGCACTTTTTATTCCACGGCTGAAATAAGTAAAGGTGTCATCTTTTTCCTGCAAATTGATTAATTCAATATAAATGATCAAAAGAATAATAACTATATCTAATTAGACAAAATAAATTACTAACATTATGCGTTATAGGGATCTCTACATGTCAATATTTGTACTTATCACGAACCTCTGAAAATCGTTGTTATATTATGCTCCGTTTGTTTCGATGTAAAATGTTTTACAACGTAAAATATTTTCCATGTGAAATATTTTTTCTGAAAACAAATTTCAAACTTTTATTTTTCGGTATTTGGTTTGCACTTGAAAACTATTTTTAGAAATTGACAAAATAGTGTAGACAGAGAGCGGGCTTAAACGGTGGAGAGATATGAGAATATTGTAATTGAATGTGTAACGCCCCCAATTTTGGGTACGTTAAAAGGACGATTTTATTGAAAACACAAATGGAGTCTGGCTCTTTATTACATCATAATTCTCACAAGAGTACTTATATTCAACAAAAGGAGGGAAACTAGGGTTCCTAACTACAGCTCCGCCTGCTCCTCCATCCTAGCCAGCTCCTCGGCTCCGAATGCCTCCAAGGTGTACAGCTCACCCTGTTCATCTACAAAGTCTGACACACTATACCAGCGTCGTCACCAGTATAATATGTCAGGGTCACCAAAGGTAACACTATGAGCTAGGCCTGTCAACGGATCGGATCCGATCCGGATCCGGCAGATCCGGATCTGGATCCGGATCCGATAAGACTGGATCCGATCCGAATCCGATAAGACTCAGATCCGATAGTGGCAATCCGGATCCGATCCGAAAAATTTGGATCCGATCCGAAAATCCGAATCCGATCCGAAAATTTTTTTACTTCAAAAATTTTAGGGAAAAAATATATATATATATATTTTTAAAAAATTATTATCCAAAAAAAGAATAAAAGAAAAAATTGAAAATAAAAATACAACTTCTTAAACATTTTTTTTTCAAAATAAAAAATTTACTGTTTTTTTTAAAAAATTTAAAAAAAGTTTAAAAAAAATAAAGTTCGGATTCAGATTGATAACGGATTTAATCCGATCCGAATCCGTTATCGGATTCGGATTATCGGATTATCGGATCGACGTTATCGGATTCGGATTCGGATCCGGATCGGATTTTTCGGATCGGATCCGGATCGGATCCGATCCATTGACAGGCCTACTATGAGCTACGAAAGCTCAGTAGAACAAACCCATACCCGCTAACCCATAACTTACAACATAATAGGACATTGAAATATTTCACATGCATATTCAACAAGGCAATTAACAATGACACATCCACATTCACTATTCAATTATCGTTGGTGTCCGTGATATCCGAGTTTCTCCTACGCAACTTTTCGTAGACCGTGTCACCAAATTCATTTTTCATTTACCAAATCAACATTTCCAAAATCATCTTTACACACCCAATCTCGGTTCCGCCGCTCCGGGTTCCCGAGTATCCGCACAATGGTTCCGCCGCTCCGGATTCCCATTGGCACACAAAACTTTGCATTGGCTCCTCTCCACGGATAACCAAGCCATAACTCGGTTCCGCCGCTCCGGGTTCCCGAGTATCCTCACCATGGTTCCGCCGCTCCGGATTCCCATGGGAACACACACACACACCACACAATGGGCTACCAAGTTCGGCCACATTGCGGTTTTCAAAACACTTTCCTTTTTCCGAAACACACCTTGTCATTAACACACCCTAGGTGTCATGTTTCTAACTTTCCCAGTTTCTGTGTCTCGTTTTCATGCAACGACTCCGCGGTAGGACTTTTCACATAAGTAAACATAAATCATTCATTGTAATCTTGAAACTAAACTAGCAAGATCATCCAACTCTATGTTACTAATCATGCTCATGTCTATCTCAAGATCAAAATACAAATACTTCTAGTCAAGCGGTAAGTTCTTATCTTTCAAAAAATCCGTTCTTTCTTTCTTTTAGGGAAGTTCAAAACAACATATGTTTATTGAAATAAAAGTCGATTATTCAACATGCTCATACTTTCAAACAAGTTTGCTAACTAACTTTAATACCTTAACTTAATCATGCATTTAAACATACAAGTAATAAACGAACTTCTAGTTATACTTAGGGAAAGTAGATAGGGAAAGTCTACCGTTCTTCTTGGAGGTAGGGCGGCTACGGAAAATACGTCGGTGATCGGGCGGAGTAACTTCCTACGGAAAAGCTTACAGTAGCTTCGAAAGAGAAAGGTTTCTCTCGAAACTAGGTCTTGACTAAAACTACTAAACTTTATGGATCGAAAGGGTGGTCGAGTGGTGGTTTAGTGGCGGCCTAGGTTGAGTTTCTTGAAGAACTTCGAGAAAACTCAAGAACAAAGGAAGAACTCAAGAACAACTTAAGAACAAAAAGAACAAAGGAAGAACACAAGCTTTTCTAGAGAGAGAAGTGAATGGGTGAAGGTGTGAGTTTGAATGCTTGGGCAAGGGTCTTATTTATAGCAAAAACTTGGCTTATTATCCAAGGGATAAATTTTTCTCTAACAATTATTGTCCAATGGATAAAGGGTCAATCATGAAGGGTTTTGGTCTTGTCTTGTCTAGGAAAGAGTTTGCTTGTAAGAAAGATCAAAATCATTGGCTAGGTTATGTTTAAAAAAGCCTAGAATGGGTTGCTTGCAAGGAAGAACAAAATGATTGGCTAGGTTAAGTCCAAAGATGACTAGAAATGGGTTGTCATGAGGCAAATAGGCTTAAGGCTAATAGGTTGCTTGTGTAAGTAAACAAAACATATGCACACATTCCACTCCATCTCTCTCCCTCTCGGCCTCTCCTCTCTCTCTCTCTCTCTCTCTCTCTCTCTCTCTCTCTCTCTCTCTTCCTATACTATGTATATATTCCTTTGTATAGCTAGAGAAAATCTAGGAAAGTAAGTCTAGGAGGGGAATTAGGTTTAGGGCTATTAGTCTTTAGGCTTGCATGCATGGCAATGCTAGGTTTACTACTTTTGGAAGCAAAATGATGAGATTAGGCCATGACTTGTCTAGTCAAGTCTAAATATACATTGGCATGACTAATTTTTATTACCCAATGGGTAAACTTTTCCCTAGCAATTATTGACCAAAGGTTAAAGGAGGCTTGATTGTATGAAAGGGTAAAAAAAAGTTTAGATTTGGTTGTCATGTAGTACTTAGGTTGAGTGTGAAGTGAGTAAAAGAGATGGCTTGTTGGAGTGAGCAAAATCACATGTACTTCTTGGACTTTGGCAAGACTTATCTCTATTACCCATAGGATAATAATTTCCTTACAAATTATTACCCAAAGGTTAAAGAGGAAATAATGAGAAGGAATATTTTTTGAAGGTGACCTTTCAATGGAGAGAAAGAGTAAGGCTAAGTTTGCTTCTATTGGAAGCAAAATGATTACCTCCTAGGTCTAAAAGGGTTCAAGTAGGGTTTGGAGGGGTTCATAAGGTTCAAGGAGGGTTGAAAGAGCCCATCTAGGGTTAGGAGAAAGTAACTAGGTGAAGTGGTAGTTTGGTTCCTCCAACTAATCGGTTGGAAACTAATTCTACTTGCCAAGTAGGATTTCTAGCCAAGAAATATAATTTAAAGATTTTATTTACTCACTAAAAAAAGTATACAAGTGCTTTTATAAGCATACTTGTCTTTAGAAAATGACTAGCTAATTTTATATGAAGAAAACTAAATTTATAAGTCCAGAATTTTAGTAACGACAGATTTTTGGATATTAAAAAGGAATTTTAAATGAAATCCAAGTAATTAAAATAAAATTCAAATTTTTAACGAAATTTTAATTGACCAAAAATCAGGGTCGTTACTGAACGTGAGTCAGAACTGACGATCAAGGAAACTGAGCAGTGAGAATTGCAGTAGAAGGTAGCGGGTTAATTTCAGAACTTACAATGTTTCTTAATCAAAAGATTTACAAATAGAGTTACAAATACATCTTCCAAAATAAAATTATAAAGATGACTTGGTAACTCCTCAAAGTTAGCTTTCAAAACGGTGTCCACGATCAAGCACTCCACACATGAAGCTACTGCACCGAGTTAGTACCTGAAATGATGCAAGGCTTGAGCTACACTAGCCCAGTAGAAAGCTCTAATCTAACAATGTATGCATATGAAATGTAGGAATAATCACAAGATGGATAATGGCAACAAGATCCGATGAATGAACAATTACAGCAATCCAATTCCGACATTCCACTTTCGAAACGATCATGTGTCCCCAATGAACAACCCTTGAAAGCACTATGTGTCAACACGTGTCTCGTACAAGTGTTATGAGCCATAGCTCTTGCCGGGCCAGTTAAAGGACCCCGATGTCATCTGTCAGGCACCTTACCCATTGGGAGGTCCTGAAGTATCAAATATGAGCATATAGCTCCTGCCGGGCCAATTAAAGGACCCCGATGTCCTCTGCCAGGCACTCACCCGTCGATGAGTTCTGAAATATTCTCGTCGTGTCCGTAATATTTCAAAATCCCTTTTTCCGTCACGTTTATACCATTTAAACCCAACTTTGATACATAAAGCGATTGTTGTAAAATCATGTCCAACGAGCATTAGAGTCATGGGAATGTTCAATGAGGTCTTCGAATACAAGTAATCAAGTTAGGGATCATTTCGGAAGTGTTAGAGTAGGTTGGAAGTGATTGAAAACCAAAACGATGAAGTACGAAGCAAATCAACAAAAGCTGGAGATAAGCAACAGGTATCAATACCTTAACACAAAGGTAACGATACCATTTGGTCAAAAATGGTTCCAGACGCAAGGGTATCGATAACAATGGCAAATGATATCGGTAACAAGTAATTTTCTGAGTTTTGGAACACAAAGGTATCGATAACAAAGGCTAAGGTATCAATAACAAAGGCTGTCGAGCAGATTTTCTGCAAATTTCAATGGGTTTCTCAACAACAACATCAACAACAATAACCACGATCAATGGCACAAATCAAGCTACAAGAAACAAGTCATAAACATATATTGCAAGTTAGAACTCCTTACCTCAAGATCGAAGAACGAAATCGAAAGGTTTCTCAAGCCCTAGCCCCAAATTTTGCAACCGAAAGAGATACGCCTCCACCGAGCTCAAACCAACGAGAAAAGAGCTCCACTACACGAAGGAACGAAGGATTGATGGCTGTTTTGCGTGGGTTGGGGGTGATTTTGGTTGAAATTGTGAGAGAGAGAAAGGAGAGAGAGGGAGCCGAGAGATAGAGAGATGGACAGGACAGAGGGAGTGAGGAAAGGGGGAAATTTATTCCCTATACACACACACACATGTGTTATACACTAGACACACATCACACATTTACTCCTCAATTATAACCTTTTAACACAATAGCCCCAAATCTCCATAATCCAAATCAATTTCCTCCTTTTATCTCTTATAAACATTTAAATCAATTATACAAATTTACGGGTCCTTACACAACTCTACTCACCCCACACTTCCTACTTTCTTTGATTGAAATCACGATTATTGCTAAACTTTCGATTTTTTCTCTCCTGATTCCAGACGAGCCAAATCTAGTAGTAGAGAAGAAGAGAAAAAACCAGAGTGTTGCAATTATTTTCGATATGAGCTGCTCTATGGATTTGTTTTATCCCAGTTATAATGCTGATTCCTGATGTTTTACAGCTTCTGGGTTCCCACTGTATGCAGATTCCTGAATGATGAAAAACAACCGGAACATTGTCCTGCCATTTGTTTTCTTCACCATAGGGTTTGAGGAAGTGTTTGATAAAGGGGAAGACTTTAATTAACTGCTTAAAAATCTGTGCGTTTGGTCAATCAATATTCAGCGATGGCTCAATCTCTGACTTGAAACTGGAGCCTTTATAGGAAGAATTTCTGTTCTAAAGTGAGAGCTGATTATGGATTATCTAACACTCTTAACAGGTAGAACAACTAGATGTCCATTCAAAATGTAGGGTTCCTTCAAAACCTATGAGCCACTTTTGAAGGGATACAATAACTCTCCGTAGTCACCATTATTGTTGTTATCTTTTATCATTTTCTATTTGCTGGATACTCATCACAAATCGTCAGAAATTATTTCTTCGTAACATATTTGATATGCTTTTACCTAACTTTTTTCACCCCTCTTTCTTCGGGTATAAAATTTGATTCTGCAGATTAGATGTTGGAAAGGTCGTAAGTGATCAGGCAAGTTTGGAAAAGAAAGAGATACCTGTTCTGGCAGTGAGCTTTTGCTTTGCATTTCTTGCAATTGTTAGGTTATAAGTTTTAGAGCGAGTCTTGATGTCTTCTAGAGCCCCGGTATATGGCAATCTACGCAAGCCAAGTAGAGGTTGGATTTTGATACTTGTTAGTAGCAGTATGACCATATTCATTACGTTGCTCTAGCTAGTCTTCTATCTTCAGCTTTTGAGATCTGGATGCTTTTTAGCCTTTTCCTGTGCAGTTGCGGCTTCTATAGTATAGGAATTGGAGCAGCATCTCCAATGGGATATGTCAAAGCTGAGGTGGACAAGTTAACGGTCATTTTTGGCATCAAGTTTCAATCCAACCCGCATCTGCCTTCACTCATGCCAAAGTTGACGTGGATTTGACATCTCTCACTCCCATGCCAATTTTGACATCTACCTCTCCACATGCCAAATTTCAAAAACTACCTTTGGAAGTTCAAAAAAAATTATGTTGTTTGAGGATTTCCTTTTTTTTTCTTTTTCTTTTTTTCCCTTTTAAGTTTGAGCTCTATTTTTTTGACACAAGAGGGTTGGAGAGGGTGAACTTGGTGTCAAATTGAAAAAATTAAAATGCCACATAAGCTTTCAAAAAAAATTTGACATCACCAATTTGATATCTCCTGTTGGAGAGAGCATCTCCAACGGGAGATGCCAAAACCGAGGTGGACAATTAAACGGCTAGTTTTGTCATTAAGTCGCCATCCAACCATGACGCCTTCTATTATGCCAAAAGTGACATGGCTTTAAAGGAAGGTGACGTGGCTTTGAAGGGAAATCCCAACATGTCAACTTTGACATCAACCTTCTAGACTGCCAATTTTCAAAAATTGTCCATAAGCTTTCAAAATAATTTGACATAAGGGTTGGAGATCGAGGAGGAGCGTGATGTCAAATTGAAGATGTCAAATTGCGACATAAGCCTTCAAAATTAATAATTTGACATCTCCACTTTTGATCTCTCTTGTTGGAGATGCTCTAACATCTGCCCATTAAGGGTTAGACTTAGTTTTGTTTCCTTTAGAAAAAAAAAAATTCCTTAGCTCATTGTACCACTCTGAAACTTGGTAATGCTGTTGTATTATATAGTTGAAGTTTCGGACTTCAAATTCCTTATTCGTGGTCAAAACCAAAGCCATACGGCAGAAAAAGAAAACAAAATTGTAGACCCTTATTTATAAATTCTGCATGAATTTTGAACATATAATTGCAAATTAATATAAGGAGAATGGCAAGGCAACCTTGCAGTTGTCAGAACATAAACTCCACCTTCCATTGCTCTCGCATGTGAGTATTTGGGTTTGTGTGTATGGAGGAGGGAATGGAATGTGGAACTGGCTTGTATCTGAAATCGCAAAACGTGGAAACTGGGTTTGAAGCAACTGCTATATTCAATTTACAAAGTTAACCTCAACAATTCAGTTATTTTTTTACAGTTGCAATACGTGAGCAATTTTAGTCTGTGGCTGATTTGTCCACACCAAAAGAGTGGTCTCCTTACCCCGAACCTGGGCAGGTATTGTGTGGTACCGTGCTGTGCAATCTGGTTGGACGGTGAGATTACGCACCACATTGTGCAATCCGGACCGTTGATTGACGACAATTAACGGTCCGGATGGCACAACATGCCTCCCCTGTACGTGTTCCCTTACCCCCCAACTTATCAGCGGAAAGTTTTTGTTTGCTGATCCCTCCTTTTTCAGAGAAATTATACGCATTAGTGGACCTTTTGGGAAGTCAAGGGTCATAGCACTCCTGGCGTTTCTGGTTTTGGTCATTTTAAGATCCATAAAAAGAGAGCCATATATAAAGAACACGAGTGGCTCAAGTGGACCCAAATGTTCAAAATGACAAAAATACTACTGCGACTAGATTTGACCTAATTTTGTAATTTTTGCGTAAATCATGTTTCATTATTAGTTCGTCAACAAGAGAAAGCCGTACAAAATTATAAGAAAAGCATTCAAAGTTTACTAGAGTCAAGAAAGTTACTACTAATTTTGAATTACTTTTGTCTCTAGTAAACTTCTTAAAATTTGTCATGAGTTTCGATTTTTTTTTAGATGTCTTTCATGAGGAACCAATAATTCACAAAAATTATCGTAAAACTGATAAGATTTCCGACATTGGTTGGGAATTCCTGTGCCTAAACCTCCGAACTACGAACCACACTCCTCTCTTCTCCTGTCTCTCGCCATTAACACCTATCTATATTTTTGTTCAATACCACTGAGATTGTGCAATGCTCAGCCCAAACCAAGAAGGTTTTTGGTTGCATACCTCTGTACCAACCTCTTTGTGGTTTTCTAGATTTCTTTCCATTTGTGATTTTTATCTTCCGTACAAATGAGATTTTACCCTTGACATGGATTGTAATCAAATAACGACTAGGCATGATAACAAAGGAAAGAATAGGAGTGGCTGAAAAACAAGAGCATTACTTCCTCGCGTCGTGATAATTAATTGAACAACCAAAAGAAGAAGAAAAACTACATCAAGTGCAGAACTTTGAGGCAGCAGCCGCAGCACTACCATCAGATGCTTACAAGAAAGCCCAGATAGGTAAGTTGGTGATTGGCTACTTTAGCTCAAGCAGTACCGCAATCGAACTTATGTCCAGAGATCTAGAAGTGTGCAAACAATCTTGTAAATCCTCGTCGCAAGCTATTAAAATTAACACATCTTCCTCATCTTTATACTTGATATAGTAAGTTTCACCCTCGAGGTTTAGCCTTTTAGCCACTTCTTGCTGCATCTCTACTAATCTTGACGACAAAGATAGCCGAAACTTTATAGTATTTTTTTCACATGTTGCCCTAATTGTCACCATATTCGCATCTTGGAATGATGGCTTTATGTGTGCAACACTAGTTGAGGCTTGATTTGAAGGCAAATCACAATTAAGTTGTGGGGTTTGCCCCAAGTTCTCAACAGGCAAGGGCTGAAAGGGCTGGGCCTTTTTTATATTGCGAGGTGGCCACCTATGGATGCCAAAATCCCTACAGACACGCTTCAATGTAGATATGCTAACTGCAAAACAAACAACTCAGATAAGATTTCTACTCTATGTTGCCAAAAGCCCAACAATTTCTATCTCAAGTGAGACCATCAAGTTGAAAATTACAATCTGGACAACAAGGAAACTCATATCTTAAAGTTTGGGAGTGTTCTCTTTACCTTTGAGTTCCTCTGCAGCATCTACACGCCTCATTTTTGAACATTTAAGGATCTCCTCTAAAGAAACTTCAATTCTAACTCCAGCTTTTTTATGTTTCTTATCTTGAGTCTTGCTTTTACCCTTTTTTGAACTAGATACAAGAAGGATGTTTCGTTCTGCAATGACGACATTCTGTCCCTTGTTTGAAGGATCCATTGACTGTTGATTGGATGAATCTACTTGCGTTGTCACTTTTCCATTCTGCAAGGAATCAAGACTAGGCAAATCGTAGTTTTGTGCTTCACTAATGACATACATTCCATTGTTTCTGGCATCCATTGATGGCTGATCCTGTTGACATTGCCGGAACATTACTCCTCCATCCTGTAAGTGTTCAAGACTAGGATTAAATCTAGTAGCTGCGATCATTTTAATGGAATGACTTCTCTGACCATATTGAAAGTCGATAACTTCTACGGATAATGCTTCTCCCAATCCTTGCCCAGAAGCAAGCTTAAAAGTTTTGAAATATTTCTCCATCATTCCCAATATCGAGCTCAATTTGGTCAATATGTTCTCATCATTTTCGTCGCTTTCGGGCAAAAAGAACTCTAGCACATATAATTCATCTCCAGTGTAATCACTTTGCAAGCACATTGTGAACCAACCACCTAACTCGCAGCATCGGGCATAGGGTACCAAGGGGGACTCAGCTATGCTCAATTGCTTTACGTCCGAGCAGTATAACAAGTTAGGAAATGACAGTATCCTCCCAGTAACCTGCCCCTTTTTTAAGAGATAAACGTTACTGACTTGCGCAAAATCAAGAATATTATCAGACCATAAGCACCAATCGTCGTCGCCACTGTCACAATAGTCTTGAACCGTGAATTGGAATTTGCTTTGCAGTAAATCGTTGCAAGAACGACAGGAGACCCATGTCAAAGCCAAAGGGAAGTTTAGAATTTTACACACGGATTCAAACACCATGTTGAGTTCTTCAAAGGCAGCTGTAAGAGCTTTATCCTCGTCCCCGTACTGTTTCGAAAGTATTGCCACATTAGGATACTTGTGAGAACATATAACTTCAAGACAGAATACAAAGGGAAAAAATGCAGATTAACATTGCATGAGGGTTTGCCATGCACTCACTTGCATTTTGCAGTGTTCATATTCATCAAAACATCGCAGACCAAACTCCTGCATGGGAATGGAAAGGAATAACTCAGTAATCTTGAATACTCAACATACTATCTGAAAAAACATATTCAATATCTACAAGTAGGGTCAAAGTAAAGCAAAGCAAAGTAAAGAAATTATGTTGTCACATTTATCCAATTTTGACACTTTTGGTTCCATCTAGAGCTCAATTTGATGATTAGAATCATGAAATTTGTCGAGCTCATTGACAAGTTAAACCATGCTAAAAATTATGTTGATTGCATATTGATCAATATGATTTAGAACACATTCAGATTGAAACAAGTAGACACATACACCAAATTGGAGCCCATCTATTTGAAGATTAATATGAGCAATATTCAAGCAAATAGATTTTTGGCCAGATTATTCTACTTGACAAGCTCTATACAATGAACTGTTCTGATCATCAAATTAAATGAGTCTAGGATATACCCAAAATTATTAAAACTGAACCCGTCAATTTTATTGGGTACCAAATGGATATGATCCAAGTCCTTTAATGAATTATTAGAAGTAGGTATAAAAGTGACAATTTATAGGGCAAGGCTGGACATCGAATTTAACCTTTCAAAGATACATTTTAAAAGGACGTGCATTTACCCTTCAAGAGTTGAATTCCCAAGTAGACAAACATTACGGGGACAAGGGAGTAGAAAACAGGCTTAGTTGAGCTACTGTATATTTTAATTGATTGCAAACTTCTGAAAATCGTTCTCATGTTAGACTCCGTTTGTTTTCATGTAAAATGTTTTCCATGTAAAATATTTTTTCAGAAAACAAACTTTAAACTTTTATTTTTCAGTGTTTGGTTGGCACTTGAAAATTATTTTTAGAAATCGACAAAATAGTGTAGAGAGAGGGGGATTCAACGGTGGAGAGATCTGAGAACATTGGAATTAAACGTGGGTCAGGACTGACGATCAAGGAAACTGAGCAGTCAGAATTGCAGTAGAAGGCAGGAGGTTCATTTCGGAAAATAAATTACCGAAGATTTAAGGGTAAGTCATTTTCATCCAATTAATGAAAAATGTTTTAAATGTAAAATATTTTCCTCATTTTTTACACAACCAAACACCGGAAAATAGGTAAAATATTTTATACCCAAACAAACGGAGCCTTAATGTTAATAATTTATTTCGATGTCCATGTTGTATAAAATTTTTGCTATTGAATTTGAACGAGTTTCCTCAAGAATTGCCCAAATGCAGAGATAGTTTTCCTTGATGTGAGTATCGTATATGTATTCATTTGAGCTATGTGTATTTCCTTCACGGTTCATTAAACTTCATCTCGTTCTTTGTTCTTCATTACTTTTGTGTTTCGTTTGAAAACTCTTTTTTGTTGTTTTTTTTCCCCGAAGCTCCGTGAATATGCTTTTGAATATGGATACTATTGGGAGATGCTTGCAAAGCCCATGTTTTAGAATTGCAATCCAAATTTCTTCCGGATTAAGCGAATTATAATATTGAACAGTTTCGAATTCGAAAAGCTTCGAGTTGCTGGAGTGTTTTCTCAACAAGGCCAAAGTCTTAGACAGTGCAGCACTCGTACCAACCAAGAATTGACGGGTGGTGGTATTTTCTCGAGAGCCGCATATATATATTATGGCTCCAGTTTTGTGAAAAAGGAAGTCATCATACTTTGCCTAAAAAACAATAAGGTAGTAAAATAAACAGGGGAAAAAAGTAGAAGCGAGGGAGTAGTAATGAATGTTAGTAACAAGAAATTTAAAAATGCTAACTACTCACAAACCTGAAAAAAATCATACATGCGGCCCCGGAATTCTTTGTCATGCCAATATATATCTTTCTTACATAGAGAAACTATCTCAAGTACCCCGACACAGGTGTGGCTGGAATGTTCAAACACTGGCAGAGCAAAAGATGATCCAATCTTGCAACGTAAAGCAAGGTCGCGTTGTGGATACTCTTTAAGAGTGTAATGCTCCACTTCCGGAGTGGATTCGGGGAGTTGATTGAGGAAGACACGGCCAGGAAGCCCAAGTAGTTCTTGTGCACACTCTGCATCTGCGTAGAAGGAGTTATTATACTCCCTACACATCCCCATCCTATACGAACAAAGCCTATTTCTCCAATCCGAGGCATATGATGTTGTTGTACCAAGAGCAAAAGGTTGGAATTGAGTTGTAAGCAAAGTCCGCCCCTCCAACGTTTTTGTGGGTGCCCAAAATTGAACTAGGCACCAACTAAGTTCCTTCTTGAATACTCCCATCAGTTCTTGGAGAGCAAGGCTGATTGAGTCCGTAAAATTATCTGTAAATGAAAATTGAGGTTGAGCCCACAAAAAAAAAACATGGAAGAAGAAAGAAGAGAGAGAGAGAGAGAGAGAGAAGACTTGCCTAGTGGGCTCAAGAAAACCCATCCAAAAGTCGGACGCCAGGAAACAGGAATTCCATCAAATCGAGACCAATTGAGTCGTTCCTTTTGTATGTATTCCTTGAAATCGAGAGAGAAATAGTCCTCCTCAAGTCCAAGGATTGTATGGGCATCATCAACACTTCCGTGTATGGGCATCATCATCTTGAATTCTTTGCAGATGAATGAACTATCTTGTTCTTGTTGCCCCCTCACACTTCCCTCTCTTTTCTACTCGTATTATATAGGAGGATAGGAGTTGTACTTTCGTCACCGGCAAATTTTATTTATTCAACTGGTGCGGGGCCCAACAGAACACCCCTTAAGGGGCTAAACAGCCTAAACGGTTTTAAGGGATTAAGAGGTTAAAACGGCCTAAAAGGATTAAACGGCCAAAAATCACCTTCATAGACCCCACATCTTTTGCAATACAGTTAAACAAGCATATCATCTATTCATCTATTGGACCAAAAGATCCTCAATTTATCAATTTACTTGTTGATTAAGACAAAAAAAAAAAAATTAATTATCGGCAACACAAAAAATAATTACTTTGACCGATTCACAGTTAGGAAGAAGACGCTTTGGATTCTCGAGTAGTGCACAAGCCTCCCAGCCAACTAAATTACACATTTGATTTCAGTAAACAAAACCCACCATGACGATCTTGTGCCTTCTCCACTTTTCTCCAATGTGGGTGCCACTATCACCATTGTCTTTATTCAATTTTTTGTTTTGTTTATTAGTTTTGGGTTAAAATTTTGTGCACTATTGGTTTATCTCGTTCAGACAAACTGGAAAAGTAAAAAAATTATGACTTTTATCGAAATATTTTTGAAAATATCCAAGATAAAGCCCCAAAAATAAGCCCAAAAGCCCGACTTTTTGGGGCTTTATCTTGGATGTTTCAAGAAATATTAATTTGGATATAAGTAAATAAATCTTGGATTTTCTATTCATCAATAATCTACAAAAACCTGGCGGGAACCAAACAAACACGTTTTTTTTTAATAAGGACAAAATGCCAAAAAAAAACAAACGAGAACAAGGCCTCAATGTTTCATGTGGTGTCTGAGGCTCTTCCACCATCATATAATGTGGGACACCAAGCAACGATCCCTCACGGACACTAAAAAATATCCCATGTGCACCAGATGTTTTGGACTAATGACGTTGGAAACACTCTCACCAACTCGACTAAGGCTAATGTGCTTTTCGCAGTAGTTCGTGCCTTAGATTTGGTAGTTTTGGTTCGTTCCTGTTTATTGTGATAAAATCTTTTGCCTTCGAATATTGGTAATGAAATGAATTGCTTCACTGTTGATGAAAAAAAAACCTCGACTAAGGCGTGTCGAATGAGCTCTCCTCACCCCACAATTCCTACGTTCTTTGATTGAAATCAAGATTATTGCTGCTAGTGACCAATAACATGTGAGCACATTAAACTTTCTATTTTTCCCCTCCTGATTCCAGACGAGCCAAATCTAGTTGTAGAAATTTAGAGAAAACGATCTAAAGACAGAAAAATCAAGAAGAAGTTAGATCTTAAACTTTCTACTCCTATTTCTTTCCTCCTGATTCTAGCCTTGGTATTTGCAAGCAGCCGTTAATCCAGTGACATAACTGTTGGTGGGGCCAAAACGTGCCCAATTAAGGCATATGTTAGTTGTTTTCTCCTAGCTACTTGGGGGGGGAATTGTGACCAATAATTTTCTATAATAAAAAAAAAAAAAACAAAGAGAAGAAGAAGAGAAAAAAACCAGAGTGTTGCAATTATTTTCGATACGAGCTGCTCTATGGATTTGTTTTATCCCAGTTATAATGCTGATTCCTGATGTTTTATAGTTTTTGGGTTTTCACTGTATGCAGATTCATGAATGATGAAACAACCGGAACATTGTCCTGCCATTTTTTTAGAGTCGATAACTATTAATATTGTAATGCATTTTTTAATTTTTTTAGTATACATTTCGCCACTGTTAGGGTAAAATTCTGGTTCCATCCCTGCACCGATCAATCGTCGATTAATTTCGATTTTTAGCACACTGGTAACGAGACGTAAGTACATGGACGATTTGGATCATTAAAATTGACCCAGTCCCAAAATTACAAAAGATACAGTCTAGTCCACCGCTCGTGTAAAATAAAATAGTGGTTACGACGCGTTAATTACATAGGAGTATTTTTTATTGATTAGGTGTCCCCTGTCTTTAAGGCTTCCTTGTCGCTGACGTGAACGTGCCCGATCTTGATATCTCAGAATCAACTCGTTGAGTGCCCCACATGGTTGCAGTTTATCTGATTTAAAACCATGTTATTACGTTATTGAGTAGACTTTTCTCATAAAAAAACAGTTGTAGTTCGCCTAAACCTACCCACAATCTTGGTCTCTATAATGGAAAATATACACAAGTGGACAAGTGGGCCTTTTTTTTTTTGCCACAACGATAACAGGTGATATTATAGATCCAAGAAACAGTACATCAAGAAGAAACTCTATCCCTAAACAAGGGATCAAGAAACCAAATAGAAGGGGACTTAGTTCAAAGATTATACCCAACTCCAACTAAACCAATCGTTCCAAACAGATGGAGCACTGCAGAAAACAACCAAAAACACCCACATAGGGGTGATAGAAGCCCCACAAACATGGAGAAATTCCACACAGGGGACACCAAAGAAAAGAGCCAGAAAAAAAGAGAGAAAAACCAGTAACGGAACCGGACGGAGTCCGCCGTACCGGAGTAGACTTCATCCACCCACCTAGATCTCCCACTCCGGCGGGAGGAGGACGCCTCCGGCAACCACAATTTGCAAGCCACTACATCCAAAAGCCGTCGAACTGCACGGCGGAAAAGGTGGAGGAAGGCCGGCGGATGGTGGTTTAGAGAGGAGGAGGATGGGGGTGAAGAGGGAAAAAGAGAAAACCTTCAAGATCTATAATCGAAAGATTGAAAAATCTCACGAGAGGGAGAAATCCCTCCCCTCCCGTCACCCATTGGGGTATAAAACCCTGGGGGAGGGGAAGGAGAGAGATGGGGGCGGCGGCTTCTTTAGGGTTAAAGAGAAAGAGATAGAGATAGAGCGAGAGAGGAAATAAACTTTGACACAAGTAGACCTTCTATGCCGGGACTAAGAGGTTCACATAAATTTCTTTCTTACGACTTACTCTCAAAAGTCGAATTGTAATCAATTGAGTGGGGGAGAAAACTCACCAACCCACCGGACTAACCCTTCGGCTTGGCTTTAATGTGTGTAGAGAGCTCAAAAGTGGGATCAGGCTTGGCTTTGTCTTTTTTCTATAGTTGACTTTGAATTGAAGTGGTCCAGCATCTGTCAGTCTAGTAGAGCTGCCCTGGCATTAACTTTACCCTGCCTTCCACCTGCAATTGGATTTTGTTGATCACTTCGCCTAACTTTTTTACTTGGATGCTATGAAGTTGTAGGTTCAAATAATATACAGAGGGAAGCTGTTCATGGAAATGGACTGGACCGTTCAATTGGTTTGTTTGTGGGGGCCCTTTTCGGGTTTAGTTTGATGATCCAAACCGTTCGGTATTCAGAAGCTTGTCGACAATATAAGTAATATCGAAAATTTAGTTGATCGGATATTGTTTGATATGAATTCGGAACACATTTGTCGTAGAACATAACAAGATTACAACATCTATTCGGAACTCATTTAACCCAATTTCTGTTCAAAAGTGAGAGCTGATTATGGATCATCTAACACTCTTAATAGGTAGAACAACTAGATGTCCATTCAAAATGTTGGGTTCCTTCAAAACCTATGAGCCTCTTTTGAAGGGATACAATAACTCTCCGTGGTCACCATTATTGTTGTTATCATTTATCATTTTCCATTTGCTGGATAATCATCACAAATCATCAGCAATTATTTCTTCGTAACATATTTGATATGCTTTTACCTAACTTTTTTCATCCCTCTTTCTTCGGGCATAAAATCTGATTCTGCAGATTAGATGTTGAAAAGGTCGTAACGATCAGGCAAGTCTGGAAAAGAAAGAGATAGCTGTTCTGGAAGTGAGCTTTTGCTTTGCATTTCTTGCAATTGTCAGGTTAGTTTCAGAGCGAGTCTTGATGTCTTCTGGAGCCCAGGTATCTGGTAATCTACGCAAGCCAAGTAGAGGTTGGATTTTGATACTTGTTAGCAGCAGTATGACCATATTCATTACCTTGCTCTAGCTAGTCTTCTATCTTTAGCTTTTGAGATCTGGATGCTTTTTAGCCTTTTCTTCAACTTGGTGCTTCAGCCGAGGACTTTTTGTTTTTTTTTGTTTTTTATCCGCTCAGCCGAAGACTTCGCGATGAAGAAAATATAGGACGATTCTAATCATCCACCAGTTCCAACGAAGTTCACAATAGTAGCCCTAGATTTTTGCATTTGTTAGTTTCGTGTTAAATTTTTGTGAATTATTAGATCGTCTCGACGAGATAAATCGTGGCTGAAAATATTGCCGATTTTTGTCTTTACTCAAAAAAAATTTACGTTTGGACCATTATTTTTTACTTTTTCAATTTATTTAGTCGAGACGAACTAATAATCCAAAAAAAAATACGCAAAACTAACAAATGCGAAATTTTTTTGAAAAAAAACAAAAAAATTTAGCCACTTAACTTACTTAGCCAAAACACCCCTGTCGGACCGCTTTTCCACCATCTCTCCTAAAACCAATTGGTGGTAGGAAGGGTTTCAATTAAGTCTTTTATGGCATTCGATATCGCACCCGCAAGTCTGTTTTTAGAGCGGTCGCAGGGAGTGGCATTGTGTAACCAAATCCATGGGGGCACTCCGGGCCCAACAATCCCTCCCTCACGATGACGCTCCCGCGACTCGAACCCATGACTTTCTGGCTCTGATACCACTTGTCGGATGCGATATCAAATGCCATAAAAGACTTAATTGAAACCCTTCCTACCACCAATTGGTTTTAGGAGAGATGGTGGAAAAGCGGTCCGACAAGTGGTATCAAAGCAGCCTTGTATTTATATAGAAATTATAGTATGTACTCAGAACACCTTTGGTCCCACGTTCCACCTCTTTTTAGTCAGCCCGTTCAAATCGATAGCAGATTGATAGCCCGATCAGTCCGTTCTAGTTTAGCTCCCTCCATTTGCGAAGTTGTTCAGCCTTTAGTCATTCGATTCACTCTCTCTCAATTACAAATTAATTACAACTCGATAAAGAAAGAGATATAATGAAAAATATGTTTTGTCAATGGAATTGTCAACCAAAACAAATGGCGCCGTTTTTGGAGCTAACAATCTCCCCCTTTGGCACTTCCATGACAAAACACACTACAAAAATAATACCATATCCCTAAGTCGTTAATCCGCTGCAATCACAACTCAAACAAAATCAAGGATTAGATAAACAAGAATTCCTACTCCCCCTTTTTGTCATGGAATGACAAAGAACATAACAAGCATAAAAAGAAACCCAAAGAGAGATAGTTGACCTACTAAGCATACATACGTATAAGTCCAACATCCACTTACCCACATAAAATCACCATACGAGCAATATATCTTAAAATCCAAATAGAAACGACGGCTAAAAACACAAACCGCCACACCGAACAATGACCAATAGGAAAGTAGCATGAGCAGTCAAAATATTAAAAGCATAACTTAATTATGAATGAAAACAAAAAAAAAATCTAACCACGTCACCATGACCACAAAAAAAATAGCAATGCGACACACCAACGAAGACCCAGTTCTTGAACATGAGATTTAATGAATATGAGAACATTTAAAAATGCATGGACAACCTCTTTTGAAACCAACCCACGGATTTATTTAGAAGATAAATGTGCCATGAGACATGAATCGGTGACAAATGGTGAGTGTGTGAACCTGTAACGCCCTGATTTTTCGGAAGCAAAATAAAATAATTTCTTAAGAGAATTTGCTAAATAAACATAATTTTCCAAAATAAAGGTTTCGCTATTACAATTTCAAGATAGATTTACTGATTCAAAATACATTAACTTCAGAGCCGACTCTAGGCTTGATACGGATCCCAAGTATACTCGATCTTCATTCCTGATATTCTTTCCGTGTTGAACTGCACCATCGTCAAATCCTCTCCATTGAATCCTGTGCCCTCTGGCAAATTGATCGCCTAAGCAATCGATTTACCAGGATACAGACGTATCCGTGAGTGATAAATCACCCAGTAGAATAATCCAACCCAACCACCCCTCTTACGTTACAGCTAGCAGATAACCATATATTATCAATGCAGGAAAGTAAAATAGAAGTATCACATATGAATTTATTCATTTCTGCCCAATAGCCTAACAACAAGAGAAAGCTAGTCATGCCAGACCATAACTAGGGTATACCTATCTTAATCACCACATCAAAATTACTACTGGACTCCCGCCAGTTCTATCATCACAAAACATCACTGAACCACCTGTCAGGTTTTATCATCAAAATATCGCTGGATCACCTGCCAGGTTTTATCGTCACAAAACATCACTGGGCTTACTTTTCCAGGTTTTATCGTCACAAAACATCACTGGACCACCGCCAGGTTTTATCAACGGAAAACATCTCTGAACTACCTGCCAGGTTTTACTGTCACAAAATATCGCTAGACCTCCGCTAGGTTTTATCATCACAAACATCACTGGACCACCGCCAGGTTTTAATGTCACAAAATTTACTGTCACAAAATATCGCTAGACCTCCGCTAGGTTTTATCATCGCAAAACATCGCTAGACCTCCGCTAGGTTTTATCATCGTAAAATATCACTGGACCACCGCCAGGTTTTATCATCAAAAATATCGCTGGACCACCGCCAGGTTTTACTGTCACAAAATATCGCTAGACCTCCGCTAGGTTTTATCATCGCAAAACATCACTGGAACACCACCAGGTTTTATCAACATAAAACATCTCTTACTTTGCCAGGTTTTATCGTCACAAAACATCACCGGGCTTACTTTGCAGTTTTATCCAACATCTCTGGACCACCGCCAGGTTTTAAATCATATCACACAATTCGCCTGCAGGCATCCTCTGACATCTCCTCCTCCCAAATAACCATTGTCTAATAACGTCTAGACGAAATCCTACTCATAAGTCACCTCATGTCTCTAGGGTCCAATCTAGCACAATAATCAAGAGACGGAGCAATATACAAATAATCACAATGGTAATTGAAATAAATAGTAAGTGTAGAAATCACGTAACCTTTTATGAATGGGCCGTTGCCCTTAATCTTGTATGACCAAGAAGTTAATAAATAAACAAGGAACTTTTATTAAATAAAAGTTTTAAATAAAATAATATAATCTAAGCTTGTATAAATTTTATTTAGAAAATTAAATTGATTAAAGTTCGTAATGAACACAATAAATAAATAATAACGTTAGAAATAATTAGCATGACCTTAAAAAGGTTCCTATGATTCAACACAGTGGGATCGAGTGTCAAAATCGAGTCCGGAGGGTCGCGAGATTATTCTTTAAATAAAATGATTTTTAAAGTTGTCAAAAGTAAAATAAAAGGATAATAAATTATTTAATAAATAAAATATTTTGAGGCTAACAACATATCATCTTTAGAATGTAAAGGATCTAAAAAAAATATTTTGGGAATTAATAAAATAGTTTATAAGGTCGCAAAGATTTTTCGCTTGTAAACTTTTACAAGAAATCAAATAAATAACTAATAAATAGATAATAAAATAAAATAAAAATATGACATTAACAAGTTATGATCTTTGAGGTGTTAGAAGTCTAGGAAAAATAGATCGGGGGTCGAAAACGATGTTCGGGATGTCGAAAAATCGATTCGGAACAAAACAGAACCCACCGCAGGTTGCGGCCGCGAGGTTCGGGACAGTTTCGGTTTTCTTCGTTTTTCTCACGGTTTTCGATGCATGGGACCATAAGGGGCATAGGGTTATGCTTAAAAACATTGAATATACTTAGAGGAGTGTTTGGAATAGATTATAGTACCTCGAATCGGATCGAATTGAATTAAAAACGAAACTTGAATTTTTTGAGAAGACGACTTCGGTTTCTTCGATCGGTTGACCTTGGGCTCGAATTGGATGACGTTTGGAGATGCTTGGGCTCGAGGGAAGTGATTGGAACGATCAATTTGAGTTTCGGTTGGGCGTAGGCACGAAACCCACTTTTCTCTCTCTTTCTTTCTCTCTCTAAAACTCCATGGATTGGAGTTCGATTTTCTTCGAATTCTCTCTCTCTTCTGGACTAGTAGGGTGTGGGGAATTTCGTGGTGTACCCTAGGGTCGGAATTATGGGGTACTTATAAGAGAAATTTGATGAGAATGAATAAGTTGTATTCGAAAAGGTTTCAAACTCTAGGGCTTTGATATGGACGGAAAATAGGATTGGGGAGGAGGTAGAGATTGAGTACGAGTAGGAGAGGCGGAAGGAGTGGTATACTTGCATGCAAATTTAAAGAAAGTAAATAAAAAGGGATAATTATTTTCTTTGTATTTATCGAATAAGAAGAAGAATTTTACTATTACTAATAATACTTCCTAATGTTATTATTAATGATAAAAATTATGGGTTGTTACAAAATAATTAAGACCTAATAATTAACGCTATTATTTTAGAAAAAAAAAAATTGGGTCGAAAATCCGGATCGTTACAGAACCACTTGTCGGACCGCTTTTCCACCATCTCTCCTAAAACCAATTGGTGGTAGGAAGGGTTTCAATTAAGTCTTTTATGGCATTCGATATCGCACCCGCAAGTCTGTTTTTAGAGCGGTCGCAGGGAGTGGCATTGTGTAACCAAATCCATGGGGGCACTCCG
Organism: Rhododendron griersonianum; assembly: GCA_018127125.1. Lineage (NCBI taxonomy): Eukaryota > Viridiplantae > Streptophyta > Magnoliopsida > Ericales > Ericaceae > Rhododendron > Rhododendron griersonianum. Next base: position 140,129 of record JACTNZ010000032.1, on the reverse strand, counting down.
GGCCCAACAATCCCTCCCTCACGATGACGCTCCCGCGACTCGAACCCATGACTTTCTGGCTCTGATACCACTTGTCGGATGCGATATCGAATGCCATAAAAGACTTAATTGAAACCCTTCCTACCACCAATTGGTTTTAGGAGAGATGGTGGAAAAGCGGTCCGACAAGTGGTATCAAAGCAGCCTTGTATTTATATAGAAATTATAGTATGCACTCAGAACACCTTTGGTCCCACGTTCCACCTCTTTTTAGTCAGCCCGTTCAAATCGATAGCAGATTGATAACCCGATCAGTCCGTTCTAGTTTAGCTCCCTCCATTTGCGAAGTTGTTCAGCCTTTAGTCATTCGATTCACTCTCTCTCAATTACAAATTAATTACAACTCGATAAAGAAAGAGATATAATGAAAAATATGTTTTGTCAATGGAATTGTCAACCAAAACAAATGGCGCCGTTTTTGGAGCTAACAACCCCTAAACGGCCGAAACGGTTTAAAGGGATTAGGAGGCTAAACGGCCTAAAATCACCTTCATAGACCCCACATCTTTTGCAATACAAACAAGCATATCATCTATTCATCTATATGACCAAAAGATCCTCAATTTATCACTTTTCTTGTTGATTTAGACAAAAAAATTACTTCTGCAATATATCACCGTCATGCAAAAGCATAAGTATACTGATAGGCGCGTAATATCATAAATATGAGCGCCTAAGTAGGGCGAGTTAGCGCGTTAGAAGCGCGTATTATCTCATTTTTTCACTTGATGCCGTGCTTTATTTGGTTTTTGTATTTTTGTTAGTTTTGCAAGAATAGGGCGGATTTTGTGCCAAGATTGGATTACGAGGCCTTGAGGCCGGTTTGAACGTCGCCGTGAGAAGTCAAAGCGGAGTCGTGAACGTCGGGTGGCCAAATCCCATGCAAGGCTCGGGGGATGCCGTTAGCGTGTGCGGAATTTTGGAGAATTGATTGGAATATATTCCAGGTCATGGCTAGAGCTACAAGAATTGGGCCTTAAAAATGTTCCAACGTTGCACGTGACTGTGAAGGGTAGCAGAAGAGTAGAAGTCAGTACATGTTTTTATGGTGGGCTCATAAGGCTACTGTAATGCATTACATTTTATTATTAAGTAAAAGAATTAGGCCTGGCCCACGACTTGGACGGCAGTAGAAGAATAGGGTTACACACTGTATATTTAGGGGAGAGGACAGCAGCAGCGGGGGGCGTTCTCAAGGGGATTTTGGGACGGACGGACGGACGAAACAAAAAAAAAGGCGCCGTGATATCTTCTGGGAATCACGCGAAACAGAAAAAAAGAAAGAACAGGGCGACGACAGAAGGCTGCGTTCTTTTGTTCTTTGCAGTTTCAGATTTACGTTCTATCATTCAGAGTATTTTTCCTTCGAGTTCTTTAAGTTTTGTTCAATTACTCGCACTCTGGTAACTCGTTTTAATTTATGTTCTTTATTAAAGTTATTCGTTTGTGTTTGTTTAGTATTGATCTCTCGTTTATTTTTCATCTCAAATAATAGAAACGACATGTTTCAAATTAGGGTTTCTTTTGATTCTTGTTTAATAATGAGTGAGTAGTCGTAAAGGTAGAGTCGCAGGGTGATTAGAACACCGTAGCCAGGTCGGACACGTTCTGCTCCTGTTTTTCAAACAATAAAGAAAGGACAATTTTAGGTTAACAAAGAACATTCGTTAGACGAACCCAGGTATTGTCGGAGCCCATGTGAACGGGGGACTGAGGGTCTAAAACTCATTCTCTGTTGCGCATGAGTAAACGGCGACCACAAAGGTTCGCATCTTTCGGGGTATCTTTTTCAACCTAAAATTAAACGTTTTTAAGAACTCCAAAACAGAGCAGGTTAATCCGGACTGGTTACGAGTGCTATGAACCTTACGACCATACCTCCTTTTAATTATTTGAAAAGAATAGGTGTTTCCTTAAGTTTTAGTTAATCCCAATCAATCGACAAGGGGTGGCTACCTAAGAGCCCATTTAAATTATAACAACCCGAGTTTTTAGTCAGCACACATCATCGTCTCTGAGGATTCGACTCCGGACTTACCGGATATTGTGCTACGTCGATCTCTGCCCTACGCTTGGGGCAACCCATTATTTTAGATCTAGGAAATCGTCAAGCATATATAAGTATACATTTCGAATTTCCGTTTGACCGGAAAAAAAGTATACATTTCATAACATTCTAAAAATTTAAATCGTGATCAAATTTGACCGACTCATAGTTAGGAAGAAGACGCATTGGTTTCTCGAGCAGTTCACAAGCGCTAGCCTTGCAGCCAAGGCGGATAGTACTCCGTACTTATCATCGTGCTAAATTACACATTTTATTTCATTAAACAAAAGTTTAGAAAACCCACCATGACGATCTTGTGCCTTCTCCACTTTTCTCCAATGGACACCACAATCAAAACTGTCTTTAGCCAAAAAAAAATCGCATTTTTAGTTTTGAGTCAAACTTTTGTGCATTATTGGTTTATCTTGTTCAGACAAATCAAAAAATTGAAAAATTATGATTTTTATCCAAATATTTTTGAAAATATCCAAGATAAGCTCAAAATTTTATTTAAGGCTTTTATATCTTGGAGGTTTCCAAAAATATTTGGATAAAATTAAAAATATCTTGGGTTTTGTAACTCGTTTCGTTGAGAATCAATAATCTGCAAAAACTTTACGCAAAACAAACAAACTCGAAAAATTTTTAATAAGGACAAAACACCCCGAAAAAATCGAAAAAACTAACGAGAACAAAGCCTCAGTGTTTCACATGGTGTTCGAAGCTCTTCCACCATCATATAATGTGGGACACCAAGCAACGGTCCCTCCCAGCTGGCACTAAAGAGTCTCTCATGTGCGTTGGATGCTTTGGATTAACGACGTTGCAAAACACTCTCACCCACTCGACTAAGGCTGGTGTGCTTTTCGCAGTAGCTTGGGTCCTATATTTGATAGTTTTAGTTCATTCAAGCTAGTTTATTATGATGAAATCTTTCGCCTTCGGATACTGGTAATGAAATGAATTGCTTGACTGAAAAAAAAAAAAAAAAAGTTGTGTCAAATCAACTCTACTCACCCCCACAATTCCTACTTTTTGTGATTGAAATCACGATTATTGCTCCGAGTGACCAATAACATGAGCTCATTAATCTAGTTTAGTAGTAGAAATTTGCTCGGGCTTGTAGGCAAGGTAGTGAGGCATCTCATTGGGTCGCATCTAATCATCTTGAAGGACTGCTCCCATTGAATTGGGTTGGAGTCTTTTTCCTCCATTTTGTCTTCTAATTGGATTTCTCCTTTGGAGTCTTCTTGGGATAGAGTTTCTTAAGATCAAAAAAAAAAAAACCATGGGTTTCCCGAGATTCGAACCTACCTCGATTTCTTCAATCAAATATATTCATAAATAGTAGTAATTTCATCCGCTATTTCTCTTTCCATTTTTCTATCCTTGGAACTCGTTTGCTCTATCGAAGTTAACCTTGCGACCAGTGACACATTGTCGCGGGTGAAAAATATTTCATCAAATCATATAAATGAACGCTCATGTCTAGATACAAAACAAAACTCGAGTTTCCTCTATTTCTTAATTCATCTTTATTGACAGGTTTTGTATAGATTCTTTTTTCTGTTGATTTCGATGTAATTCCTTTGTAGATGCCGAAGGCTTTCTTGAATGGAAATGTTACCGTGATAACAAAAAAAGGAGTGGTAGCCCAGTTGTAGACACTATGTACTTTCATGGTTTTTTTTTTTGTCATTCGTTAATTCTAATATACTCTATCCTAGGAGACTTGGGGAGGGGATGAGTGCTTACAAAATCGAACTTTGATTGTCAAGTGATTTTGTGCTCGACTAATCACATTATTAAGGCTGTAGATTGGATAAACTCATGCTCATACTGGTAAGTGTGACGACTTCTGTAGTTTTTTTTTTTTCCCCAAACCCTTAGACCAAGTGTGACGACTTCTACTAGATTTTTGGTTTGAGGGTTTGCACGTTAATTTTATTTTTATGTCATGGTTAAGAAAAGATTATAGAGAGCTTCTGTAGAAGCTTGTCCTCTTAAACTGTATGGAAAGGGTGTAATATAAGACAAAAGAAACCAAGCTCTTTCACACTCTAACAAACATAAGGAGAGGGATTTTAAACGGAACCGATTTCGAGTTAATATCAACAGAAATGAAGTAAAGAAGAGAAAAAAAAAAAATACATGTCAACAACATTTGTTCTTGAACCAGATCGAGGGGTGAGAATTCATTAAGGCATTAAATAGGGGGCTTCTTTTTTCAAGAATTTTTCTTACACCCTGCTCTCTTGAACCCATAATATTACTCGTATCAATTTTTTTTTTTTATCACTTCTTCCTTCCCCCGCTCAGCTACTTGATCCGCACACTTTACGTGAAGTTTCGGACACTAGGAACACTTCATCCCTCGATGCAGCCGTGGATTCCTTGTGTAATTTCTCATTCAAGGCCTCATTTTTCTTACGTTCTTGTATATACAAGAAGTTGTAGTCAACCAGAGGACATTGAGGTATAATATCCCATTTCTTGAGCTCAAGACATATGGTCCTGCGCATTCTTTTCGCTTGTGCCTATGGAGATCATCAAAAGATAATGCAAGAATTAAGGAAAAAAAATGCATGTGAATAAAATATTGAAACGAGCAAGCAAGTACATTTTTCCTTTTTTATGCCTAAAATACTTAACTAAGTGCTACAACTTCAATTTCATCTTTTTGGGGCTTCGGTCGTCAACTACCCTGGTCAAGGAGTCTTAAACAAAAACTCCAGAGGAATGCTATAATTTGTTTGAGTGGCATAGTGCATCTAATATCTGTACCTGACTAAATTGGGGTAGTTTATCACCAACTGCGAGAGAAATCATGCATGCCATCATGTACACGCCACAATCGTTTCTGCATGCCATAACTCAAGTATATGAATAAACTGAAAATAACCATGATTAAAAGAATTGAAAAAGTAAATAGCACAAACTGAATAAACACATGCTTCAATGTGCATTTGTTGAGGTTAGGTTACTGTTTTCCATTTACATCCTTAGCTGCAAATAACAACTCATTTGCATTCAAAACTACAACATCATAGTTCAAACACGTGCTCAGAGAGAGAGAGAGAGAGAGAGAGAGAGAGAGAGAGAGAGAGAGAGAGAGAGTATTGTCTGTCAATATACTGGCTAACTATGTTGTGAAAGAAGCAACTAGAGCAGAAATAATTTTATTGCATTTTTTTTCCTAGGTCACCATAACAAAAGCAACGTGGTACAATTTGCAAGCTTTTCATAAGTTCTCAGGCCTTCATGCAAAAGAGTGCTCTATGTTTCTCTGTCAAATACCTTGGTGTGAGATTGATCACTACCAGATTAAGAGCAGAGGATTGTGCACAATTGAGGGATAAGGTTTGGGCAGAGAATTGTTAATTGTGCATCATAAGGAAATTGAAGGCTTGCCGAGGGTTTTTCGGCAAGCTCTCTAGTGCTAAGGTCTATCGGCAACCTTCTTTGCTCCTAAAGAAGAAGGGGTACAAAACACTGCATCAAGTATGCCAGTCGTCTTTCGCTGCCTCAGAGATGCATCAAACATGAATGAAAAAGTAATCCCGTACCCATTATCTTGGATTGGAGTATTCTCTGGATATTTGATTGGCCAATCATTCTGTTCTGTTAGTCTTTTAAACACAAACTCGTAGTTCAAGAAATGGGCCTGCATGTTATTTGTAAAATCAGTTGATATATCAACGGTAAGTAGCTATATATAAATGATAAGAACTGTATTCGAATAGTACAAAATACTCACGAAGTCTTCAGAATATTTCTTCTCCCTTTCACACCTCATTGAATCCAGCCAAAGGAAATATTTTTTCTTAACATCAATTACCAGCAGCATCCAGTGTCTCTCTCTGAGGATTGGAAAGAATATCTGCAAAAAAGATTCCATTATATTTCATTTTCTTTGTTTCTAGCATCTTATAAATGGCATTGATATATTAAATTCATATTATTTACCTTTTCGGTCTTTGGTAGTAATATCGTATTGAGCAATCTTTCACTCTCCTTAAAATTCTTCTGAATGAGATAGTACTCAAAAACAAATAAAATGTTTTGCTCGACACACCTTGAAAGTTGAAACTTATATAATTAAATTTACTTACAACGACATTGGGGCCGAAAAAGTGACAATGCGATATAGATAGTGGTCCAACATCTATACTCCATGACAGTCTAAAAAATCAAAGACAAAAAGTTCCGTGAGTATAGAAGATTAAAATTTTGATGTTACCTAATGGCTAAAAATGTGGCATATATATTTATTTAATTAAAGTTCCTTACGATATTCGAAATCCAGCATCCATCAACAAATTCTCCCCAAAAGGAACCATCTTGCATACTATGGAGACAAGAATCAATGAATTAGTGAAATGAATTTACGCTTGGGGGCAACTGAGAAGGGAGAAAAGGCCAATTTTACCATTTATTTATTGTCTCCTCCTCGTCAATAGTTGGTGTGTATGAAAAATGAGCATCCAACCAAACCTGAATTAAAGTCATATACAAAAAAATATGGCTAATCGATGTTAAAGTCTTGTTTGGCACTATAATGACCAAGAGGACAACTTGCGCTTGAACTGCTGCCTGCTGGACCTCACCTATTTCTACATTGGGAACCTGTTACCAAAAATTAAAACTCCAACTTAAGCTTTCCCTTGTTTACTGATTTGTTGCCCTTTTCCTTCTCCCCTCTCTTTTGCTTATATCTTCTTCCCAATTCCTATTTTCCCTTTCCCATTTCTTCTGCTTCTTCTCCCTGATACCAACGTTAGGACAGAAACCAAAAACCCCAAAAAAATAATTCCGCATTTTAGAGAGCCTAGCTTATGGCAACAACTATCTATGAGTGCTCTCAAAAATTAAACAAGTGCTTGTGTCAGGCAATTAAGCCTCTTAAGCTTTGGAATAAGGGTACTATTTTAAGACACTTGAGGCAATCAGTACGAGTTGAAATAACATACCCCACCCCTAGTATGCATAATTGGAACAATAGAAGGCTCCCCCTCGGAAAGAGTATGCTGCCCCCCAGAAAGTCCTACAAGATTGAATAAGCGAAACTAATTGAAAATCACTATTTGATGATGGAAGACATTCAAATAATTTAAAATCAGAATTAACAATAAAATGGCTAACCATCTGCCAAATGTGATCAAAGAAAAAAATTCATATATACGTATACATATTACGTGTGTGTGTGGTGTGGTGTGTTGGGGGGGATTGGGGTGGGGTGGGGTGCGGGTTTAAGGGACACATCATTTAACAAAACTTTTGACACAAAATGTAAAAAATCTTGTGTGGGACCCATTTTGGAGTCCCACGCGAATGATCGGAGCCATTCAATTTGTTTAGAACATGTTTTTAAGAACTCCTGTAAAAAAATAACTAATTTGGATACCGGTAAGGACTTGATTAATGCTTAGTTACCTGGATTCAAGTTGGTAATTGGCTGCTTAAGCTCAAGCAATACCACTACAGAAGCCTTGCCCAGAGACCTAGAAGTATGCATACAATCTTGTAAGTCCTCGTCGCAAGTTATTAAAGTCAACCCATCTTCCTCATCTTTATACTTAACATAATAAGTTCCAGCCTCCAGGTTCAACCTTTTAGCCACTTGTTCCTGCAACTCTAAAAATCTAGATGACAAAGGCAGTCGAAACTTTATCTTATTATTTTCATATTTTGCCCTAATGGTCACCATATTTGCATCTTGAAACCCTGGCTTTATGTGAGAAACACCAGCTAAGGCTTGATTAGAAGGCAGATACGAATTTAGTTGCGGGATTTGTCCCTGATTCTCAACAGGCAAGGGCCGAAAGGGATTGGCATTTTCTATCTTCCGAGGCGGCCATCGATGGATATCATAACCCCTGCAGAGACGCTTAAATATAGATGGGCTAACTGCAAAATGAAAATTGCGAATAAGACAAAATACCTTCAGTTCACTATTGCCAAAGCACAAGAATTTCTATTTGAAAAGAGAACGTCTGGTTAAAAACTACAATCATGACAAGCAGCAAACTCATATTTCAAACATAGGGAGTGTACTCTTACCTTTGAGTTCCCTCGCAGCAAAGTTAAGCTTCATGTTCGAACATTTGAGGATCTTGTCTAAAGAAACTTCAATTTTAACTCCAGCTTTTTTATGTTCTCTATCTTGCATCTTTCTTTTACCTTCTTTTGAACTAGAAGCCATAAGGATGTTTCGCTCTGCAGTGACGACATTCTGTCCATTGCTTGAAGGATCCATTGACGGGTGATCCAGTTGGCCTTGCTGCAAAACTACTCCTCCATCCTCTAAGAGTTCAAGACTAGGAATAGATCTAGTAGCTGGGATCATTTGAATGGAATGACTTCTCTGATAATTCTGAAAGTCGATGACTTCTACGGATAATACTTCTCCCAATTCTTGCACAGAAGCAAGCTTAAAAGTTTTGAATTATTCCTCCATCGTTCCAAATATCAACCTCAATTTGGTCAGTATGTTCTCATCGTTTTCGTCGCTTTCGTGCAAAAAGAACTCTAGCACGTATAATTCATCTCCAGTGTAACTACTTTGCAAGCACATTGTGAACCAACCACCTAATTCGCAAAGTCGAGCATAGGGTACTAGCGGAGACTCAACTATGCTGAATTGCTTTATGTCCGAGCAGTATAACAAGTTAGGAAATGGAAGTATCCTCCCAGTAACCTGCCCCTTTCTTAAGTGATAAAATTTACTGGCGTTTACGAAATCCCGAAGTTCAAAATAGAAAACCACATCTTCCGAATCGATTTCATCAACACACTCCAGAGCCGAGAGTTGGTATTGGCTTTGTAGTAAATCGTCGCAAGAACGGCAGGAGGCCCATGCCAAAGCCAAAGGAAGGTTATGAATTTTACAAACAGATTCACACACCATCTCGAGTTCTTGAAAGGCAGCTGTAAGAGCTTTATTCTTGTCCCCATTCTGTTTCAAATTTATTGTCACGTTAGGATACTTGTGAGAACATGTAACTTCTAGACATAATACAAGGGGGAAAATCCAGATTTAAATTGCATCAGGGTTTGCCACTCACTTGCATTTTGTAGTGTTTATATCCATCAAAACAAAGCAGACCAAACTCCTGCAAAGGAATGGAAAGAAACAACTCAGGAATCTTGAAGATGCTCAATATACTATCTAAGAAACATATTCAATCTACAAGTAGTATCAAAGTACAACCAAGTAAAAAAAATATAGTGTTGCCTATATGCTTGCATGATATTCGGCTCACAGAAATAGCAGCCTATGGGAAAATGATTCTGGGTATTTAGTGTGTCAGTATTCAGAAATATTAATAGTTTCTTAGATGGAACGCAAGCTTCCAACGAATAAGAGCTTAGTAAGTAACTAACAGTGGAATTGTTGCCATATCATCAACTTCAAATGTCGTGTATTATTTTTTTTGATCAGCAAAAGTAACATTTTATTAAGGGGAAGGGGAATCCAACTAAAAGTTGGAAAATACATCTGGATGGGACAAAGCCCAAAACACCTAAAGGCCTACAAAGCCTAGATAAAGCAATTAAAGCCCAAAGCATCTGATTGCCACAAGCCCATATCTTACAATTAAGCCCAAAAGAAACCTAACCCAACAAAGTGGGTCAGGGCCAACCAAAAGGCCAGCCCAAAGAAAACCCTAAACCTTGACACACCAGTCTGAAAATCTTCCAACCCGCCGCCACTCACCACCGCCTAGACAGCAACAAACAACAACCATTGTAGAGACCCGTGTTTAATTGCTTAGTTATTATTAAATATCTCTATAATGTGATATGGGTATTTTTTTTTTTTTCCCGGAAGATTTTATGAACCATGAATTTTTATTTTTTATGTTCCCTTTTTGGTGTGTATCTCTGTTCATATACATCTACCTGACCGAGCCTGCTGGGACCCGCATGTGTTGTGTCGTGGGTGTTGATAGAAACTTGTAGGACCAATTGTTTATTTAATGGTTAGTCGTGGGTTATTTGTGTAAGGACATTTGACATGAAAGCTAGGAGAATAATGTCTTGAAACTTGAGGGGGGAGAGTGTGATTTCTACTTTTTAAATCCCTTATTAGATCAGGAGAAGCCGATCCCCTTTATGCTTTCGATTCTTCCAGCGTACTCTCTCTCTCTCTCTCTCTCTAAAACATTACAAACCCTTGTCCTTCATCTCCAAAATCGAAGACCAAAACATGAAAATCTCGGCAAAGTGCAAGAAGAAAGGTTGATCTACGCGAGGAGGGTTACGTTTTGATCCGAAGAAAGTGTCACCTTCTTTGACTACGGGATTTCTTGCAATTTGGGGATTTTCTTCTCTTGAGGTAGGGTTGTCTACTAGTTTCTTTAAAATGCAAGTTACCATGTGTGTGAAAACTATTATTGTTAAGTGTTCAAGCATGATAATCGAGAGAAAAGCCCTAATTTGTGTTCTACAGTGAAAGTTAGAAATCTCACATATGAGTTGATGTTGATTGGTGTGCTCAACCATTCTTTGTGACTGTTTTGGCGGGGGATTTTTGATAGGTGATAGCTCTAGGTTGAAATTTGTTGACATTGATGAGTTTGTTGTTTAATAGGACTTCAAAGTTGTAAGTTGTATGATTGCTATCTTAGAATCTGCTTCCAGAAAGTTTTCACAGAACTTGTTTAGTTGTCGATGGGTTTAGTGTTTGTTGTAATGTGATGGAAGTGTTATGCCCAAGAGTATTATCGTTGGGTGTTTTATGAAGAGCACGTTTGGAAGGTTTTGATGTGAGTTTGTCCTATTTTGGGAAAAGCGGTAATTAGTTAAAGAGTTGGTTAGATTAAAGGAGGAAATTAGGGATTATATTTATACGAGATTTGATTTTTGATATTTGGGTCTTAATTGATTTCTATGGTAAAGGTTCGTAATCTGAATTTGATCGTGGCTATATGTTGGGTTACTTGGATTGATTTAGATGATGAAAGTTACTGTGGAATGAGAATAAATGGTTGTCTTGAGGAAATTGAAACGCAAATAAACAATAAAAGGAAGGGTCCACGGTAGCCCATAATGACCGGGAGGGGGTCCACGGTAGCCCATGATGACCGGGAAGGGGGCCCGCGGTAGCCCATAATGACCGGGAAGGGAGCCCGCGGTAGCCCATAATGACCGGGAAGGGTCCACGGTAGCCCATAATGACCGGAAGAAGCAATTGCTCAAGACACGTACTAGACCCGCCGACGGGTGAGGTGCTAGGCAGGGACCACGAGATCCATAATTCTCGGCAGGAGCATTCGCTCATGATACTTGACAATGAAACAAAAAATGAGATACGAAAACTTGATAAAAGAGAGATGGGAAAAAAAAAAGAAAAGGAAAGAGATTTTTAAGCAATGGTGTATGTATGTGTGAGTATGGTGTGTGTGTATGTTTATGTGAGATACGGTTATATTCATTATGAATGGTGTCGAGCGAGTGTAAATATTGAGTTTAGTAGAATGGAGTATAAGGGTACAAACATCTTTTTTTTTTTAAAAAGGAACATGTTTACTTGCATATTTTAGTATCTAGTAGATTATTGTGGGCGGTCGTGTTCACCCCTACCTTACAGGTTTTGAAGGACAAGAACAAGCTTTTATGGACACGGTGGTGGAGCTAACGTTGGTGTTTAGTTGAGTTGATGTAAATGCTATTTTTGTTAGGCTTGAAGGTGTTTTTTTTTACTACATGTATATTTTTATTTGGGGCATGTAATGATAGACGTTAGATTGTACTTAGAAATATTTGCAATGTCTTTTTGACAAATGGAAAGAAAAATTTGTACCTCTTATTTCGTATTTGAAGCTTGTAAGTACCATGTTTAGTTATGATGCCTTGGTGGCAAATTGAAAATTTCAAAGGATTTGGAAGTGGCTTGCATTTTTCTTTTCTCTTAATAGTGGTTAGACTTACAATTCAATGCATAATGGAAAAACGGGAAATCTTTTCTTATTGGTGAATATCAATTTTTTTATTTATTAGAACTTAGTTCATAGTTAATCACACTTGAAAATCATATTTTCGATATATATAAAATTTGGGGCGTGACAACCATTGTCAGATCGCAGCCTCCAAGCACCACCACGCCACCATAGGCACACCCCCAGAAGAAAACGAGCTGACGGCCACCACCCACTGCCGCGGAAGCTCACCATTACTGTTAAGCAAGAACCGTGAAACACCCAGCAGCGATCACGGCGGGAGACCACGCCGTCCAACCAAACACCACCGCAGAAACCCCCACGCCGTTCAAATGTCGTGTATTAAACTGGCCTTTCGTGATTCCCTAAGATGACAATGTCGCTTAAGTGTACTCATGTTGTCCAAAGCATGACTTGTGTAACCCATAAGAAATTGGTGGATACCATTTTTTCTCGTCTCCACTGAAAGAGATGAAAACTCGAACAAAAATAAAATAAAAGGACGAACAAAGTACAACTATTGAGAGTTGTACTGAAGGAGGTTTGATATCAATATTTAGTTCAAACATATCAATGACAGATAATGTACACTACATATGTCTGCAGTGGGTACCCGTATCCAAATAACTCCTCTCCAATTGTAAAAAAACTGGACGAAATCAGTTTTGACACTGTTGGGTCCATCCATAGCTCAATTGGGTGATTAGAATCATTCATTTTGTTGAGCTCAGTGACAAGTTTAACCAAGCCAAAAATTACGTTGATCGCATATTGGTTGATATGATTTAGAACACTTTCATATTGAAACAACTAGGCGCATACACCGATTTGGAGCCCATATATTTGAAGATTCATATGAGCAAGCAAATAGATTTTTGGCCAGATTATTCTACTTCACGAGCTCTAAACAATGAATTATTCAGATCATCAAAATGAGTCCAGTATATATCTGAATTTCTCAAAATTGGATCTGTCCAGTTTTTTTAACCAACTGGAGATGATCCAGGACCTTAAATAAATTATCAGAAGTGGTATAAAAGTTGGAATTTAACCTTTCAAGAAGTACAACATTAATTTAAAAGGACGTGCATTTACCTTAAAAGTTGAATTCCCAACGAGACAAACATTAAGGGGACAAGGGAGTAGAAAACAGGCTTATTAGTTGAGAACAATCAATCAATAATCCACAAGCTGGAATTTATAAATGGCTCCTGTTTCATGAAAAAGGAAGGCACATCATCATATCCTTTGCCTAACAAACAATAAAGTAGTAAAATAAACAGGGGAGAAAAGAAAAAGAGAGGGAGTAGCAAGGAATGTTAGTAACAAGAATAGGAAAAAGGCTGGCTAGTGACAAACCTGAAAGATATCATACATGCTGCCCCGGAATTGTTTGTCAAACCAATCGTTAGACATATTACATATAGAAATAAACTCAAGTACCCCAACACAGGTGTGGCTGGAATGTTCAAAAACTGGCACGGCCCAAGATCCACTTATTTTGCAACCTAAAGCAAGGTCACATTGTGGATACTCTTTTAGAGTGTAATGCCACACATACGGAGTGGATTCAGGGAGTTCATTGAGGAAGACACGGCCTAGAAGCCCAAGTTGTTCTTCTTCACTCTCTGCATATGCGTAGAAGTAGTTATTATACTCCCTACACATCCCCATCCTATACTCACAAAGGCAATGTCTCGTACTCTTGTTGGCACCGTTTTGAATTCTGCCCTAGGTATAAAAGGCGACTTTTTCTCTCTCTCCTCTCGATCGTTCCAACTTCAGAGCGCTGTTCTCCCACAAAAACCGTCTAAAACTTGAAGATTACTGCAGTTTGACCTCAGATTTCTCTTGATTTCCAGGTATTTCTTGATTCTCGACAATTTCTCTGCATTTTGATTGTTTTTTTGTAAGTTTTGACCCAAAAACTTGAGTTTTTCTCTCCGTTTCGACTGAACACTTTTTTCACGATCAACCTATCTCTGGCTTGCTTGGCTCATATTATCCCCTTGCTTAACACATGCTTTATTCCCATCAACAAAAAAGAAAATGCTTTAGGGTTGTCCAAGGAGCTTTTGCAGTCATACTTGTCCAAAGAAGGAAAAAAAATGTAAACAAAAAGATGAAAGGAAAGGAAAGATAAGAACAGTTGCTTGCTGCTTGAAAATCCTTGAATATATATTTTTTTCGGTCCCGCTAATAAGTGCCCCTGGGGCATTAGTTTAACCCCTAATAAATGCAGCAATTTTATATTTACAATATCCCACATTAATTGTTTTGTAATCAACAACAACCAACATGAATTGCACTGATGGACAAAAATATTTTCCAATAGTACCCTCTACTCCGATGCAATTAATTGACCATTTGATATTATCCAATAGTACCCTCTACTCAAACGAAATTTATATTCTTACATTATTTTAAGATAAAAAAACGATACATAAATAGGAAAGAATAAAAACTCTAGTCACGAAGAATGGGATGAGAACCACCCCTATCCTCCTCCTCAACCTTACTAAAACTTAATGAGGTCAACAATTAAACCTCATAAAAAAACAATTCTTTCGCACAATTGGCTGTCTATAATATCCTAGCCTCTTGTTCTTCGTTATTCTTCCTAAAATTTTGAATGGGTATTTTTTTCAGTATTTTAATTTATTAAAAAAAATATTTAGCTTTTTATCTTAATTTGTGCGATTAATCATTCGTCTCGACGTGGAATAAAATAAAGTATAAAAATATAGATAAAAGTTAATGTAAGACGATACATAAACAAAACTATCAGATGCTAGTATTTTGTTCATCTTCAGTGAACTTTTTTTATTTTTAATAACCTTTTATTTTTCAGACTTCTAGTTGAAACGGATGATTAGTCAAAAAAAATATATATAACATGAAAGTAATAAAAATTCAAAAAAAAAAACCAAAAAAGGTACCAAAAACTCAGGGATTTGACATGATAAATAAATTATTATATCTCATACAAAGTAATAAAGCGAACATAAACCTTGACGTTAATTTTTAAAATCAAAAAACAACTAATAAAAGACAAGGGTAGATTTGGCATAATAAACATTTGGTGCTACTACAATTAGTACTAATAGTTGAGACCCCTCGTTTACCGAATCCACAGTATTAACTAACCTTGAAAATAAAAGGTTGTTCGTTATTCTTATAACAATTAATGCACTATAACTTGTGCCCCAGGGGCATCAATTAGCATTTGCCTTTTTTTTTAAACGGCGTGAAAATCCTCGAATTTGACGCCTATGTAAATGTAGACTTTCAATTCCCTCATTTTCATAGACTGTTGTGTTGACTAAGGAAATTTCTTAACTAACTTGCATTCAGTAGTTTTGTTATTGGCCGTAAATGGATGTGAACTCATGGAATTTCTTATTTTTTTAATTTATTTTCTTTTGTTTTTTTCTCTTTTAGTTATGATGTTCCGACAGTTGCTGAGGACGAGGAAACCAAAGCTGAAGTTGAGACTAAAGCTTCAAGAAAAAAGGTCAGAGCTGAGAGAACCAGTACTCGAGTGATTAATTCAAGAGACCAAGCTGATGAATCTGTTTCCGATACGTCCCCGACATGTAACTCAGGAAAGGAAAATGCTGCTTCTGCTATTATGAGTATAGTTCAGGGGACAGATCGTAGACCTGTCAAGGGCCATGCATACAATAATCAAACTGTTAAGTCCTCACTAGAGAGAGAAAATCCAGCTGGTTTGAGAATGAAAAAGATCATAAGTACAGCTGCTGAGGACAAGGAGTCATCCGTTTTGGTACAGAAGCTGAGAAAAGAAATTCGGGGAGCCGTCTGCAACAAATCCTCCAAAGAGTTTGGTGAAAACCTTTTTGACCCAAAACTTCTTGATGCATTCAGGGCTGTTGTGGCTGGAACCATGAATGAACCAGCTAAAAAGGCTCCAGCTCTTGTTGTGAGGGATAAGAAGTTACTCTTGCAGAAAGGAAAAGTACGTGAGAATCTAACAAAAAAGATATATGGGATTGGTGGAAGAAGAAAGCGAGCGTGGACCCGTGACTGTGAAATTGAATTTTGGAAACACCATTGCTTGAAACCTGGCAGGCCTGAAAAGATTGAGACTTTGAAGTCAGTTCTCAATCTTTTAAAAAATGGCTCTCATGGGACAGAAATTAAGCAGGAAAATGAAGTGAAGGCCTCGAATCCCATTCTTTCAAGGTTGTATTTAGCTGATACATCTGTTTTCCCTCGTAAGGATGATATCAAGCCTCTCTCCGATCTCAACGCTACTGATCCTACAGAGAATAAAGGACACTCTTCAATGGAAAAAGCATCTACTTCATCTCTGGGGCCTCAAAATCCAAAAACTCTGCAATTAAACATGGTTTCGCCACAGGTTGGTATTCCGTTGTCCGATGATAAAGGAAAGAAGAGTACTGCAGCTACAAACGTTAAGGGAGAATCTTCCTCTGTAAGCGGTTCCAAAGCAAATTCCCAGAAGGAAATGATAGGTAAATCTAATGATGTGAAGAAGGATAAGAGGAAATGGGCCCTAGAGGTTCTTGCTAGAAAAACTGCAACCACTGGCAGTAGTGCCGCACTCGAAAAACAGGAAGACAAAACGGTTCTTAAAGGAGCTTATCCTCTATTGGTGTGTGAAGATCTTGTTTTCTTGTACCATTTCAGACATACCATTTAATTTCTGCAACTCTTACTAGTTCTTTTGTTTCTATCATTTGACAGGCTCAATTACCAATTGATATGAGACCAGTATTGGCACCCAGTCGTCATAATAAAATCCCAATATCTGTTAGGCAGGTAAGTCGTGCCCTTTCTCCATTTCTTAACAAGACCAGCAATTTGGCTAATCTATGTTGAACATGTACTTTTCAGATTTCTAGATCAATTCTGGATGAATAGAATTGCAGAAATAGAACTGAGTTTCTACCAAAACAATAAACGGAACTCAGTCCTTTTTATGCCATTTAGTCTACTGGTTGAATAACCCAAAGATTGAATTAAACTTAGGCACTTGTGCTGGAGAACAAAGCTTCATTCCAACATGTAGATTACTCGTATTACATATACTGCAGAATTGTCCTATCTTCACATCTGGACTTACCAGCTCTGCCATGTTTTCACCTCCACTCTCCTCCACATGCTCAATCCACTGCCAGTACACTAGCCAATGTCATCCCAAGCACCACTGCCTCAACCAATTCGAGCAATTTAATAAGACCGAGCTGAATGTACAGTATAACTGAAGTCATTTATGTTGCTGATGCAGTTAATATCGAGAAGGAAGTTGCTGATAGATCAAATAGCAAGTTAGTATACGTTAATCTTATGTCTCAGGAGATATTACATCGATTGGATATCAGCAAGCCTAATAGAGCCACAGAATCAGATCCTTCCCCAACTTCAGCAGTTCCTACTGACAAATCAGAACAAACAACCAATGATGTTTCTGATGGTCCAATGGTCGAGGAAGCATTGAAAAATGCAGGTCTTTTGTCCAATTTCCCACCAAATAGTCCTTATCACCAAATGGGAGAAGCAAACGACGAATATGATCTCTCTGGAAAGATTGGAGAAGATCCCGAACCTGGTAATGTTTTTGAAATGGATTCTCATCCAGACCTTGATATTTATGGTGATTTTGAGTATGATTTGGAAGATGAAGACTTCATTGGTGCTAGTGCTATAAAGACATCTAAGGTAGAACAAGAAGAGTCGAAAATGAAAGTGGTTTTCTCCACTTGCAATTCAAATGTATCAAATAATGCTGATGGCATTGAGGATCATGAGGGAACAAATGATGTTGGAGTGGAGGTTAAGGATGGGGATTGCATTAATCAAGCCCCCTTAACAGATGGGGGAGGGGAAGAGCCTTCTCTTGCAGAATGTGAAGAACTATATGGTCCCGATAAAGAACCATTGACAAAAAGGTTTCCAGAAAGTGCATTGATAAAGAAGCCCAGTGAAACAACGGCTGATGGTGCATCCCCAGAGAAAACTGAATATTCCGGATCCAGCCAAACGGCAAAGGCTAGTGAATTAGAGGGTGAGAGCTGTGCAGAGAATTTAGTTGGTGGAGATAATGCACTGGATTGTTCTCAAACCAGTGAAAATGTTCCGAGAAAGGAGAAAATATCAAATACCTGTACAAGCAAGCGATCTGATAGCATCAAGGATGTATCACAAAAGGTATCCGATGACATCCTTTAACATTTGGTTCTTTTCTTTGTTTGTTTGTTTTAACTTATGGTTTAATGTGATTGGCAAACACTAGTGTCACTGACGTTTCACCAAAGGTATCAGCCAACTTTCTGTAATTTTTGCTTCCTTTTTTATGGTTTGACTTGTGATTTAATGTTATTCACAAAAACTCAATGTAGTATCACTATAAGATAAGCCGGTTCATATGTAGTCACGATTTTCTCTTCTTTTACGCTGTATTTGGACCAAGGATTTGGGGTTGTTTCTTGCCAAAATACTTGTTCCAAAAACAGCCTTATGGTTCGCCAACACCCATTTCTCTTACGAGTTATGAACTCGTGCAGGTGGAAGCTTACATCAAAGAGCACATCAGGCCACTGTGCAAGAGTGGAGTGATCCCAGTCAAACAATACAGATGGGCTGTGGAGAAAACGACTGAGAAAGTTATGAAATACCACACCAAAGAAAAGAATGCAAAATTTCCCATCAAGGAAGGTGAGAAGGTGAAGAAACTTGCACAGCAGTATGTTGAGACCGCCCAACAGAAGGAAAGAACATAACATTTAGAGGGAACTATGCCGTTGCAAATATCTCTTTTGTTTTCCCTATTCCAGTGATTCTTATGTTAACGAGTATGAGTGTCGAAGCCCCATGTCGTCGTAACCGTGATTCCGAAAATTAACCTGTACGCAGATGATATATTGGGAAAGTGAGAAACAAAACTGTTGCAAATATCTTGCCTTGTAAATTATGAAGTAGCATATTAAGATGCCATTAGCAAGTCCTGTTAACTGATTATGTTTCATGAGATGGGAACGATAAAATCCTTGTGATTTTTGGCATAACTACAATGCTGGAGTTGTGAATTTATTGCAAGTACTGCCAGGATCCTGAAGCCATGACCCAGGCGTCTGGAATCCGCTGTATGATTTCTCTCTTGCCTTAGAACTGCACCTAAACATTTGTCGAAGCCAACGTCTGCTCGCTCTCTGCTATTTCACCTCAAGAATCTTGTTCTTGCTAAAAACTCAGGTCCACTGAGGGATTTGACTTGAGCACGTTTAATTTGCAGATAGCTCTAAAAATCATCTAATTCGGTTGGAAAGTGTAGTGCCAAAATCAATTTCCATTTGGTTTGAACAACATAAAGGATTACATATTTGAGAAGTTTTTAAAACAAGTAGTGAAAGGGTTTTTTCTTCCCAGTTTTCTTGTTAACGCACCAGGGATATGCACTAGAAAAAATAATTATAAGGTAGGCATAATAAGGGAATTTAGAAGTCAAATAGATAAATATGAGGTAGACATTTTTATTACTAAGGTGTGTGTGGTAAGCTAAGCACACCTTGAAAAACTCTGGAAACCAATCCACTGTTCAGGCTAATAACAAGAAGAGAGACAGACATCCTTAGCATGTGCATATTTAAGGATAAATTGGTTACAGGTTTTCTCCTAACCACCAGATCACTAAGATGTGTCAAAATAGGTTTCACGCATCTCACAAATATGACTACTATTACTTTTGGATCAAATTAACTTGGGGCGAACATTTTCACTCTCAAATTCTGTATGAAAGCCCCAAGGCTTTGTCGAGTTGAAACAAACTGTTTATTTAAGTGTGGTTGGCATTTTATGTTCTTTTGTTATGTTTTCTCTAATAAGGGCATGTTTGGAATATAGGAAAAAGAAAGGAAAAGAAAATAATGGAAAGGAAAAGAAGAGTGTGTAGGAAAATTATTCTTTGTTTTGTTAATTTTCCTTCTTGTTTCCTCTCGAACCAAAAAAAAAATTATTATTTTCCCCTCCTTTCTTTTCTTTTCATAGGTTCCAAACAAACCCTAAAAACCTGGGAAGCTAATGAATATGTTGGGTTTTTTACTAGTAGTAGTAGGAGAGTTTCTCAATACAAGTTTCTTCCTATGTTAATAACTTGATCTTTTTTGTACAATGCAATATCATTTTTGCAAGCAGCCATTAATCCAGAAAATATCTTCAATGCCACTGTTATTTGTAACGCCTTTACATAGGATATGGACCTCATATATGTGTAAGTCTCACGCCATGTGAAAGAGGCGTTACAAATAACCGTTGCATCAAAGATTTTCTCGTTAATCCACTATCCATGCATTATTGAGAGATGCTGCTTGCACAACAGATCTGTGCATAGATTGTGCACAGATCGCGTTGTGGGGCCCACTAAGGGTCCCATACAAATAATCCGATCCGTTAATTATGTTTAAAAAAAAATTTCAAGGGCCTCCACGAAAAATTAGCTCAATCTGATACCTATAAGTGCTTGATCTAATCATCTAACTTTTCATTCCGGTTTTTAGAGAATGAAAAGTTAGACGATTAGATCAAGTACTTATAGGTGTCGGATTGAGCTAATTTTTCGTGAGGGCACTTGAAAAAATGTTTTAAACATAATAAACGGCTCGGATTATTTTTATGGGACCCTAAGTGGGCCCCACAACACGATCTGTGCACAATCTGTGCACAGATCTGCTGTGCAAATAGACTTTCTGTGCATTATTTAGATTCCAGTGAAATGACTGTTGGTGGGGCCAAAAACGTGCCCAATTAAGGCAAACGGTAGTTGGGTTGTTTTCTCCTGGCATTTCCCACAAACACCCCCACAAATCTCCGCGTTTCAGAGAAGAAGAAGAGGAACCCAGAAAGAAAAAATGCTATTCTCTGCGTATTATTGACCATGAGAGGATGAAGAAGAAACCTCGAAATCATCACTCCACCAGTACCGAAGGTCGAAGCTATTTCGTTAATAGCGACAACAAGAACAACAGGAAAGGCGTTCTCGAGCTGTCGTTGCCTTTGGTTTTCTCGTTTTGGTGTCTGGTTTTCCTGTTCCATTCCAAACTCGGCCTTACCCATGGAAATGGAGGTATTTTCTCATCGATTTGTCTTTGCTTTATCTATTGGCGTTCTTTTCCATTCTCAAATTTCCCCGTTTTTAGCGAACCCTTTTCGTCTTTCTTGCCTTTGGATTGAGAGAAAAGGAAAGAAAACAGAAATGGAGGAAAAACCCACATGTTTTTCTCTTGATTTCTCATCCTTTCTCACCTCATTTAGTGATCCAAACAAGTATCATAGGCTTCTACTTTCTTTTATTTTCCCGTCCCTTTCACAAATTAGAGGGGCTGTGATTTGGGAGCCCTTTTTTGTGATTAATAAGTAATTGTGCTCTGTACACTTGTATTCAAGTTCAAGCTTTAGCATAATGATTAGAAGTTTAGAACTGCCATTTGAATGATGGAATCCACTAATTTTACCGTTTCTTGTTCCTTCTTGATTTCCTGTTTTCATATTAGTCAATTTTTTTTTTTTTGGGTAACTTAGCTTGAAATAGAAAAAAGGTTAACCAAATATACAGCCTACAAAGGGCCATACCCCAGGAGGAAAAAAAAGAGCAAAAATCTAAAACCTAAATAAGCTATAGCAGATATTCAATAACGCTCAAAACACCCTTCAAGAAGGCAACACAAAGGACATGGAGTCCTTAACAATCATCTCTACACAAGAAACTAGATCATTTTGTCTCTTGAAGCCTTCAACATCTTTATTTTCTCTTTAAGCTTCTTTCTAGTTTCACCTCTAGCGGGCGTAGGTGATGTGGAATCACCCACCACCTGGTTCAAACTCTGATGAGGTCCAATGAAATCGCCTTCCAAAGGGATCCTTGGAGGCTCTCAAAAACGCGTTGATCGACAGAGAGCGGCGGGAGGAAGCTCTTGTTGATTGTTTCCCTGAGCTTGGACAACAGGAGTAGAGACACAAGATATAGGATAACGCCCAACCGGAGTAGGCACAATCCCTGCATCTTTGTTTGTTACTTTCACCATTGAGGAGGCACCCGAATCCTCACTCTCGAGAACGCCAACCTCGTTTGCTGTAGAAGAAGCACATAAAGAAGAAGAGATGGCCAAAGGAGTTCTTTGGGCTTTCTTCCTCTTCACCTCGACCCATTCACCTTTTATCTCCATCTACTCTCTCTTTAGTCAATTTTGTTTGTCTGTGTCCTAGGAATGTTGCACTGCATGTATTAGTGCCTTTATCTGTTGTTAAGTGGAGTCATAAATTTGTGTTTTAGACTGCAAGGAAATGATTTCACCTCTGCCTTGGTTGTGAAATGGTATATTGATGACAAAAACACCTTGTGCATTTGTGATTTGCAACAAACTTCAGAGTCATTACCAGATAAAGGAATTGGTAACTCCATAATTGGACCTATTTCTTTATTTGGTTATATTACTATGTAATGTTCGTATCATTCGTCTTATGCAGGGAACTTGCAAGTTGAAAATAGAAGCATGACTAACTCCAGTGCTCGTGATGATAAGCTTTATGACTCTGCATATTCTCTCGTCGAAAATGAAAACAACAGTTATGTAAATCGGGTTCTGCTAGAGTTTAATGGATCAATAACTAGTAATGACTCTCATGTTCTTGATCATCACCCTTCGACTCCTGAGCACTCGCTCCGGGGAACAAGTGAATGGGAGGAAGCAGTAAAGAGCTTTCTAGGCTACCCGGTGTTAGTTTGTGGAATGAAACATCAAGAGCAACAAAAGCAAAAGACATTAGACCAGATAGGGAAAACCCATTCGCCTTATCTTAATCTAGATGAGTTTCGTAATATTACAAGGCAAGAGAAGGGTGGGATTGCATCAAATCGGCTTGCTAACATCACCCACAGGCTTGAGCCTGATGGAACATCATATAATTATGCTTCAGCAACTAAGGGTGCAAAGGTGGTGACTCACAATAAGGAAGCAAAAGGCGCTAGCAACATATTGGGGAAGGATCATGATAAATATCTGAGAAACCCGTGCTCCGTTGGGGGAAAATTTGTCATCATTGAGCTAGCAGAGGAAACTCTCGTTGACACAGTCAAAATTGCGAATTTCGAACATTATTCTTCGAACTTCAAGGAATTTGAGTTGTACGGGAGTTTGGTTTATCCCACTGAGACATGGTCCCCAATAGGAAAATTTGTTGCTGCAAATGCAAAGAATGCTCAAAGCTTTAAGCTTCCCGAACCCAAATGGGTAAGGTACTTAAAGTTGAATTTATTAGGTCATTACGGGTCGGAGTTTTATTGCACAATGAGTGTTGTGGAGGTATATGGCGTTGATGCAATCGAGCGGATGCTTGAAGATCTCATAGTGGCTTCTGAGCAATCTGCAACTGTTAAATTACCTGACCCTAATTCAATTGTGTTGCCTTCTTCAATACCAGAATCAGAAATAAGTGAGCAGAAAATAGATGGTGAAGTTCAAAAGGCAGTTCATACTTCCAGTCAAGGGATCGAAGGCATCGACGAACCACAGAAGCCTAACTTGCACCTCAAGAGTCCTGTCACTAGCAACATCCCAGATCCTGTAATGGAAATTAGACAACAGCCAAATGGAAGAATTCATGGTGATGCAGCACTAAAGATCTTAATGCAGAAAGTGAGGTCACTTGAGATAAACTTATCAGTCCTGGAGGAATACATCAAGGAACTGAACCGAAGACAAGGGGACGTAGTGCCCGAACTTGAGAAAGAGCTATCTAGATATTCGATGCTTTTAGAGAAGAGTAGATCAGATATCAATGATCTCTTGGAATGGAAGAAGATTATGGTATACTGACCTCTGAATCGTTTTAATGGAGGATATTGTTTTAACCCTAGTTTTAACTCATTTGCATTCTTCTTCTTCTTTTTTTCCAGGAGAAAGGAGTTACTGACCTTGAGGCGTGGAAAGCTGTTGTCTCATCGCAAATGGATGAAGTAGTTAGAGAAAATGGGATGCTGAGGTGAGCAATTTGCCTAACCTAGAAAATTAGTTCGCACATCTTCAGTTGATTTTAATGTGTTCCATTTGTAAGCACTGCTCTCATGATTTGTTAAATTTAGTTTTGTTTTCCATATATTTCGAATCCTACTTATCCACAGTGTTCTAAATGGCGGCCGCCGAGGCCGCCTAGGCACTTGGAGGTACCCCGCCGCCACGCCAATACCCCTTGGCGTTTGATTTGGCACCCAGGGAGGTTTGGCGGCCGCCTAGGCGGGCTTGGCAGCGTCTTTGGAGGCCTAAAATGTATACTATTAACCTAAAAAGGCTAGGATCAAAAGTACAAAAACTAAAAGGGCTTATTATGTAATTTTACAAAATCATATCTATATATATTACAATTACATTTACATCCCCCATTCAACACTCCACATTCCAGTCGATCAGAGCTTTAGAGGCGGGAGACAAAACGAAAGTGAAGAACTCCAGTCGATGCCATCGTCTCTCTCTCTCCCGCCGATATGTGTCTCTCTCTCTCTCTCGGCTCTCTCTTCAGTCTCGCTCTCTCTCAACTCTCTCTCTCGGTGATCTGCTCACACACACAGTGATCGTTCTGGTGTTGGGTATTTCGCAGTCCCCACAAATTGTGCCTGAATTTCGTAAATCGCCAAAATGTCAGTTCAAAATCATATCTATATATATTACTACTTAATTTCATTTGGGTTTGTACTTTGAAGTTTGAACTTGCATTATGGATACATGGAATATAGTTTGATTGGATAATGGTTTGTTTAAAAAAAAAAAAACGCCGAATTGCTTGGCGCCGCCTAGGCAGCTTGGCGCTTGGAGGTGGGTCTCCACCCTACTAGCGCCAAGCGCCATTTAGATCCTTGCTTATCCATACCATAAAATGTTTCCTTCTGTTATTTACTGGAATGGGAAACTCTCATTGATCTATTATTAAGCCACTAATCACTAAAAATGCCATTAACAATGCGTTGATTTTATTAAATTTCTCTCTTGAGAATCTTATTTTGAATTACAAATTTACAAGCTTAGGCTGCTACGGATTTTAGTGGTGGTCAAGGAAAAGCATTAAGATGTGACCCAAAAGTGACAGATCTTAGGTTGTATAGGGGATCATAGAGGACCATGAATACCTTATATAAATGAGAAAGTTTATGTTATGTAGTTAAATATATTCTACCTTGCCTTGGATACATTAGATTCTATAATGTTCCAATTCCGACTAATTGTGTTCACAATTAGGAGAAAGCTTGAGTGATGAAACATGCTTGATATTTTCATAAAAGTCATATGACACAAGACACATAGAAGAGGAGGTTGTATACGCTTCCCCATGAGGTTTTTTATTCCACCTGTTTTGGGGCGAAGGTAGGCTTTGAAAATGCTATGCGAAGGTGGCTAAATTCTTCAGCTTTCAGTTGCAACTATTTTCGATATTAGCTGCTCTATGGATTTGTTTTATCCCTGTTATAATGCTGATTCCTGATGGTTTATAGCTTCTAGGTTTCCACTCTATGCAGCTTCATGAAACAACTGGAACATTGTCCTGCCATTTTTTTACCATAGGGTTTGAGGAAGTGTTTGATAAAGGTGAAACTCAAGTAACAAAAACTCAGAACTAAATTATTGCTGTACTTAACGTGCTGAAGACTTAATCAAGTGCTTAAAAATCTGTGCATTTGGGCGTTTCAATATTCAGCTCTGGCTCAAATCTCTGATAGGAAGAATTTCTGTTCTAAAGTGGTAGCTAATTATGGATTATCTAACACACTCTCAATAGTCAATAGGTAGAACGACTAGATGTCCATTCAAAATGTATCATTCCTTAAAAACCTATGAGCCTCTGTTGAAGGCAATAAGGGATACAATAACTCTCAGCGGTCCCCATTATTGTTGTTATAGATCATTTTCCATTTAATGGATAATCACAAATCATCAGCTATTATTTCTTCGTAACACATCTGTATGCTTTTACCTAACTTTTTCCACCCCTCTTTCTTCGGGTATAAAATTTGATTCTGCAGATTAGATGTTGAAAAGGTCGTAAGCGATCAGGCAAGTCTGGAAAAGAAAGAGATAGCTGTTCTGGCAGTGAGCTTTTGCTTTGCATTTCTTGCAATTGTTAGGTTAGTTTCAGAGCGAGTGTTGATGTCTTCTGGAGCCCCGGTATCTGGTAATCTACGCAAGCCAAGTAGAGGTTGGATTTTGATACTTGTTAGCAGCAGTATGACCATATTCATTACCTTGCTCTAGCTAGTCTTCTATCTTCAGCTTTTGAGATCTGGATGCTTTTTAGCCTTTTCCTGTGGCAGTTGCGGCTTCTTTAGTATAGGAATTGGAGCACCTAACATCTGCCCATTAAGGGTTAGACTTAGTTTTGTTTCCTTTAGAAAAAAAAATTCCTTAGCTCATTGTACCTCACTGAAACTTGGTAATGCTGTTGTATTATATAGTTGAAGTATCGGACTTCAAAATCCTTATTCGTGGTCAAAACCAAAGCCATACGGCAGAAAAATAAAACAAAATTGTAGACTCTTATTTATAAATTCTGCATGCATTTTGATGCAAATTAATATAAGGAGAATGGCAAGACCTTGTAGTTGTCAGAACATAAACTCCACCTTCCATTGCTCTCGCATGCGAGTATTTGAAACAGCAAAACGTGGAAACTGGGATTGAAGCAACTGCTATATATTCAATTTACAAAGTTATCCTCAACAATTCAGTTATTTTTTACAGTTGCGATACGTGAGCAATTTTAATCCGTGGCTGATTTGTCCACACCAAAAGAGTGCTCTCCTTACCCCGAACCCAGGCAGGTACTGTGTGGTACCATGCTATGCAATCTTGTTGGACAGGTGAGATTACGCACCACACTGTGCAATCCAGACCGTTGATTGACGAGATCAACGGTCTGGATGGCACAACATGCCTCCCCCGTGTTCCCTTACCCCCGAACTTATGGTGGAAAGTTTTTGTTTGCTCCCTCCTTTTTCAGAGAAAATTGTATGCGTGCATTAGTGGACCTTTTGGGAAGTCAAGGGTCATCGCGCTCCTGGCCTTTCTAGTTTTGGTTGTTTTAAGATCCATAAAAATAGAGTCTTACATGAACACGAGAAGCTCAAGTGGACCCAGATGTTTAAAATGACAAAAATACTACTAAGACTAGATTTGACCTAAATTTGTAATTTTTGCATAAGTTATGTTTCATTATTAGTTCGTGTCGATGAGAGAAAGCTGTACAAAATTATAAGAAAAGCATTCAAAATTTACCAGTCATGAAAGTTAACAAATTTTGAATGATTTTTGTCTTTAATAAACTTTTTAAAATTTGTCACGAGTTTCAAAATTTTTTTATTTAGAGTTCTTTCATTATGAACCAATAATTCATAAAAATTGACGTAAAATTAATAAGATTTCCTATCTCCGAGATTGGCGGCTCTCGTCATTTACTCCTATCGGTATTGTTGTTCAATACCACTGAGATTGTGCAATGCTTAGCCAAAAACAAGACTGTTTTTTATTGCATATATACCTCTGTACCAATCTCTTTGTGGTTTTTTATATTTCTTCCATTCATGATTTTTATCTTCCATACAAATGCGATATTACCCTTGACATGGATTGTGATAAAATAACGACTAGGCATGATACAACAACAAAGGAAAGAATAGGAGTGGCTGAAAAACAAGAGCATTACTTCCTCACATTGTAATAATTAATCGAACAACTGAAAGAAGAAGAAAAAACCTACATGAAGTGCAGATCTTTAGGGCAGCAGCAGCAGCACTACCATCAGATGCTTACAAGAAAGCCCATATAGGTAAGTTGGTGATTGGCTACTTTAGCTCAAGCAGTACAGCAATCGAACTTATGTCCAGAGATCTAGAAGTGTGCAAACAATCTTGTAAATCCTCGTCGCAAGCTATTAAAATTAACACATCTTCCTCATCTTTATACTTGATATAGTAAGTTCCACCCTCGAGGTTCAGCCTTTTAGCCACTTCTTGCTGCATCTCTACTAATCTTGACGACAAAGATAGCCGAAACTTTATCGTATTTTTTTCGCATGTTGCCCTAATTGTCACCATATCCGCATCTTGGAATGATGGCTTTATGTGAGCAACACTAGTTGAGGCTTGATTTGAAGGCAAATCACAATTAAGTTGTGGGGTTTGCCCCAAGTTCTCAACAGGCAAGGGCCGAAAGGGCCGGGCCTTTTTAATGTTGCGAGGTGGCCACCTATTGATGCCGAAATCCCTACAGACACGCTTCAATGTAGATATGCTAACTGTAAAACAAACAACTCAGATAAGATTTCTCCTCTATGCTGCCAAAAGCCCAACAATTTCTATCTAAAGCGAGACCATCAAATTGAAAATTACAATCTGGACAACAAGGAAACTTGGATTTTAAAGTTTGGGGGGTGTACTCTTTACCTTTGAGCTCTTTTGCAGCATCTTCACGCCTCATCTTTGAACATTTAAGGATCTCCTCCAAAGAAACTTCAATTCTAACTCCAGCTTTTTTATGTTCCTCATCTTGAGTCTTTCTTTTACCTTTTTTTGAACTAGATACCACAAGGATGTTTTGTTCTGCAATGACAGCATTTTGTCCCTTGTTCGAAGAATCCAATGACTGCTGATCAGATGAATCTACTTGCTTGGTCACTTTTCCATTCTGCAAGGAATCAAGATTAGGCAAATTGTAGTTTTGTGCTTCACTAATGACATACATTCCACCGTTTATGACATCCATTGATGGCTGATCCTGTTGATCTTGCTGCAACATTACTCCTCCATCCTGTACAAGTTCAAGACTAGGAATAAATCTAGTAGCTGGGATTATTTGAGTGGATTGACTTTTCTGACCATTTTGAAAGTTGATTACTTCTACAGATAATGCTTCTCCCAATCCTTGCCCAGAAGCAAGCTTAAAAGTTTTGAAATATTTCTCCATCGTTCCCAATATCAACCTCAATTCGGCCAATATGTTCTCATCGTTTTTGTCGCTTTCGGGCAAAAAGAACTCTAGCACGTATAATTCATCTCCAGTGTAACTACTTTGCAAGCACATTGTGAACCAACCTCCTAATTTGCAGCATCGGGCATAGGGTACCAAGGGGGACTCAGCTATGCTGAATTGCTTTACGTCCGAGCAGTATAACAAGTTAGGTAATGGAAGTATCCTCCCAGTAACCTGCCCCTTTCTTAAGAGACAAACTTTACTGACATTCTTGAAAACAAAAAGACCATGAGACCGAGAGAATTGGAACTGGCTTTGCAGTAAATCGTTGCAAGAACTACAGGAGACCCATGTCAAAGCCAAAGGGAGGTTATGCATGTTACACACGGATTCACACACCATCTTTAGTTCCTGAAAGGCACCTGTAGGAGCTTCATTCTTGTCCCAATACTGTTTCAAATGTATTGTCACGTTAGGATACTTGTGAGAACATATAACTTCCAGACATAATACAAGGGAAATAAATGCAGATTAACATTGCATGAGGGTTTGCCATGCATTCACTTGCATTTTGCAGTGTTCATATCCATCAAAACATCGCAGACCAGACTCCTGCAAGGGAATGGAAAGAAACAACTCAGTAATCTTGAATACTCAGCATACTATCTGAAAAAACATATTCAATATCTACAAGTAGGGTCAAAGTAAAGCAAAGCAAAGTAAAGAAATTATGTTGTCGCATGTATCCAATTTTGACACTTTTGGTTCCATCTAGAGCTCAATTTGATGATTAGAATCATTAAATTTGTCGAGCTCATTGACAAGTTAAACCAAGCCAAAAATGACGTTGATTGCATATTGATCAATACTCCACATTCACATTGAAACAAGTAGACACATACACCAAATTGGAGCCCATCTATTTGAAGATTAATATGAGCAATATTCAAGCAAATAAATTTTTGGCCAGATTATTCTACTTGACGAGTTCTATACAATGAACTATTCTGATCATCAAAATGAGTCCAAAAGATATATCCGAAATTATCAAAACTGGACCTGTCCATTTTTTTGGGTACCAAATGGATATGATCCAGGTCCTTTAATGAATTATTAGAAGTAGGTATAAAATAAACAAAAAAATAAGTTAGAATTATTAGAAGTAGGTATATGATCCAGTTTTGTGAAAAATTAAGGAAGTCATCATACTTTGCCTAAAAAACAATACGGTAGTAAAATAAACAGGGGAAAAATGTAGAAGCGAGGGAGTAGTATTGAATGTTAGTAACAAGAAATTATGCTAACTACTCACAAACCTGAAAAATATCATACACGCAGCCCAGGAATTCTTTGTCATGCCAACATCTATCATATAGAGAAACCATCTCAAGTACCCCGACACAGGTGCGGCTGGAATGTTCAAACACAGGCAGACCCCAAGATGATCCAATCTTGCAATGTAAAGCAAGGTCGAGTTGTGGATACTCTTCTAGAGTGTAAAGATCCACATCCGGAGTGGATTCGGGGAGTTTATTGAGGAAGACACGGGCAGGAAGCCCAAGATGTTCTTCTGCACAGTCTGCATCTGCGTAGAAGGAGTTATTATACACCCTACACATCCCCATCCTATACTCACAAAGCCTATTTCTCTCATCCCCATCTGCATATGATGTTTGACCAAGAGCAAAAGGTTGGAATTGAGTTGTAAGCAAAGTCCGCCCCTCGGACGTTTTTGTGGCTGCCCAAAATTGAACTAGGGAACAATAAAGTTCCTTCTTTAATAGTCCTATCAGTTTTTGGAGAGCATGTCTGATTGAGTCCGCAAAATTATCTGTAAATGAAAATTGAGGTTGAGCCCCTAAAAAAAGAAGAAGAAAGAAGGAAGCAAGAGAGAAAGAGAGAGAAGACTTGCCGAGTTGGCTCCAGAAAACCCATCCAAAAGTCCGACCCCAACCATCTGGACGATCTCCTTCAAATCGCGACCAATTGAGTCGTTCCTTTTGTATGTATTTCTTGAAATCGGGAGGGAAATAGTGCTCCTCCTCAACTCCAAGGATTGTATGGGCATCATCAACACTTGCGTGTATGGGCATCATCATCTTGAATTCTAATCTTTGCAGATGAATGAACTATCTTGTTCTTGTTGCCCCCTGGCTCACACTTCCCTCTATTTTCTATTATATAGGAGGATAAGATAGGAGTAGTACTTTCCTCACCGACGAATTTTATTTAGTTTATTCAACTGTTGCGGGGCCCAGCAGAACACCGGGCTAAACAGCCTAAACGGTTTTAAGGGATTAAGAGGTTAAAACGGCCTAAAAGGATTAAACGGCCAAAAATCAACTTCATAGACCCCACATCTTTTGCAATACAAAGAAGCATATCATCTTTTGCAATACAAACAAGCATATCATCTATTCATCTATTGGACCAAAAGATCCTCAATTTATCACTTTACTTGTTGATTAAGACAAAAAATATTTTTTTTTATCAGCAACACAAAAAATAATTACTTTGGACCGATTCACAATTAGAAAGAAGACGCTTTGGATTCTCGAGTAGTGCACAAGCCTCGCAGCCAACTAAATTACACATTTGATTTTAGTAAACAAAACCCACCATGACGATCTTGTGCCTTCTCCACTTTTCTCCAATAGGGGTGCCACTGTCACCCAAGATAAGCCCAAAAGCCCGACTTTTGGGGGCTTTATCTTGGATGTTTTTCAAGAAATATTAATTTGGATATAAGTAAAGAAATCTTGGATTTTCTATTCATCAATAATTTGCAAAAACTTGGTGGGAACCAAACAAATACGATTTTTTAATAAGGACAAAATGCCCAAAAAAAACTAACGAGAACAAGGCCTC
The DNA here is from genome assembly GCA_018127125.1 of Rhododendron griersonianum. Taxonomy (NCBI): domain Eukaryota; kingdom Viridiplantae; phylum Streptophyta; class Magnoliopsida; order Ericales; family Ericaceae; genus Rhododendron; species Rhododendron griersonianum. The sequence continues at coordinate 108,243 of JACTNZ010000032.1, read as the reverse complement.
AGTGTTTCATGTGGTGTTTGAGGCTCTTCCACCATCATATAATATGGGACACCAAGCAACCATCCCTCACGGACACTAAAAAATCTCCCATGAGCACCGGATGTGCTTTGGACTAACGACGTTGCAAAACACTCTCACCAACTCGACTAAGGTTAGTGTGTTTTTCACAGTAGCTTGTATATTAGATTTGGTAGTTTTGGTTCGTTCCTGTTTATTGTGATAAAATCTTTTGCCTTCGAATGTTGGTAATGAAATGAATTGCTTGACTATTGATAAAAAAAAAAAAAAACCTCGACTAAGGCGTGTCAAATTAGCTCTCCTCACCCCCAGTCCCTACTTTCTTTGATTGAAATCACGATTATTGCTCCCAGTGACCAATAACATGTGAGCACATTAAACTTTCTATTTTTTCCCTCCTGATTCCAGATGAGCCAAATCTACTAGAAATTTAGAGAAAACGATCAAAAGACAGAAAAATCCAGAAGAAGTTAGATCTTAAACTTTCTACTCCTATTTTTTTCCTCCCAATTCTAGCCTTGGCATTTTGCAAGCAGCCGTTAATCCAGTGACATAACTGTTGGTGGGGCCAAAACGTGCCCAATTAAGGCATATGCCAGTTGTTTTCTCCTAGCTACTCGGGGGGAATTGTGACCAATAATTCTCTAAAAAAAAAAAAAAAACAAAGAGAAGAAGAAGAGCAAAAACCAGTGTTGCAATTATTTTCGATATGAGCTACTCTATGGATTTGTTTTATCCCAGTTATAATGCTGATTCCTGATGTTTTATCGCTTCGTGGTTTCCACTGTATGCAGATTCATGAATGCTGAAAAACAACCGGAACATTGTCCTGCCATTGGCAAAGTTCATTTTGACCCCGTGGTTATCGTCATGTGTGGATCATGGTTCAAAACTGAGTACATAATCTGCTTGTGGTTTTGAAAATGTGCGGATAGGTCCTCTGCTGTCATGTTTTCCATCCATGTTAACGGACACAATATTAAAAGACCGATATACCCTCATCATGTCTTTTGATTCTTCTTCTTTTTTAAATCTAACCACAACATCCCCTATATCAAAAATTGAATCCAAACAATTGATATTGTAAAATTTGATGAGTACTACATCAATGTCCAAATTCAAGTCAATCAAAAAATGAAAAGCTCATGGTCGAATCGATTTTGTTATGAAAGTAAAATTTCAAATTTGAATTTATTAAAAATTAGATCACTGGGTTATTGATGCCCGATCAAGATGATTTTTTACAGAGATACTCTATCTTTATTTAATACATTATAAATGACTCAGATTACATTCTAGAGGCGTGTGAGATACACCTCCCTTAATATGGATGAAAAACATGACGGTAGGGGGTCTATTTGCACATTTTCAAAACCACAGGTAGGTTATGTGCTCAATTTTAAACCATGAGGGGGATATCTACACATGTCCCATATAAGGTGAAAGTGAACTTTGCCCAAGAAAAAACATAGGATGACTCTTATCATCCACAAATTCCAACAAAGTTTACAATAGTAGCCCTTTAGGATTTTCGTATTGGTTAGTTTCGCATCAAATTTTTGTAGATTATTGATTTGTCTCAATAAGAAATCAAAAAAGTAAAAATTAATGATCCAAACTTAAAATCAGCCAAAAAGCCACATTTTTCGGCTTTGTTTAAAAAATTTGAGTTTGGATCACAATTTTTTTCTTTTTCTCCTTGAGACAAACTAATAATGTACAAAAATTTGACGCGAAACTAACAAATGCAAAAAAAAAAAAATTGAGTAAAAACAAAAAAATAAAGTAAATTTGCCGTCAAAGTGCAATGCCCCACTAGATCTCTCCAAAATAAGCCCACGCTTTTTGGCTCATTTTCCTTCCCTCTTGCTTCTCTATCTTTTCACCCACGAGCAGCGACTTCCTTTTTCGGCTTTTTCAAATACGGAGTATTACACTGCCGATATCACACAAAAGATATCCAATGCTCTCTCAACTCTACTGTACATAACAAAAAGGTTTTTTTTTTTTATTGCAGGCTCTTATTTTTTTTTTATCATACTTTAAAAACAATACTATTCTCCCTCATTCCCGATTTGTTTGTTCAATCTCGAGTTTTCAACTTATTAAGGAAACAAAATTTGATCCATTGATTTGAAAATTCACATAATCTGGTCCATTGATTTTGAAATTAGACAGTCAATTTGGGACATCCATAAGTCAAAAATGGAACAAACAAATCGGGACGGAGGGAGTAGTTCATTTTGGAAATTCGTGTCATTTTTTAATTGATTATATTTTGTAATTTATAATATTTTATATAATTTTTAAACATTATATTTTAGAATTAATCGAGATAATATTTCATGTAAAATTTATTACCAATTTAGGGTATAATTAATTTTTTATTCGGTTATAATAGAACGAGAGACTATTAAAGAGTAATTTGGTGTGGTCGGTGCATGATTGAAACTCGTTTGCGATTGGACAAATGTACATTGTGTATTGTGGGGGGTTTTTTAAGCTGGTGACGCAAGAATAACCAATATGGAGATAGTGGTTGTTAAGTTTGATAATGGATTAAATGAATAATCAGATGTTGACGTGGCACATTTCGGTTATTGATTTTGATTATTATCATTGCGGATGCTCTAAGGAGCTCAACGGCCTAAACGGTTTTAAGGGATTAAGAGGCTAAAACGGCCTAAAAAGATTAAACGGCCAAAAATCACCTTCATAGACCCCACATCTTTTGCAATACAAACAAGGATCTCATCAAATGGACCCAGAGATCCCCAATTTATCACTTTTCTTGTTGATTAAGATAAAAAATAAAATTTTTTTTATCGGCAACACAAAAAATAATTACTTTTGCAATATATCACTGTCATCCAAAGGCACAAGTATACATTTCAACATATTCTTAAAAATCATGTCCAAATTTGACCGATTCACAATTAGGAAGAAGACGCTTTGGATTCTCCAGTAGTGCACAAGCCTCGCAGCCAACTAAATTAGACATTTGATTTTAGTAAACAAAACCCACCATGGCGGGAACCAAACAAACACGAATTTTTTTAATAAGAACAAAATGCCCAAAAAAACCTAACGAGAACAAGGCCTCAGTGTTTCATGTGGTGTCTGAGGCTCTTCCACCATCATTTAATGTGGGACACCAAGCAACCATCCCTCATGGACACTAAAAAATCTCCCATGTGCACCGGATGCTTTAGACTAACGACGTTGCAAAACACTCTCACCAACTCGACTAAGGCTAGTGTGCTTTTCACAGTAGCTCGTGTTTTAGATTTGGTAGTTTTGGTTCGTTCCTGTTTATTGTGATGAAATCTTTTGCCTTCGAATATTGGTAATGAATTGAATTGCTCGACCGTTATGAAAAAAAAAACCTCGACTAAGGCGTGTCAAATCAGCTCTCCTCACCCCACAATTCCTACTTTCTTTGATTGAAATCACGATTATTGCTCCCAGTGACCAATAACATGTGAGCACATTAAACTTTTTATTTTTTCCCTCCTGATTCCAGACGAGCCAAATCTAATAGAAATTTAGAGAAAACAATCAAAAGACAGAAAAAATCAAGAAGAAGTTAAATCTTAAAACTTTCTACTCTTATTTTTTTCCTTCTGATTCTAGCCTTGGCATTTAGCAAGCAGCCGTTAATCCAGTGACATAACTGTTGGTGGGGCCTAAACGTGCCCAATTAAGGCATATGGTAGTTGTTTTCTCCTACCCACGGACACTGGGTTTCCACTGTACGCAGCATCATGAAAGAATTAACCGGAACATTGTCTGCCATTTTTAATTCATCATCATAGGGTTCGAGGAAAGTGTTTGATAAAAGGTGAAACTCAAGTTGCAAAAACTCAGAGCTGAATTATTGCTTTGCTATGCCTAAAGTGTTGAAGACTTTATCAAAAGCTTAAAATCTCTGACTTGGAACTGGAGCCTTTATAGGAAGAAATTTCTGTTCTAGTGAGAGCTGATTATGGGTTATCTAGCACTCTTAATAGGCAGACAACTAGATGCATGTCCATACAAAATGTGGGGTTCCTTCAAAACCTATGAGCCTCTTTTGAAGGAATACAATAACTCTCGGTGGTGATCACCATTATTGTTGTTATCATTTATCATTTTCCATTTGCTTTTATCTACTTTGGGTAATTACAAATCATCAGCTATTACCATCTTCGTCGGTCATTGTCTGTTCTTTTACCTTTCACCGTTTAGTATGCTTTTTCTATTGCATATCATGTGACCTTATTACTTCGTAACATATCTGATACTAGTGCTTGCCTGTGCCTACGACACTATGTACCGGTTCAACAGGATTGAAAAATGGAGCACTTAATTTTTTAATCATATTTTTTTATATGTGAACAGTAAACGTGTGTGCCGGCGTGTGTGAACGTGTGTGCATGTGCGTGGTGAATGCCACATAGAATAAAGGGTGACACATAGAACAACCCTTCTGTTTTATTAGATAGATGCTTTTTCCCTTCCTTAATCCCCCTCTTTCTTCATCTCCCTCCCACCCCACCTGGCCTTTTATTTAGGATAAATTTCACAAAAACCCCCTCTACTCATCACACAGTGCACCCTATAATATATTACTACTAGTACTAAAAAGACTCCAATGACACTTGTGCACTTAAATATGTATGTCTACAAGTTTAGAACCTAATCATTTTACAACTCATAATTTCTCTCTGAGCATCTCCAACCCCAATTATATTTATTTTGAAAATCCAAAATTATTTTTTGTGTAAAGTGTATCACTATTCACTCACTCTCCCACAACGTATTTTTTTATTTATTTCTGTCTGACTCCTAAAAACATTCATTCCTCCCCCGAATAGTTTTTTTTAATTAAATTTGAATTTTCAATTTTTTAGATTTTTCCTTAATATCTTAAATATATGAAGAATGTTCTTCATTTGAAGGGATTTACCTTTTCGTGTTTTCAAATTAGTAATGTTCCACTTTGCATCGGCGATAGTTGTTAAAAATCTACGATACATGATACATATCTTACGATTTGTATCGTCTCTTTCAGAGAATGATACGAACTATACTTCGATTGTGTTTTGCATGACTTTTCCCTAACAAAAGGAACAAAAAGCTTTAATGTAATAGACCTCAGTTGAGAGAGAAATTTCAGATTTTGAAAACTTTTTTTTAAAAATGTAGGTATAGTTTGTTGGTGTTATTAGGTGTATCAACTTTTGAATTGTATATATTAATTATGATTAACCTTGTTAAAACATAAACTAAATTTAGTATTTTGGTCCAAGAAAGTTAAGTCCAAACAACTTCACTTTATAAAGCTCCAATTGAAAAAATCCAAAGCTGAAAAATATATATTATTGATGAAAAATCTAGAGTTTTTTTTTTTGTGAGAATTAGTTACATGTGCAATTCTAGAATTATCTCAAAATTTATCTTGTATAAAAATATGTAAGTACTAGAGTCTTCCATGGAGTAATAGAAATAGGGATGAATTCTAGCCATTTTGTACCAAACCAAAAAAAATTTAAGGTCAAGTGTAATACAAATACTCTCCTTCCCTGCTCTTGTCTTTCTTATTCTTCCTCTTCCAAAAATCTAGTCCAACTAAACAATATAAACAATAAGTCTAAGTACATTACATCCATCCACTGCATTTTCTATGGGGCCCACACTGGGTCCCATAAAAATACAGAAAAATGCCCATAATTTTAAAAATAATAATTTATGGAGCCTTGTAAAAAATCAGCTCCAACAAATATTAGTAAGTATTATTTCTGGATTCGTAGGGGTGAAACTGTGTAGTTGAACTATTTCGCCCTTACAAATCAGGAAATAATACTTACCAATATCCGTAGGAGCTGATTTTTTACAGAGCCCCATAAAATATTATTTTAAAATTTATGGACATTTTTCTATTTTTTTAGGACTCGGAGTGGGCCCTACCAAAATGTAGTGGATGATGTATAGTGTATGTAGCGTCTCTTCAATATAAACTCCTCTTCCAACCAACAAACATATGTCAAGATACTATACAATTGAAAAAACGATATACGATAAATATCCTGATTTAAAAACACTCTACCGTTTGAGTTCTTCCGTTGGGATGTATTCCTAGAAATTGGTACAAAAAAACTTTAGATCTTCAAAGATTCTATCGGCATCACCATTAGAAACACTTCCGTTGGTGGCCATCATCTTCAATTTTCTCAGAGAAATCCATCGGCTAACCCAAAAAGAGTGAACTCAATTGCTCCTCACACATCCTACTATTTTTCTCCCTTCTAGCCCAACCTTTATTACTATATACAGCACTACTCTTGGGGACCAGTAAATGCATCTTTTTTCCAATCAATCCTGTGGATCAAAAGGTTTTTCTCCATGGTTCAAAGGGTTATCATTTTTACTTTCCAACCACTCTTTAGCTCAAAGGATTATTTGTAGTCTATCTTTCCGGATAGAATATTACTACTTTTTGTGATGCAATGAAAGATTATGATAAACATTCATGTGTCCATCAGTCCATGTGCCTGCTTTGCCATAGGAAGCTTTCTTTTGAAATGGAATCAGAAAGCCTCGAACCATTAAAAACTTTAACAAAAGTTTTGTTCCTTCCGATGAGGTAATACTATAGTTGTGAACAAGACGAGGTTCATAAAGTAAGTGGAGTGAAATGGAGTTAGTGCCTTCCTTGTACTCTCATGCGTATGGACAAGGTTCGATTTCCATAAGCATCTATCCTCCTCTCCAATTCCCCTAGGATAGAATAGAGGATTAGGATTAACGAATGACAAAAAAAAAATAAAAAATAAAAAATAAAAAATAAAAAATAAAGAGATGAGGTTCAGAAAGGCTCAAATTGAGCCCGTCCAGCCTGGTAATCAAAAGTGCAAAAAAACAACGAACCCATTACTCTTAGGACCAGTAAATACATCTTTCTCCGATCAATCCTGTGGATCAAAAGATTTTTCTCCCTGGTTCAAAGGGTTATCATTTTTACTTTCACACCACTCTTCAACTCAAAGGGTTTTTCATTGTTGTACGTAATCTATCTTTCTGAATAGAATATTACTACTTTTGTGGTACAATGAAAGATTACGATAAACATTAACGTGTCCATGTGCTTGCTTCGCTGTAGGAAGCTTCTGGGAAGCTTTAAGTATTGAAATGGAATAAGAAAGCCTCGAACCATTAAAAACTTTAACAAAAGTTATTTCCTTCTAAATAGTTGTGAACAAAAGTTATTTCCTTCTAAATAGCTGCTTTTCCCCCCTGACACAGCCCCCTCCCGACCCCACCCCCTCCTTTCCCGTTTTACCCTCACAATCCCCCCTTTTGTGATTCTTTCTTTTTTTCTTCTCTCTTTTTTTTCTCTATTCCCTCCTCCCGTTCTTTCTTTCCAGTTTTAATCCTTCTTCTTTTTTCTAATTTTCAATTCTTTTCTTTATTTGTTTCCTTTCCTGTTTTCTCCCCTTCTTTTTTTTTTTGGTTAACTCAAATTTTATTTTCAATTAACCACCATAATACCATATTTAAGACCAACGCTCCGCGCCTAAGCTAACATATCTTCTATGCTTTCAAAAATCTATATAAAATAAATAAATATGTATAAGTACAACATTAACAAATCTTAACATATTTTCTCTACTTTTAAAATAGGAAATTGATAATGCCAAAACAATTTGAGTCCGTGCTTGGATTGGATCTTGACTGTGCTAAGTAAATTTTTTGCTCTAAGGCCTTTTAACGAGTACCCTAAGACTCTTTATTTAGTTTCAGGACTCTCTTAGGGTGTCCATTGAAAGGCCTTGGAGCCAAAAATTTATTACGACCATTTAGAATGAAATGTTCAGAAAAATAACATCTTTGCACCGATTCAAACGGATTGAAAATTGAAACACTTTTTTTTAAACCGTTTATATATTAAAAAATATAATTAAAAATTAATCCGACTGTTTTATTCCCTTTTTTCCCTATATATATATTAAAAAATATAGTTAAAAAAATAAGAGTTTCAATTTTTAATCCGTTTGAATCGGTGCAAAGATGTTGTAACGCCCCGATTTTCGGACACGTTAATTAAATCATTTTTAATTGATTTACTAATCCATAAAACTAATTTAAGAAAATAAAATTTTATTAAACAGAGTTTAGCAGCGGAAATCTCAAACTAAATTCAAAACTACTTAACTGTCTTACAACCCAACGAAATAAAACAGAGTTTGATAAATGTGATAACACTTTTGGAAATTTAAAATAACAATACTTTAAATTAACAGAGCTTCTAAGGGAAGGGCATCCAAGACTCGACAAACTCCCCTTCCTCAGCTGGGAGGTCCTCACCCTGGTACTGATCAACTTACAGAGGATCCTGTTCTTCGGTCTCTTGATATCCTGCACCCTCTGGCAAATTGATCGCCAAAGCAACCGATTTACCAGGATACAAACGTATCTGTGAGTGATAATTCACCCAGTAGAATAATTCCAATCCTACCAACCCCTTACTCTACAATTAGCATTCAATAATAACAATAATTTCACAATTGATAATACATGAGAGGTACAGAATAATAGCACATCGTCTTTTTCTTTACTATCCATCAACTTACATGAAATCTAAGGATTCTCTCCGCGAGATCCTTTCCTCCCACATCCACTAACTACAACCGTCTCATGGGTCCACCCTTCCTCTTGCTTGTCCTGCACCAGGGTCCTAGGTGAGCGCATCTAAGTTATGTACCGAGCATGTTCTCACTTAAAACCATAACAGGAGGATCGAGTCATCCCATGACGTATCGTACATTAGGGTCGGACATCCACTACCCCACGCTAACTATAACCGTCTCATGGGACCCATTCTCTTCTCCAAAGAGAAACTTCCCATGACGTATCATACATTAACGTCTCACTAACTATAATCGTCTCATGGGACCCATTCCCTTCCTCGAAGGAAAACTTCCCATGACGTATCATACGTTAGCGTCACAACATATCTCATCACCGGGCCCCTCAGGTAACCCATTCAACACAGGGCCCCATAGGTTACCCTTGCCATCACCATGGCTCAATTCACAATCCACACAGTACTCACACTTTGAACATTTTACCATTTTTCATTTACTTATCATCGTCTACATGATTCACTACTCGTAACCACCCAGTGAACCTAAATCCAATCTAGCACGTACAACATGATACAATCAACAATAACTCAAACATGATACATTTTAATGAGACAACAATATAACAATTGATAGGTGCAAATAATTAAACACATAAGGAATTTGGATAGAGCCGATACTTTTTCGAATATTTAAGTTTTATTGAACATGTATAAAATTTTATTAACTTTAAAGATTTCCATTAGTATTTTCGAAATCCATAGGATATTTATAATCTGGTGAATTTAAGAATCCTAGTGTCACTGTATTTATAATTTTAGGATCATACAAGTAGTTGTTTAATCTTTTGTCCAACTGTACTTAACATATTTCTTTTCTCTTAGCATTATTTGTTGGCTTGCTAGTAGAAATTTGAACTTTCATTTAGTGTACTAGAGTCAAAGTCTATAGTTCGTACTACTAATTAGTTAGGTTTGATTCTGACTGTAATTATCTTACTATCTCATCCTACTAAGTATCATATTTTATACTTAACTAGTCATATTTTAATTAATGTAGTATTTTAATTAGGTGAAAAACAGTATTTTGAAACATAACGCTGTAGAGTTTTATCATTCTAAAAATTATAATAGTCTATAGATATCAACTGATTGACTAACCCTTTGTCAATAAAAAAAAATAACGTACTAATATTTTCCCAATTTGTCTTGTACATTATTTTATTATAAACTATACAATCCATTTATCATTATTCTAACAAAATCATTATTTTACTATAATAAAGTTTAATTAATGTTTATCCTTCTAATTAAGTGTTTATCATTCTAAACAGTGTAAAGAAACAAAAGGGTAAAATAAATAAATAAATAATAATAATAAAGTTGTAACTGATTTCTTTAGCTTCGTTCCGTGGTTTCGATTCCTTTGGCTATAGCTCATTTAAATCATCATACACGAACTAAATATACTTAGGAGAAAGTAGGATAGAGATTAATCTACCTTAAATCCGGCCGAAAAAGCGGGTACTAGTTTGCGGACGATTTCGGTAAAATGAAAAAGACGGCGGCAGCAGGGGACTCGGGGTTGACTCGAAATGATTGAAAGGTGGTTTGTGAATGCATGGTGATGTAGTGGTTGCTCGAGAACCTGAATATGATGTACGGAGGGGTGTTACGTAGAAACTCGTCTCTCTCTCTCTCTCTCTTTTCTAGACTCGACAATATGATTGGGAGTGAATAATATACTGGTTTTCAATTTTCGAATTTATGTGGGTATGTATAATGAGAGAGAATAAGATAGTGAGAATGTAAGAGGATAAGCGTGGAAGTGGTGGAATTGGGAAGGAGAGTGAAAGAGAGGGATACTGATAAGGATAAGAGGGGTAGGGGACAAGTGCCACATTTGGTGGGATTTTCTTTAATTCTAATGTATGTGGACGCGTGTATGTATAGGGTGAGAATGTATGTGGACGCGTGTATGTATAGAATAAGAATGTATGTGGACACGTGTATGTATAGAGGAGTGAGAGAGAGGAAGTACAAGTTTGGAGGTGGTGGGAGTGTGAGAGGATAAGTTTGGAGGATAAGGATAGAGGTGGTAGAGTATGGGGGAAAGTAGAGAGTTAGTTTGAATAGAGTTCTAATTAGGGTTTAGATAGGAATGATAAGAGATGAATATAAATCCCTGTATATCTAAAGTATAAATATATATCTTATACAAGAGTGTAAATTGTAACGACCCGAATTTTTTTTATAGCATTAATATTATTAGGTCTTAATTATTATTATTTTTTCCTTAATAGATAAATACAAAAAGATAAGTATATTATCTTATTTATCTCTTTTATTATTATTATTATTATTTTAATTGCATGCATGTTTAGAACTCCTCCCATCTCTCCTACTCCTACTCAATCTCTACTTCCTCCCTAATCCTATTTTTCGTCCATCTCAAAGCCCAAGAGTTAGAATCCCATTAAAACTCAAACTTACCTCCCTCATCCAAATTCTCCTATAAATATCCCATTACTTCGACCCTAGGGCACCACGCTACTCCACAAAAATCAAAAGACCAATTCCATTCTCGTCCATATCAGGTACCTCTGTTCACAGCCTGTTTCTTCCTAGCTAATGTCGTTTTTAGGCCAAAGTTCCTCCACGAAAGTTGTAGAGGGCGTCGAGGGCTTCGATTTCAACCCAAGAATCACTCCAAACGATCGAGTATTGATAGAGTTATAGCCATCCAAAGTTCAGTGAAATTTTCGGATTTCTGTTCCAGACAGCACACAGGACTTATGAAAATCCCCACTTTTCTCCTAGTTCGAATGATTTTCGGGCTTAGACTTCTTCACGAAAGTTGTAGAGCGTTTCAAGATCTTCGCGTTAGACACAAGAATCGTCCAAAACGGCAGAGGTTTGGTCAAGTTATTCCAGTCCAAAGTTACTGCTAGAATACCGATCTTTCGTCGCCAAACAAAAACCCACCGGACTCCACTGAATCGTTTTGTCCGAATTAAAGGTATTATAATCCCTTCCAAACACTCCTCGAAGTATATTAATGTCCTAAGTTGTTAGTTTTTATGATTGGAATCGAAAGGAATCGAAATTTGGATCGAACGAGTGAAACCCAATTTTTTTCCAAAAAATCCACTGTTCACGTTTTTATTCCTGTACTGTTCATAGCCGCTGGGAGTTAAAAAAAGCATGACAATTACACTTATCCCCCTGCTCATTTTGAATTTAATGTTTCGGCCCAGATATTAATTATAAGAGTTTATCTTATTGCAGTTAAGCCCTAAAATCATTGAAGTTTATAGTTAGGCCCAGTGCAATGTTTTATTTGATTATTGAACATAATTTTTATACTAGTGATCATAAGTGATAAACATGTTATGTTATTGTTACCCATATTAAGTATAATATTTCTGGGTAAATAATAATAGATCTATTTTTTTTTTTGTACAAAATTATTATTATTGTTTTTAATAAAGATTTTCGTTAATAAAAATTTACTTCTTGACCATACAAGACTAAGGGCAACGGTCCATTCATAAAAGGTTATGTGATTTTTATGCTTATTGTTTATTTCAATTATTATTCTGATTGCTTATTTATTATTTCCAACCGCTGATTGATATGTTAGATTGGATCCTAGAGACATGGGGTGGTATGCGAAATAGAAATCACCTAGACGATGATAAGTAATGGATGAATTGGAAAAGTTTTTGTTTTAGATTGCCTGCAGGCGTAATTTTGAGATGTGATGAGATTTGTGATGAGATTGAAACTGGCGGGTGTCCAGTGATGAATTGATAGACTGGCGAGAGTCCAGTGATGATTGTGATGATTGCGAAGTGGTGCATAAGATAGACGAACCCTAGTTATGATTCAGGCATGATAAGCTTTCTTTTGTTGTAATGAGAGGGATACACGCTGGGTACATAACTTAGGTGCAATCCGCGACAACAAAAGAAAGTGATCTCATGGGACCGAGCATGGCTAGTGGTTGGGGAGGAAAGATCTCGCGGTGAGATCTTAGACTACACGTAAGTTTAATGGATAGTAATAAATCAATTTATATGAAATATATCTGTTTTATTTCTTCGTACCATGTTTATTCTGCTGATTGCTAGTTGTATAGTAAGAGGGGTAGTTGGGTTGGATTATTCTACTGGGTGATTTATCACTCACGGATACGTTTGTATCCTGGTAAATCGATTGCTTCGGCGATCAATTTGCCAGAGGGCGCAGGATTCAATGGAGAGGATTCAACGATGGTGCAGTTCGACACGGAAAGAATATCAGGAGCAGAGATCGAGTATGCTTGGGATTCGTATCAAGCTTAGAGTCAGCTCTGAAGTTAATGTATTTTAAATCAGTAGATTTATCTTGAGATTGTAATAGTTAAACCTTTATTTTGGAAAATTATATTTATTCAGCAAATTTTCTTAAAGAAGTATTTTATTTTGCTCCTGAAAAAGCGGGGCGTTACATAAATAATATCAATTATACACAAAATAATGTATTTTAATTATTCAATCTAATTAATTATTGAATTAGAAATTTTAACAATATAAATTTGTATTAAAAAAAATTGGGTCGAAAATTCGGGTCGTTACAGATGTTATTTTTCTAATCATTTCATCCTAAATAGTCGTAATAAATTTTTGGCTCTAACGCCTTTCAATGGGCACCCTAAGAGCTCTAAAACTAAATAGGGAGTCTTAGAGTACTCGTTGAAAGGCATTAGAGCCAAAAATTTACTACGATCATTTAGGATGAATTAATCAGAAAAATAACATCTTTGTACCGGTTCAAAAGGATTCATTAGAAAAATAAGTGTATTCATTAAACAGTAAGATTCAAACGGATTAATTTTTAACTATATTTTTTAATATGCAAAGATGTTTTTTTCTGATCATTTCATCCTAAATGGTCGTAATAAATTTTTGGCTGCAAGGCCTTTCAATGGACACCCTAAGAGAGTCCTAAAACTAAATAATGAGTCTTAGGGTGTTCATTGAAAGGCCTAAGAGCAAAAAAAATCATTATGACCATTTAGAATAAAATGATAAAAAAAATTACGATATTCGCCCTGATTAAATTGAATTGAAAATTGGAGCACTTAATTCTTGAATTATATTTTTTAATATAGAAAGGGTGTATTTATAGAAATTAAATAAATAAGATAAAAGTAAATAAATAAATGGGTATAAGTACGCTGGGAGCAGAATTTGGAGGAAATATTGATTAGAATTTGTATTTTTATGTATGGGTAAATGGGAAAAGAAACAAATAAAGAAAATAATTGAAAATTAAAAAAAGAAAAAAAAGATTCAACTGGAAAGAAAGAAAAGGAAATAAAAAGGAAAAAAATTCAAATTGATACAGTTTATATATTAAAAAATATGGTTTAAAAATTAAGTGATCCAATTTTTAATCCGTTTGAACGGGTGTGAAGATCTTACTATTATGATCATGTTATTTTAAAGAAACATAATCAAAATTTGTCTCTAAGGCTCTCATAATCACGTTTCTGCTTCACAGGATTGCAAATTGGTGGGAAAGAATTTTTATTTAATCAAAACGGTGCCGTTTTTAAGGAAAAGGGAAAGGGGGCGGGGGGTTGTGCCGGGGGTAGTTTGGAAAAAGGGCTGTGGGGTCGGCGGGGGGTGTGTAGGGGGGTGGGAAAAGCAATTTGCGTCCATGTGCCTGCTTTGTCATAGGAAGCTTTGACTTTTGAAATGGAATAAGAAAGCCTCGAACCATTAAAAACTTTAACAAAAGTTATTTCCTTCTAAATAGTTGTGAACAAGATGAGGTTTAGAAAGGGTCAAATTGAGCCCATCCGGTCTGTTAACCAAAACTGCTAAAAAACAAACCAATCCGTTCGTTTTGAACGTTAGCAATTTGGCGCAGGTTAACAATTGCCAACCCACCAAAGACTGGCTAGTTGAAAAAATACACCTCGGTCTTACTTGAATAAGAAGTGACATGAGAAAAAAAGACTGGCATATTGCTTAATTAGCTCAAAACCAGAAGGTCTTCGTTGCATAGCTCTGTATCAACCTCTTTGTGGCTTCCTTGATTTCTTCCATCCAAATGAGATCGAACCCTTGATACGATACAACAACATAGGCAAGAATGGGAGTCGCGAAAAAGAGGGAGGATACATCAATCCGTCACATGTGTAAACTAAAGAAAAAAAAGGAAAAAATAACACATCAATCAGCATATTCAAGTTGGTAATTGGCTGCTTTGGCTCAAGCATTACCACAATCAAAGTGTTTCCCAGAGATCTAGAAGTTTGTATACAGTCTTGTAAGTCCTCATCGCAAGCTATTAAAATCAACTCAATTTTCTCATCTTTATATTTGACATAGTAAGTTCCAGTCTCCAAATTCAGTGTTTTAGCCACTTCTTGCCGCAACTCTACTAGTCTACACGACAAGATAGCCAGAGCTTTATTGTAATATCATTTAAATATTTCACCCTTAGGGTCACCATATTCGTATATGGGAATGCTAAATCATGTGGCTTTATGTGAGCAACACTAGCTGTGGAAATCTACGATGAGAGAAACTACTTTTTTGTTCTCTACTACAAAAAGCTCAATAATTTCTCTAGGAGAAAAAAATGTCTAGTTGAATCTAACAATCAAGACCAAAAGCAGACTATTCCCAAAATTTTTAGAGTGCACATTTACCTTTGAGTTCCCAGGCAGCATCTTTACGACCCATTTTCAAATATTGCAGGATATCCTCTACAAGAATTTCAATTGTAACTCAAGTGACGGTTGATCCAATGAATTTAACTGCATCGTCACTCCTCCATGCTTTAAGGGTTCAATAAAAGGGAAAGATCTAATAGCTTGGATTGTTTGAACAAAATGAAGTTTCCCACCATTCTGAAAATCAATAACTTCAGCGGATAATACTTCCCCCAGTTTTTGTCCAGAAGCAAGGTTGAAAGTTTTGGAATTTTCAATCATCGTTCCCAATATCATGCTCTATGAGTTCCATGAGCTCTCATCATCTTTGATGCTCGCGGGCAAAAAGAACTCCAGTATATAAGAGTCACCCTCAGTGTAACTGCTTTGCAATCATATTGTGAACCAAACACTTAAACACAACGACTAGGCTGAAAGTGCCCTCCCAGCAACCTGTCGCTTTCTTAAGAGATGACATTTACTAACTGTTGGGGATATTACAGAGATTACACCAAAAACAAATATTACAATGGACAAATTAACAGGCTGAGTCGCGGAAATCTCGCTCTCTTTAAGGAGATTCAAGCCCTCTACGGTAGAAAACCAGTGCAGTAGAGAATCTCTGACTTGTCCCCTCCAGGATATAACAGCCCGATAATTTATCGTATGGTTCGGACCTACTCTGCACAAGTAGGAGAACCCAAAGCTCCACAAAAAAATACCCTTACACTTTACCCAAGACTCTCACGTTCATATTAAAACTCACAAACTAGTTTTATTTAGAGAACAAAGATGGAAGGAAAGAGTATGAGAGATAGACCAAGTGTTGAAAGGAGTTCTCTCTCTCTCTCTCTCTCTCTCTCTCTCTCTTTGGCTAGGATACTACATGCTATTACAATCACTCAAGTATGCCTTATATAGGCAAGAAATAATCCAAATCATATCTTGTTATTAATGACCAAATCTTATAGGATAAGCATGAATCCAAATCATATCTTTTTCATTAATGACCAAATCTACTTGGATATGGATAGATATGAAAAGATATTCTCATGATTTCATATGGATAAGAATGAAAGATTTGATCTTATCTAGATAGATCCTTCTAGATTGCTCTTAGATATCCAAACAAACGCTAATAAAAGAGCCTCACGCTAATATACACGCGACTTGAAAAAATCTAGCACCGAACGATGTACAGAAATTTAATATTAAAATAATAAATTTCCAACATTCCCCCACCTATTTTAATATTAAATGAGACTCCTGGGCAAAGAGGGATATTATGCATCATGAAGGTGTGCTCTGCATTGAACCTTCACTTAGTGAAAACAGTAATCCCTACTCCAGAGTCAATAGTGGTCTCCGACTTGAACTATGACTGCTTAGGGGAAATAAAGAATACTGCCCACACATAATAGTCCAGGTATTGACATGAGCTTTAATAGCCAGCACATTAAGGCCTTGTGCTAATCCCAGTTTTCATGAGTGTCTTTGAGAACAAAGCCTAATTCTCATAGGAAGCGGCCCCACCTCCACACTCACATAGGTGAAATCTGTCAAGGGTGCTCCTGTAATTCTAACACCCCACTCATAAGAGCTACAGAATTTTATTAAGAGTTTCTTAAAAAACTCAACCTCCACAACATTATAGGATAAATGCACTCACACCATAGGGATGGACTTAATCAAAAAATTTAGTGCATTTCTAAATGACCACCATATGATTCGTTCTTCCCATTGAACCCAGTTACAGGATCTCTGGTCCCTGGGTTGGGTATCCTCATACGTGGCTCATGAATTTAATGGCTTTAGCCCCATCCCCTCGATGTATTCCACTCTTTCTCTTGCCAAGGCCTTGGTTAATGGATCTGCAAGATTATCACATGACCTCACATAAGTCACATTTATGATGCCATTACTCAAATAAGATCTCACAATACTGTGTTTTCTTCTGATAGGTCTAGATTTACCGTTGTAATAACAGTTTTGCACTCTACCAATCGCAGCGGTGCTGTCACAATGAATTAACACAAGAGGAATTGGTTTTTCCCAAAACGGGATTTCATTTAATAAATCTCTCAACCAATTAGCCTCCTCACTTGCTGATGCTAATGCTATTAGCTCAGCCTCCATAGTAGAATTAGCAATAATAGATTGCTTTTTCGATTTCCAGCATATAGCACCACCACCCAAATTAAAAATATATCCTGTGGTAGAGAGTGAATCACCTGACAAAGTATTCCAATCGGCATCACTATAAGCTTCAAGTACTGCAGGATACTTTTTGTAAAACAAGCCAAAATTTTTGGTACCAGATAAATATCTCATTATTCGCTCAATGGCTAGCCAGTGTTCTCTACTCGGCTTGCTAGTAAACCTGCTCAGTACTCCTACTGAATAAGCAATGTCAGGTCGAGTACAGTCAGTAGCATAACGTAAACTCCCTATTATGCTAGCATATCCTTTTTGATCAACAATATCCTTGTCATTTTTAACCGGAAATAAATGTACATGAGGATCAAAAGGAGTAAGAACATGCTTGCAGTTATCAAAATGGTATTTTTTCAAAATTTTCTCAATATAATGTGACTGATCGAGAAAAATACCATCACATGTTTTTGTAATTTTCATCCCCAAAATTACGTTAGCCTCACCAAGATCTTTCATATCAAAATGGCTACTAAGCATATTTTTAGTCTCATTAATAATATGCACATTAGAGCCAAAGATCAGTAAATCATCCACATATAGGCTAACAATAACATGTGAACTTTCACAAGATTTATAATAGATGCACTTATCACACTCATTTATCTTATAACCATTTTCAATCATGCAGGAATCAATTTTCTCATGCCACTGTTTAGGCGCCTGCTTTAAGCCATATAGGGATTTAGTCAACTTACACACTTTGCTTTCTTGGCCGGGCTCCACAAAGCCCTCGGGTTGATCCATATAAATTTCCTCATCTAGGTCCCCATTTAAAAAAGCTGTTTTTACATCCATTTGATGAATTTTTAAATCATGAATTGCAGCGACTGCAATTAACAATCTAATGGATGCTACTCTAGTAACCGGAGAAAATGTATCAAAAAAGTCAAGATCAGCTTGTTGCTTAAAACCTTTTGCAACAAGTCTTCCTTTATATTTATCAATAGAACCATCCGGTTTAAGCTTTTTACGTAGGACCCATTTACACCCAATAGTTTTACAACCCGGTGGTAAATCAACTAATTTCCAAGTTTTATTGGACATTAGTGATTCCATCTCATCATTAACAGCCTCTTTCCAAAAAACAGCATCAGGTGATGTCAAAGCATCTTGTAAATTAAGTGGAGTATCCTCCACATTAAAAACATGATAGTCAGGGCCAAAATCTTTTTCAACTCTAGCTCTTTTACTCCTTCTAGGTTCAAATTCAAAATTTTCTTGATTTTGCAAACTAGGAGTTGAAGAACTAGGCTCAGGTAAAATCAATTCTCTAGATTCTTGACCCCCACCATCTTTAAGTTTAAAAGGAAATTTTTCTTCATGAAAAATTGCATCACCTGATTCAAAGATAATTTTATTTTCCATATCAAAAAATTTATAGGCTGTACTATTTATTGCATATCCAAGAAAAGCACAAGTGGTAGCTCTAACACCCAGTTTGGGTCTTTTAGGGTCTGAAAGCCTCACAAAGGCCAAACAACCCCAAACTCTCAAATACCCCAAATTTGGCTTATGACCTTTCCACAACTCATAAGGTGTAATTTTAGTCTTTTTGTGTGGCACTCTATTTATCACATGACAAGCCGTTAAAAGTGCTTCTCCCCAGAGATTTGAGGGAGCGCCTGCTTCAATAAGCATGGCATTGGTCAAGTCAATTAATGTTCTATTTTTTCTTTCAGCCACACCATTAGACTCAGGCGAATATTGTGGAGTAGTTTCATGGATAATTCCCAAAGACTGAGCAAAAGAGTTAAATCCAAAAGATTCATACTCACGGCCTCTATCACTTCTAATTCTTTTAATCTTTCTACCGAATTGATTTTCAACTTCTTGGAGGAATTCTTTAAATTTGCCAAATGCATCACTTTTATGTTTCACACAATATACATAAGTATATTTTGAATAGTCATCAATAAAAGTGATAAAATATCTATTTCCTCCACGAGTTAAAATTCCTTCAAACTCACATAAATCCGTATGGATTAGTTCTAACAATTCGGTATTTCTTTGAACACTTTTATGAGGCCTCCTTGTGATTTTTGCTTTACTGCATGTTTCACATTTCTCAAAATCTTTTTTCAGTCTGGGAATTAATCCTAAGCTACTCATGATTCCTACATATTTATTGTTTACATGACATAGTCTAGCATGCTAGAAATTTAAAGAAGACAGCATGTAAACAGAAACAGTAGCTGATTTATTATTCTCAACGTTTAGTTTGAACATTCCATCACATGCATATCCCTTACCCACAAACACTCCTTTTTTAGTAACTAGTTGTGGGGCACGTGCGTTGCACGTGGTATTTTTTGCATACGTGTAATCTTATATCCATTTTGGAATACTCATTAAGGCTTGAGATGTCAGGAAAATAAAACCATGTTCTATTAGGTTCAGTGTTGATGCAAAAGTGGTTGATTCGGAAGAGATATTGTTGGAAAACAAAATTAAAACCGCAAAGAAAGTCACAATCAGTGGCTTGATAGAGAGGCCTTCAAATAACTTTCAGGTACGTAAGTCTCCCAAACCAATGTTTATGAAGACAAATGTGAGAAATTGTCAGTGTTCACTATTTCCAGTTTGCTTAGTATACCCATTTTTAATTCTTATCAAATGACAAGGAATTTTCTATAACTCATTCAGTCTTATGCTCATGAAGCAATATGCTATTTCCGGACACCCCAAATTACCACTTGCGTACATATAATCTGTAGTTTTTTTACATTGCAAACGCAAAATAAATATTACATTTTGAAAGTGATTCTTATTATCATATGAAATCAAAATACATGGTTTGTTGTACAAGGGCAAATTTGTGTAGAATTGTTGTTCTTTGAAATCTGGAGTTAAAAAACCGGGAAAAAACATATGTGTAGAATTGGCCTACAAGTTGAGCACATTTTTGCCACTGTAGTCCGGTTTCGCTTTTGGGGTCAAGTTTCTCTTCTTCTTTATTGATGGTCCATTGTTTCGAGGTTACCTGCATCATCAATAAATAAATATAGGTTAATTTTATCCGATTTTTTTACAAATATATATGAATAAACTATTTGGCAATGTGAGTACGAATTATACCTTTGTGTTCTCCATATAGATATTTCATAAGCATTTTGATACTTTTTGTAGAACCTTGCATATGAGTCACTATATGTGTGGATGTACCATGCCCTACATTCCTCTGGGTATGAGGTATCATTATGCTTGACTGTGGTTGGTTGCTATGTTGCACTTTTGTTTTCCTTTTTGGCATTGGATGTGGGACAAGTAGTATATGCAGCTTTGTGAAGTTTTTTTCCTTGAACTCAACGACTCTGATTCTTTTCTTCAAAATTGCCGATTGTACCTCTTGTTTGAGATCATGTAGCTTTGCTTGGAAGGCCTTCTGTATCACATGTTGTCTTTCTTTGGGTAATTCAGGCCGTGTTGAAACTTTGTCTTCTTCTTGGTCAACATTGGCATACATTGTTATCAAAGTCTCTTGTTCAGTTCCTCTTAAAAGCGATGTCAAGTCTTCTAATATTTTGAAGCATTCCATTTCTGGGAATTGATAATCCATTTCTTTTGCCAAAAAACCAAGTTTAATGTCAGTCTCTATTACTAAGTGTTTGTTACACATAATGACAAAATAATAAACTATACTGAAGGCAAAACATAGAGAAATTGCTACATAATCAGAACGTAATTATTCTGGGAGAAAAGCCCTAATTTTGTTCATAAATCAAAAAACTCACTTGTGTGTGTATTTTCCTGGTTTGGTCACGACTCACGAGTCAATGATGTTTTGCATTTAAAATTAGGTAATAAGTTTTGGGGGTTATCGCATCTCAGAGAAGGTGGGGTGGTGATTTTAGTCTCATGTGTAAGACAGGTGGGAAAAGAAATTTGCTTATACCAATTGTAGCACTTCATCAAACATGTGAACCAAACATAGGGTCTGATAGAAGTCCAATGGTTTTAAAAATGAACAATTTCTTCTTTTTTGTTTGGTTTTTAAATGTGAGCAATATAAAGCTGTATATTAGTTGTTCGAGTATTACTGTATATGATTAGAAGCCGTTTCCGAACTTTCATACTATACGAAAACAAGTTAGAGGAAAAGAAACGTACCGGGCCAATTTTGTCCGCCAAAGTTATGCTCTTGGAATAGTTGGAATATTGGCTTCCCGAACTACTCAATTACGAACGAACAGAAATATCGCTCCAATTTGTCCAATAATCTGTGTTGTTACTTTGAATAATACGATATCTGGTATGCGGTTGTGAGGCAAAAACGTGAATGAAAAGTGAAGGGAAAAACCCTATATGTAGGTAAGGAAGGGTGGCAACTGTACGGAACGGGCACGATTTTAATGGCGAACTGATGCATTGGAACGGAGTCAACAGACACAAGTAATTGGTTACTTTACCGTTTGGAACAAAACGAAATTAAACTTAAGAGATCCAATCCTTTTTCTGTTTTCCATAAAAAATATATATATCTAATTGGCCGGTTCTGCTTACACTTTTTTTACTACTAAATGAAACCCAACTTGTGTTAAACTCGTTTTGATGTCCCATGCAAATGATTAGAGCGGTTCAATTTGTCTAAAACGTGTTTGTAAGAGTTCCCAAAAAACTAATTTGAATATTGGTAATGGCTTGACCGGTTCATTGAGTTGATTCCTGTCAAGTTTTACAGGATAAAACTGAATGGATCGATGAAGCTCTAAATATGAAATCCAACATGAAATTGTTCAACGTAAATTTCAATGTTCTTTGAGAAGAGCAAAATAACGGGGGCGTTGTTCGCTGTAAAGTAAACAGGTCTAAAGTTTGTGAAGAGAGAATGTTTATAGCTTACGACTTTATCAAGTAATTTGGCATAGTCAGTGATGTACATACTATTCAGACAAATATACTAATATAGTTATGAGAAAAGGAAATGAAAAAAGAGGGGAATGTAGAAAGATATGATGCATTAATGTAGAATAAGGGTACAAAACAATTGTCTGGTGAATTGAAACCCCAAAAAAATCCAAATTTGCCGAACTATTTCAACGTTAATAAAAAGAACGCTTCAATTAATCTCTCTCTATCTTTATGTCTTTGTCCATCTGGTCAATGCCTTCTATTTCAACATCAACGGATTGTTTTTCCTTGAATATATCTTGTACTATCACCTTGGC
This sequence comes from Rhododendron griersonianum, assembly GCA_018127125.1. Lineage (NCBI taxonomy): Eukaryota > Viridiplantae > Streptophyta > Magnoliopsida > Ericales > Ericaceae > Rhododendron > Rhododendron griersonianum. Next base: position 85,514 of record JACTNZ010000032.1, on the reverse strand, counting down.
AGCCATTCGGTCTTTATCGTTCCCCATATTGGTCCTTGTAAAAAACACGTAGCGTTCACCATAGCAATTTATCAAATGTTTGTAGAACTTGTTGTTTTCACCTTCCTGTAATAGAGAAGTTTGTGAAATAAAATTAGATACCTGTAGTTTTCCTTGTTGCATTCTGCATTAGTATGGTATCATGGATAATTGCAAACCTCGTTAAGAACTTTAATGAATTCAGAAATAGTACAACCAACAAGCCTTTTTGCTGCATCAAATAATGTGACATTAATTTGTTGCACTCCGTCACCTACAGTGAGCTTCATCATGTATCTACATTTGATAAGATTATTATTAGGTTTAGATATTCAATGCTTTGTGAATATACGTAATTTTAAATCATATCATAAAGTTGTTAAAGACTGATACTACTTGTCATCCGACGTACCTTGGACTTATTTCAATGTTGGTACTGTGACATTTGTGGCATTCTGCTTTTGTCTCAATCACATGGACCTTCTTATGGCATTTTGCACAAGCTTCGTACCAAATTTTTTCCATGTTTTCAATGCTAATGATTGTTCCTCTGAAGTAGCAATACATTTTCTGCAATAGATTCACAGAGAGATTAATGTAAATAGTCGTTGTTGTTTGCTTTAATAAAAAGAGGAAGTTGATCTGCTTTTCTTGAAAAGAGGAAAAAGGCTTTTACATTACAATCTTGTACTTCGTAAAAATTGGTTTGGGAGATTTACCTGAAAGTTATTTGAAGGCCTCTCTATCAAGTCGCTGATTGTGACTTTTTCTGCGGTTTTTATTTTGTTTTGCAACAATATCTCTTCCGGATCTTCTGCTTTTGCATCAAAACTGAACCTAATAGAACATGGTTTTATTTTCCCGGCATCTCATATCATAGTGAGTATTGGAAATTAAGTTTTGTCGAAGACATACCATTCCTTCATATGCTCTTGCGTGAATGATGCTGGTTTTATTTGAAGAGTCGTTATTGAAAGAGTGGACAATGATAGTAGACCTAGTTTTGATCATCACATATAATAAAATGTAGTAGTTAGTATCTGAATACTCTACAATTTGCAGAGTTAGGAAGCATAGATCACCCATCAATGGTCGATGTTTTTTCCCTCTTCACGTATATGCATATCTTGTAAATACCTGAGTTTGTTGTCACTTTTGCTCTAGACACTGCTATGGGTGGTCTCTCTTTTGATATACTGTCCAGTTCTTCTCCTTCATTTTTGGCAAGATCACCCCATAGTGTGAGAAGAACAACTTCAGATCTGTGAGCATTAAAACGGTTGGAGGATAAAGTTTTATGGTTTCAAATGTTTCTTGTAGACCAATGTGTGACATTATACCTTGAATTGAGAAGGGTTACATTTCGTTGTACCCTCATTCCCACCCCCATAGCTTTCTTCATCGAGCTTAGCTGCTCAACATTAACAACCAGCCCAAGTACATGTACAATTGTCAAGAAGTAAAATATGTTGACTTTGGATTCTAGATTTGTAAGTATAGAGACTGTGTTGGGATGTAATTTTGATTTGATAGTCGAAACATACCAACAATATCATTTTGTCCAGCATGTTGCAGATCCTCAAAAGAAGTAAATTCATATTGGAAACTATTCAATGTGATCTCCAGTTTGGCCTTCTCCACGCGTGTATTGTTTGTCAGCATTACTTCAACTTCTTTGTGGACGTTGGCATATTGAGTATTCACCGGTTTTACCAAGCCATTGGATATGAAGTAACTGTTTTCTTTTAGGAATGTTTGCTCAAATAGGTTGATGACATCATTAAATAGAACCGCTTGAATTCTGGTTCCCTAGATTTTGCATTACAAAATGATAATAGTCAGAGATTTATTGTAAAGATTTTCCCTTAGTTTTTCTATTTTATAATATAATATAAGTTGTATTTTAGATCACATAACATTTGTATGGGATAACCAAAAGCAGCTAGGTTTGCATACCTGTTCATCCATTAGAATGAGCTTCCACATGTTGCCAGATCCTTTTGAGGTAGAATACGGTTCCACCATCCCTCTTCGCAAGATGGTAACTTTAATAGTCCAATTCCTATCATAAGGTTGAAGTTGATTTATAGGGATGATCCTTGTGGCATTTTCTTCTTCTTTATCCACAATAATTACTGGTGGAAAACAGGGGGAAAATTAAGTAGTTAGTTATGGAGAAGTTTGGAATTTGCTCCCATTAGTTATTAATCTTTCAAAGTAATATTACATTACTCACCTTCTGATGGTTTCAGATTGTTTTGGGAAGACTCTTTGGTTGATTCTTTCTCCGCTATAGCAATAGAAGATGGTTCCTGCATGGATGTATTCCTTCTTCTTTTTTTGATTTCCAAGCTTCCTTCATCTATATCTTGTTTCAGAACAGATATCGTGGATCGTTTCTTTCCCTTACTTCTCTTCCCTGGCTTCTCCATATCTGCAAATAGGTTTTTTTTTTTTTTTACTTTTGAATGAATGATCTCATATGCGTGCAGAATCATACTTTGAAATGTTGATCAACATACCTTTGTTATGGCACACAGTTGGCATGTCATTTGACCGGCAAATATCTTCATGGCCCACGTCAGACTTTGTTCGTTTTTCCATCGTTCTAGTGCTGTCTTTCTTCATGTTGTTGTCAAGTCCATGAGTAACTTCTTCAATATTGTTGCCATCTTTCTCAACGGATGCAATCTGTTTGCTGTCTTTCTTCCTCGTATAGGTTCGCTTTTTGGGCTGGTTACCCACCGCTGCATTAGTTAGATAATATTAGCATTTGCAAGATCATGTTCTGAACTTATTTTTTTAATGGCGTTTTTCATTTTTTTTCATTGTTTGTGCTAACCAGTGGATTTGGTGGTCTCTTCAATGCCCACATTAGTATCAAACTGCAAATCATTAGATTCTGACTGGGTTGTACCATTGTTCGAGTTGGCAACACTTTGAAGCTTCTTGGGTCTGGCCATTTTTCTTGTGTTATTGTGGAATCAACGAACCTTTGTCCTGTCATAGAATTAACCGTTAATCATCAGATTTATGATAAGTCAATATATCTGTCAAAGCTAAAATGTTTCCTAAGTGGCTTTTTGGTCCCAGCCATTTCATCGAATACATGGTCTGTGGTTTTTATAATGATATCAGTTAATGCTCCCCTGGAAAACCGCTTTGATGGTTGAACGAAACTGAAGGTATTTTGGTCCGGGAAAGGACGAATGATATAGTATTTGGAAACAAAGAACGAATGACACAGTATTTTGAAAAATTGAACCAATTAGAATTACCTTTGCGTATGATGTAGTGGATGTCTTTACAGCAAAATGGGAACCCGGGGCACTTCCAAGGATTTTTCCTTGTATATAATGTTTATAGTGAGTAATCTGAAGATGAAGGTGGCGGGGAATTGTATTTATCATTTTATAGAGTCGAACTATTGTGAAGAAGGATATCGAGGGGTGGTCTTTTCGAAGCGCCTTGTCGTTTGTCACCGTTAGGAAATGATGCGTTGTTTAGGACGTCTCTTTTGGCGGTTTGGAATGAGATTATTTATTATTCTGTGTATGAAGTTGCACGGTAGGTGAAAAATGAGGAATTTTTGCTAGGTGGATACCACATTACCCAACTCACGTGGTGCCTGAGGGGGCACAACCGAGCCGTCCAAAAGTGTATTGGACCGCCCAGATTTGAACACTTTTCTCCTCTCACCCCCACACTCTGTCTCCTCATTCTCTCTCCTATTTCTCTCTGCAGATCGGAGCCGTCCAAAACCAAGATGGATGGCCCGGATCACCGAGCGGGCACCACATGGTACCCGCTCGGCACTGAAACATTTCTCGTGATATAGGATGGAATAGCTTTTTGTTTCAATCTATCCTTGCGGCAAACCCCGTAAGTCTAATAACGATTATTTTGGTCCAAAATTCGTTAGAGGTATTTTTTAAAGAAGTAAGAGGTTCTAGATATTACACCAAGTCATGAATCTGTGAATAATGGTTGGGTATTTCTACTGAACTAAGTCATTTCAAATTTGACGCAAAAAGTACACTAAGCACATTAATAATTCCAAAAATACAGTTTTATTTTATTTTATTATTGTCTTTGTTTTTATTGAAGTAAGTTATGTTTGGTTCGTATTTTTTTGGTTTTTAAATTTCTCGTTAATAAAAATCAATAATTCATGCCAAATTTATGCAAAATTAATAAATACGGCAAAAATTAACTTAGTACCCAAAATCTTTTGGCTCAAATATTTCTTCAAAACATTCCTTAAGTGATTGTAAAATGAAATTGAGATTACAAAGATCCTTTCCGGAGTTGAATTTGAAGGCTATAGTAAACTGATCCAAAATTCTCTTAAAGCTTGTATGTGCAATTTAGAATTTTGAAACTGAACCAAGTATGAATATGTTTATACGTTAGAAAAAGAGTTAAAATACAAGGTATCCAAGGCCATCTTGGTTGACCCATCCATTAATTGAAAGCAGTAAATTCGAGTCGTAGACATTTGTAACAGATATAAACAAGAAGGGAGATAACTCCAATTGTCATAAATTTGTCAAGCTATCGTGTTCATTGTTACTTCTGATTGAGTTTAAGAGTGATCCAGCTCCATCTGATGCAGGCATAAATTTGTACTTCCTTGTTCTTGTACGCCTGAACTCTTTTTCTTTTCCTCTTTGTCTCCCCCCATGGGTTTGAGAAGCATACCAATCTTGCCTGTTCTGTTTGAGAACTCAATTGAAGAATCCTCTTGGTGTGGAGTTGAAGAAGGAATACAAAGTTTTAGACCATTTGTTTTGCTTTGCTGCTAGACAAGCCTTTTTGATCGAAGTAATCAAGCATGTTCATCAATTATTCCTCAAAATGGGGTGACATACAGAGATCACAAAAGAAGAAGAGCAGAGCAAACTTCCAGTGGGAAAACAATGCGGTCTACCTCCTCGACATCTGCAGACTGTCTCAAAATTCCTTTTAACTGTAATTCCTGTTGGAAAGACAAGGATCATTAAGATTGAATCGTCTTACAGAAAGTACAGAGGTAAACATGGCATCCATATAAATTTTCGGCCGTTTTGGGCCGAACCCGAATAGCACATGGTTGCCGACTACGTGATAAAGGAAATGAAAAGGTAGCTACAATATACAAATAGAAGATAAAAAGGGACAGAAAACCGAAGCAAAATAAACATAAACATAAACACCAGAATAAAAGAAAGATGATATAAAAGTGACAACCCATCCTTGACCGACGCCCCATCCTTGACCACGAAGACCCGGACACTGGTACTCAGACAACAGGGAAAATGGGCACGGTGAGGAGGGGGAAAGATAATAGCATTTACACAACTCTAGGATTGGGTTTCTGCGTTATCATTTTTGTTGACCCTTTCTCTTTAGCAATGAATATCAATAGAAGTCACGTAGAAGGGAAGGGAAAAATTAGGAAGCCAACAATAGAGTAATTATGATACCTGTGGGTTATGTATTTGAGACAACCCCAACCTCCCATGGAGACTCCAAATATATAACTGTTACTGGTCAGCAAGTTTTTTGTATATCAAATGCTTCACTCTTTACTGATTGCTTTGGATTTGTATCGGTTTCTCCATAACAGTCTCTATCGAATCTCTTAAATTAGTTCCTGGATAAGAAACATATTATCTTGAAGTGTTCAAGAAATAGTAAAGGGAATGCCCAAGGCAGAAAAAGACATGGGAAAACCCACTTTTAAACGCACAAACTACGCCCAAACCTTTGGTGAATGGTAACATCATCAGTATACAAGTACAAAATGTAACACTTACCATTGTTATGTTAATCTTGAGCTGCTCCTTTTCTATGTCTTTGATGTATTATCCAAGATAATTGAAAGTCAGTTGGCAAACAGGCCCTTGAGTAATTCCCCACTTTCTAGAACCATAATAGTAAAACAAAGACAACACTACCAAATAAAACGAAATGTAATCAAACGTACCAAAGATAGTGTGTGTGTCCTCTTGTTCGGTTCTATGTTTCCAAGGGCGACACTCAGACAATTACCAAATCCATATGGTATCATAGAACTGATATAGATAATTCAAATGTGTACATATGAAAATACAGAGAAAAATGAAAATACAGAGGCAAATGAACAAATGTGTACAAATAAAGAAACACAAATGAAAATAAAGAGGCTAGCCAAGATGGATGTCCTGAAATGGACAATTACATTGTTAATACCTCCTTAAAAACTACATTTTTGGTATGTGAACGTTCCTTATTTTCATCAACTCCTGTTTTGAGCAAGACTTTTGTAGTTGCCATAGAAGTCCCACGAGACAATGCCACATATAGTTGCCCATGCGAAAAAACATTTTGAGGTAAATAGAGACCAACATAAGGGATTGTTTGCCCTTGCGCCTTATTAATCGTCATGGCAAAACAAAGGCGAATTGGAAACTGTGTGCGCTTGAACTTGAAGGGTATTGCTTCATTCTCAGCTGGAAGGAGTGGAATTCTTGGAAGCAGAACAGGTTTTCCTGCAAATTGGCCCACTGTAATTTCTGCATATATGACATCTTTGTCAAAACCTCTACAAACCATTCTTGTCCCATTGCATAGCCCATCAGATGGATCTATATTTCTTATTAACATAATGGGGCTATTTCGTTTAAGCACCAATTTATGTGGAGGAAGGCCATTTGGTGTAAGAGTGTTCAAAAATTCTTCTGGGTAGTAATTATGCGTATCGTCAATAGCCTCATCATAGCTCCAAAATATCCGAGCCTCACCAGGGAAGAATGTTATAAGCTTCTCATTAAGCATGTCAACTGTCTCATTCTTTGGGGCAAGGATTGCACGTTTCGTGATGTATTCAGCTGATTCTGAATTTTGTTGAATTGAAGGATAAACAGCAGATATCAAGGCATTTTCTGGATTATCATTCTCTTCTATTTTGATAAGCATTTCAGATGGAATTTCAACCATTTCATCACCCGTGGTTTTTTCTTCACCATTACCAATGCGTAAGAGGAAGTCGCTGAAAACTAAGTCAGATGCTGCCCTCATATTTTTGGTCAATTTCAGTTTCTTCAACTGTGGCCATACATACGATCGAACTAAGCTTGAGTTAACAGTCTCAGTTCTAGTTGCTCGTGGTACAACTGGGAGAACTTGACGGAAATCTCCACCAAACACAATTGATTTGCCACCGAATATGATATCGTTACTCATAACATCTCTCAAACTTCGATCAACAGCTTCAATTTCCCATCGCTTAGCCATAGGTGCCACATCCCATATAATCAATTTCGCTGTCCTTAATAGCTCTGCAGTGCCACTCTGCTTAGGGATGTTACATAAACAAGATTCGTTACCATTAATAGGTATTTTAAATCTGGAGTGTGCTGTTCTACCGCCTGGTAAGAGTGAGGCTGCAACTCCTGACGTTGCTGTTGCTATGGCAATCTGATGTTTTAATCTGATGGTAGCAAGAAGAGCACGGTATAAATAAGTCTTACCAGTTCCCCCAGGACCATCAATGAAGAAAATGCCACTTTGCTCAGAATTTATACAATCCATTATGATATCATAAGCTGCCAATTGTTCTTCATTCAAAGTAGTAGCTGCTGAATAATCTTCCAGAGGTACTGTAACAGCTAATTCATCAAGGATTTCTCTTTTCTCAGTCAGCCTATCTTCTGCCACAGTTAAATCTACAATTGGCAAATCAAAGTCTTTAACACTTCTCCCCATGCTTTCTAAGAAAAAGTCCAAGCTTTTTACTGTTTTCAATACCCTCTCTTCAAACACAACGGCTTGGCCATGGACAAAATCTTCAGACATTGATTCGAAATGGATATTCCATAATCTCATAACATCAACAGGCTCACAAAAAATAAGTATAGTTGCAAATAGTCGGCGTAATGCATTGGGCATGTGGAAGTTTGCAGCCTCATGTAAACATTCTGAAATATAATCATCTGATTTGAGCAAGCCTCTCTTTTGGGCAGCTTCTTTAAAAGATGAGTATTGAACACCATTATAGCTTAAAAGGTAAGCAAAAGAAGTAGGACCTCTAACATGGTTAAGAAGAAGCCTCAAATAATACCTCTCGCCTTCTGATGGGTTTGCTCCATTGATACGACCGATTACTTTTCCTGTTTTTCTTTTTGTCCAACACTTAGCTGTACTCTCCCATACGTAATGCTCCGGGAATTCTCTATAAAGATACTTTCTTGCTTCTATGTTGTGGTAACATGTGTTGAAGAACTCGGTGAGCATTGTTCTTGATGCAGAATCAGAGTATATTAGGTTCTCCAAATTTTGGTTCTTCCAATAAGGGACAAACTGTTTATTGGGGAGGTGCACCTGCAAATTAATAACGGCGGGATGGATTTCATTCAAATCAAACTCAAAAATTCTCCATATAGCTTCTTGTGCTGATACCCATCGAGCGTCTTGAAAATGCCGAATTTCATCTACAGTAGTGTTTCCATCACCCTGAGCAATATATATTGAAACTTTGTCATGTCCCTTGTATATGTACTTGTACAAGTATTTCACGGCGGTAATACCAGAGCATATCTCGACATTGAGATGGCAATTGTATCTTCTCAGTAGGTAAGGGTTATAAGGAACCACCCACCTATTGTCCAATGAGGCTTTCCTCACAAACACTTTACGGTTGTCATTTCTTCTTCTATAGATCGGATAAGAATCTTTTCCTTGCATTGTGTTTGGGCAGAATGAGCGAGGATAACGACTTTTGCATTTTCCATCACGCATACATGGGTTGTTTTTCTTGAGCTCTCCACAAGGTCCGTGCATCATATGCTTTACAACTTTTGCGTACAAATCTGGATCTGTAGCCTCATCAGGGATTTCAGCAGAAACAAACTTATCATACTGTTCAGCACTTGTTATCTTATGCTCGGGCTTCAATATGATTAACATATGGGCATGAGGCAAGCCTCTTTTTTGGAACTCAATAACATAAACATGTGCAGCTACTCTTCCAAATATTTGTCTTTTAAACAATTGATCCTTCAGATCATATAGTTTGGCTCTGAAAATTCGTGCAGTCAAATCAGGTCTATCCTGTGGTGCTTGTCCCTCGCACAATTCATCTTGAATCTCTTTCCACTCGGGGTTGCAAGTCATAGTTATAAAGAGGTCTGGCTTTCCAAAATGTTGTACAAGTGACATTGCATCCAGATATCTACGACGCATATCTCTTGGGCCACCTACAAAAGATGCAGGTAAAACAATTCTTTTCCCGACCATGTTCCCTCTTTTTTCACCACTTAATACACTGTCAACGATTCCCTGGTATAATTCAGCTCTTATTTCAGACTGCTTATGTCTATAAAAATCAAGCCTTGTTGTTTCCAATTTAATGTACATGTCGACAACAAATTGTTGCAATAATTTTCCAGCTAGCAAGATAATTGAATGGTTGTTCTCTCGGATTTGTAACTTGTAGCAATAATATTGTCGACACGATACTTTTGTCATTTCACCTCTAGTAACAACTACAAAAATATAAACCAATAAATTAAGTCAATATTTATCAAAGTCATTATTCCAAAAATCTCATACGCAAAATGTATTGCTGCTTTAGAGGAACAATCATTAGCATTGAAAAGAGTATGTACCAGCATTACCTCTTTGTTCCTTTTTGAAAATATCATCCGCACTTGAAAATTTGGGCATAGCTGAATCCTCCTGCGAAGACCCATTTCTATGTTGAGGAGTTTTTTTCATAATATTCTGATGCCAACCACTTTCACCCCTTGGAAATAATGCCGGGTATTGTAATGGATCATAGCAACCATAATAGTGTTGCACTCGATGTCTGCTACCAGAATGTTCATGAATAACAATTTCTCGTTCAAATGGCACGTTGGCGTTGTTCCCTTCAATCCAAATGCCTGCAACTTGATCAGCTGATGGGGAGTTGTACACTCTCTGATCCAATTTGACACTACTTTGGATATGAATCCTATAAGATTCCAGTGGCCTCTTTTCTAGTGTGCGTAGAACTTGAGCATATGGATTCTCCGAAAGGACCTCCATAAGTTTTCTAACAATGGACTCGCTCAGATCTGCGTCTTTTAAAATTTGCAGTCTATTTTGCACCTCATTGCATGTATCATAGAAGTACATTTGAAAGAAACATGGACCATCCGTTGAAGGAATAAGAGAAGGGAGGTTATGGTAGACTTGGCCTTGTGCACGGAATGTATAAACACCTTGTTGTGAGGTTGCCAACTGTTTATCCAATCTCACCGCAAATGAAGTAAAAGAAAAGATACTATTATAGGCTCGGATGTTTTTACGGAATTCTTTTCCTTCCTCACATTGTGACGTGTATAATTTGCGTAATACCTCTGGAACGCAAGGACTTGCAAGGACTACTTTACCACCATAGCAACAAAAATTTGGGGTTTCGTATTGGAATTTCTTTGCACCACAAAAAGAGCAAGGTCTACTCTGCCGTATTTCAAATTTAGAGTGACAGTGATCTGCAGGCAGGAAAAAGGGCAACCCAAAAAAACATGAGTGTTGATGAGTAATGCAAAATTAGTAGGAAGATATGTTTGGTAGCATGTTTTGTGTAATAACAACATTTACCTAACGCTGTTAAAGTTGGAGTGGAACATTGTCCATTACTATCTTGGCACGCTGTTCTGTTTAGGCGGGTGGATTTCAATGCTCTTTTGTCGGTGGCATTTTTTATATATTTTCTTTTTTCTTCAGCAGTCAATCGAGCATACCGGTCCCTCCTATACTTCCGATAACGGGTTAGGGATTCATCTGTGTATAAAACAAACAAGTAAACGTTAAAGGAAGTGGATGGCCTAGGCTTCATTCACTGTTCTTCCAGTTGCTGTTAAAAAGTCTCACCTTCTTTGGATCTCATTTTTGGGGCAACTTGTACAGGGGCTGTTTTCTGACTGCTTGTTTGAGAAGGGGCCTGAACAAATTCACAACACAATGAAAGGAATTAATAAGACTTGGGCAATTTGTTATTGGAGGCAATGCAAGAATAATGGGTTTTATTTGTCCGTATTTCAAACACACACGACTAAAGGAACTCGGCCTATAAAAGGCCTTCAAATCCTATATTTTAAGTACTTAAATGCATTGGAACAAGGCTGGTAAGGATCAGGTGTTAAGCCAAGGATTCATCCAAGGAATTGACAAAACTGTGACTTCTATGCAATTTTTTTCAAGAGTTTTACGAGTTTTTCTTTGGAAATGCAGGACCATGGAATAGGTGATTCTCTATGGCCATAGGATTCTACTCGGTCTTTGACATCCATTAGGAAGCACGAGAATCCAACAATAATAAGCCCTTTTGTTATCCTAATTCCTAACATAACAAACCACAAAACTGAGTCCAGAGTAAATTATTGAAAGTTGTTTTAGATTTAATTCACACGGGCGGACTACCCCAAACTATTCGCACCGTAATAGTCATAACGGGGAATTAATTCTTTCCGGCGCCCGTATGTCAGCCGATATGTATATACTTAGAGGTAGGGGGCTGACAATTGCAACGACTACTCTTTGGTTTTTTTTTTTTTAAATAATCCTACACCAGTTGAAGTCATGTAATTCTGTCGAACGGTTGGTGTGCGTTATGCTATGATTCATTATGAAGCGCAGTTAAATGTGGATGTGTGTATGTATGTAGGTAGAGGTGGGGGGTGGACTTACTGGGTTTTCCTTGCCAGTGGCCTAATCGCAGGCGTTCTGGAGGTGTAGTGAGGGTTTCAATTGACGGAAACCTAGTTAATCCTTCCCGGTGTCCGTCTGGTGGCCGAAACTCCTCCTTCCCGGTGGGCGTCTGGTGGCCGAAACTCGTGCTGCAGGTGTGGGCGGCCTGAGATCGGGGCAGTGTAATTTCCATTTGGAGCGGGGAGGGGGTGTAATGGTGTAGTTGGGGGTGCCGTTTGGAGGAAGGGTGCGTTGTTTGGGGGTCGGGGGTGTGAATGGTTGTGTCTGTTTCGGAGGAAGAAGAGTTAGGAAGGGTTCGTGAGTTTTGAGGGAGAAGGGATGGGTGGGGTAATTTTGGAGGGTTGGGAGGGGTAATTTTGGAAACGGGAAAGTCGACAAACAGCCGGATCATTTAAGATGAGGTATAGATGTACGAAGATGTTTCCTTCTTTTTACTTTCCACAAATGCCCCCAGCACTTGCAACTAATACCAGTCCCATCCTACCCTTTTTCCCAACCGACACAATACAACCCAGGGGCCAGGGCCTACAGTGTTTCCCACACTTTCATTCCCCGCAGAACTCATAAGAGTTTCGCGCTATTGGAAAGCGGCGTTTCCTTCTAGCGAAACGCTGCACCTGGAGCGGCATGTAAACGCAAAAGAAAAGCCCTCTCTTTCCTTCGCATCAAGAGGAGAGGACATCGATTTTGTAAGAGAGCATTGCAACTTTCGCCGCCCCCCCCCCCCCCCGCACGCTCTCTCTCTCTGTATTCCTAACCATCAAGTTCTTCTAATCTTTTAGAGGAATCAAATTGCGGTGAACTCGGGCCTGTTGTTAAAAGGAGAAGGGCAATAGAAGCATCGACGTCATATGTTGTACGTACTTCCACCATAGAAGTTGAGACTCCATGGTACTCTTAATTAAGATGTTCCTTTAAGTTATTAAACCTGTTGAATGCCATTGTTATACATTATTAACTGCTTTAATCTCTCTTTTTTTTGAAACGGCTTAACTGCTTTAATGTTGGTACATGCAAATCCCTTCAGTAGTGGTTTCGCGCCTTAGATGTTTGTATAAATGCCTCTTTGACGGGTCAATTAAAACAGTTGGAGAGTAGTGAAAATTTCTCATTGGCTACAACTGATTTGTCTTCTTGTCTATTTCAGGAAATTCAAAAATGAGACCCTTTTCCTCGCCCTAAAAAACCCCCTCAATTGGTGATGTAATGCACACCAGATGTTCGATGAAATTACTCAACAGTTTTTGGTGTTGGATTTAAGGGCTTTCTTTTCCCTTAGTGCAAAATTATCACAAATTAAATAGTTTTAGTCACAAGTTGTTTTGGGTTCATGTGGAGCAGCCCCGACTCACGAAATTATCAAATTTAAAGGAAACTGCAGAAGTGAAAATGGAGTAAATGCTATAACCTAATGATTGAGTTCACATATTGAAAAGCCTCCTAACCCAACCCCTTCCTTCGTAGAGCCATGTATTGTAAGTGATCCAAACCTGCCCGGAGCAAGCCCCCCATAGAGGCAAGTGAAGTTGGTGAGCCGTATGATGGGCAACTATCTCGTGCGGTTCGGAGAGGACTCAGCTGCTAGTTTTTCGTCCCCTAGATTAACACTACCTGGGTAGTATTTGTCATCAACCAGCAATTAGGAGCCTGGTAAAAAAAAATCGTCTTTGTTAACTAAATTAGCATATATGATGAGTGGAAGAATCCTATCCGGAAAGGATCGAGCAACTGTGGAAAAGTGCAAATCTTCATGGATTTTCATTTGCTAATGATTTTATGTACATTTTTATATTGGAGTTTTGTGTGGAGCAGCCCTATTGTAGCCGGATTCGGAGACCCTATAGTGCACCTCTGCCATTTGTTCAAGTTTGTCTTTTTTCCTAATTGAATTAACCTGCCATTTTACGCTACATGTTCCCCTTCACTTTCCTATTTTCCCAAAACAAATGCTTAGCCAAGATCATTTTCATTAATTGGTATATTAGAACACTATATATGTTAATTATATATGGCAGACTACTATCTTAAGAGTGAGCAATATTGGCTCGACCAACATCTTTCCAGTATCTTATTTCTTCCTTTCCCAGTTAGGCAATTTCCCCAGCCGACCGTAGGAAATTTCATCTTCATACGATTTGTGGATCCAATTAATGCTTAAACATTGCCCTATATTTACTTACTCCAGTCATCTTTAATTGTTTGATTTATGTATAGATGAACCTGTGTCCCATAATCGGAAGTATAGGAGGGGCCTGTATGCTCAGTTGACTGTGGAAGAAAAAAAAAAAAATGTCTCCCATAAAAGAACATTGGAATCCACCAGCCTAAACAGAACAGCATGCATAGATAGTAATGGACAACACTTTACTCCTACTATTTCAGTGCTAGGTAAATATTCTTATGATAAAAAACATCCTACTAAGCCTATGTTTTGACAAATTTTATTGTTTATTACTATTTATGTCTTTGTTTTTGGCTTTCGTTTTCACATATCTTTGTCACTCTGAATTTGATGTTCGACGGAGTAGGCCTTGCTTTTTCTATAGTTTCTAATACGAAACTCCCAAATTTTGTTGCTATGGTGGTAAAGTAGTACTTGCAAGTACTCATTGCATTCTTGAACCTTTACGTAGATTATATACATCACAATGTGAGGAAGGAGAAGAATTTCGTAGGAACATGAACATCCAAGCATATAGTAATATCTTCTCTTTTACTTCATTTTGGGTGAGACAACAAGGTGTTTATACATTCTGTGCCCAGCAACAAGGTGTTTATACATTCTGTGCCCAAGGGGCAAGGCCAAATCTACTATGACCTCCCTTCTCTTATTCGTTCAACCAATGGTCCATGTTTCTTTCAAATGTACTTCTACATGCAATGAACTGCAAAATAGATTGCAGATTGTAAAAGATGCAAATCTTAGCGAGTCCACTGTTAGAAAACTTGTGGAGGTGCTTTTGAAGAATCCATATGCTCAAGTTCTACGCAGACTAGAATATAGGCCATTGGATTCTTATGAGATTCATATCCCAAGTAATGTATAATTGAATCAGAGAGTGTACAATTCCCCATCAGATCAAGTTGCAGGCATTTGGATTGAGGGGAACAACACCAATGTGCTATTTGAACAAGATATTGTTATTCATGCACATTTTGGTAAAACTATTATAGTTGCTATGACCCATTACAATAGCGTGTATTATCCAAGGGGCGAAAGTGGTTGGCATCAAAATGTTTTTGGGAAAAAAAATTGAAAATGGCTCTGTGCAAGAGGATTCAACTTTGCCCAATTCTGCATCTGCTAAAGATATTGTCAACAATGAACAAGAAGGTAATGCTGGTACATCCTTTATATATATAATTGTATACATTCAACTGTTTTTTTTTTCCTTCAACAGTTATGTTGTAGTTTCACTGTCCTCAAACAATGCTGCATTCCTGTCACGTAATTGCATTTCTATGTCACAGCCTATTCAATTAGGGAAATTGGTCTGGTTTTTATTTTGGATTGCTGAAACAGAGATCTAAACTGCTGGAACTGTATTTCTAATTGCAGAAATAGGAATTCTAACTGCTGAGACTAGATTCCAAGTTGCTTAAAATGCCTAAGAAACTTTTGCTACTGTATTATTTGTTGCTGAAACTGGGTTCAATATTGCATATATCAAGTGTTGTCCTTAGAAATTCGTAGACCTTATAAAGTGAGTTAAATCAAATGGGAATGGCTATTAATGTGATGGGGCAAACAAGCCCATGGTGGCCGATATAGATATCCTATGGAGCTCATAGACTATGATTGTAATGGTTTCAGGAAAAGTACATTAATTCTTGAAGGGCTTTGTAGGATACATCAAAGACATACAAAAGGAGACGCTCAAAATCACCCTGTGGAACAGTAATTGTCAAGTCCTACCCCTTACAATCTTTACTTATATTTGTGACCACTATGATTTGGTCTGTTGTTAGCTGCATTAAGTACATTTATGATAATCTCTGTCTCCCTCCCTCCTATAATGTTTCATTTAAGTTGTTGATTTTTCTCTCCATCCACCGTTTCCGTGTCCTGTTTTTTTGGACAGCATTTCTGGGTCCCATGTCCATATTTGCCTTCGTATGCATGCCCGTGTCTATTAATTAGTTCACACACCCCACAACTGAAGCACGCAAAACATGCCCAACACAAAGTTAGAAAATGCAAAACATATCAATCTGTCATCATCAAGCAATTATATGAGCATGAAACATTCTTACCTATTCAATTTACTTTTTGAAAGTGAATGTTAAGTGCTTATTACAAATAGATGGTCTAAGGTTGGCTAGCTCATTAGGTTAACATGGACTCCTTGTGCATGATGGGATTTTTTTTTTGTCTGGAGACTGCAATTTATAAGAAATCTCTTTAATACTTTGATTGTTGATTTTAAAGAGCCCACATGCGCAAAGACAGTGTTTCCTTGTGATGCCATAATGCCACCATGTAGAGTGATTTTCTTTTAAAAAATGTGCATCATTTAAAATGATTTGAGCTCGAATATGTTTCTTGAAAATGATGAATACAGTATCTGTGACATTTGAGTTTGTTATAAATACAGGTAATTGAGGAATTCACAAAGTTTGATATGCTTCTCAAAGTCAAGGGGGAGATGAAGAGGAGAAGTTCGAATTCCAAGTACACAAGAACAATGAAGGTATCTTCCGTTTGTCATGCAGCCGCTTGACAAACTAATAACATTTGGTGTTATCTTCCCTACTCTTTTTGGCCATTAGAAGGGTCTTTGTCCTTTTAAAAAAAGAAGAAGAAATGATCTGAAGTAATTGAGGGGTCCATCAGGATGGTAGTGTTTATGTGCCACTTAGATCCTTGTGTCCATTTCAAAATGCTGGAACTGCTTTCCAACTGTTGTCTGCTAATATAGGTTTTTTGAACTGAGGAAATAGGGTTCTAATTGTAAGAACTACTGAATCTGGCATTTGAGATGCAGAAACTATTATTCTGATTGATGAAACTGATTCCCAATTTGTTGAAACTACATTTGAATTGCTAAAATTGGTTCCAACTTTGCTTTTTTCCTAATCGGAAGTTGGCTTTTGAAATGCTAAATCGCAGGAATTGTTGAAATTGGTTCTCTAAATTGCGGAAATAAGAATTGCATAATACCTAAACTACTTTTAGGCGAAGCATAAAATATAATGACCCAAAAGATGAGGGACGGGAAAGGTTTTTTTTTTTTTTGACCAATTGCTCACAGTTTGCTTAGTATATCCATTTTGACTTCTTTTCATTTTCTATGACTCATCAAAGGCCAAAGTTTTCTGAACGGAATAAAAACAACTGAAGGAGGAATTGTTCTATAGAACATAGAAATCTACATTTATTTATCTCTGTACACCTTAAAATTAACCTTGGCCCTTTAATCCTTTCCTAACTATACCATCCAACCTTCACTGAGCACCTGAAACTCGCTCCAATTGGCAACTTGTTGCAGAGTTCATATGACTTTCGCGCCAACTTGCTCTTTTCTCAGTTGGCTGAAAGTTTGAACAGCCAATCTTGGCCTGGTCTACTTTTCATTCCCTCAGGTTCGATTGAGTGTGGGAGACACTTTAAAGTTGTGTGCTTAGGTCTCACCGGGGGGCATCTTCATAGGGTCCATGTAGTTTCAATTTTAATTCCGGCTTCCCGTAACAATTTTTCCTTGATTGAATTAGAAATTAAAAGGTCTCGGATTCATATGATCTAATCAACAGGGAAAGCAAGCTCATATACTAATGGATGGAACTTGTAGAGCATTTGGAGTATCGAACACTCAAACAGGGGTCCGAATGCAGAATGCTCAAACTTTTTAAATACACATTATTGTGGAGCTGCCCTCACCGGGTTCCTCGTCCATTTCAATACTATATTTCTTCAAGAGATACAAAAGTGAACGTCGAAGTAACAAAAGATATAGCATGTCTACATTAAAAATGCTTTGAAAGAAAAATAATAGAAAAATTACCACGTGCAACGCACGTGTAATTCCACTAGTCCTAGAAAAAGTACAAGGGTACCAGAGTCATTTACTATTTTCTGTTAACGGAGTTAGTGTTGCACTTTACTCCGAAACCACAAGGAGGTGATTTGGTCATTATTAAAACTCAGGGTGGTTATTTGTCAAAGGGCCAAACCATAGGGAGGTTATCTGTACTTTGCCCAACTTATTATTATACTCCCTACACATCCCCATCCTATAGTCACAAAGCCACGATCTCAATATATTAGTTGTATGACCAAAAGCAAAAGGTTGGTTTTGAAGTGTAAGCAAAGTCCGCCCCCCCAATGTTCTTGTGGGTGCCCAAAATTGAACTAGGGCCTCGCTAAGTTCCGGGTACAATACCAATTTATGGACAGCATGTCTGATATTTAGTCTAACTTCTAGACTCGCACAAACATCGGGAATGGAGTCCACATATTGATCTGTAAATCAAAATTGAGGTTGAGCAACCAAAAAGGAAAAAAGAAAGAAGAACACATGAGAGAGAGAGAGAGAGAGAGAGAGAGAGAGAGAGACTTGCCGTAAGAGAGAGGAAGGTCGTGGTCTTGTAGGTTCCAGAAAACCCATACAACGCCTTTCCGATCGCGCTTTGGCCAATGAGACTTATAGCCAGGGTGTTCAGAAATCTTCAGTCGAGAAGATTTGAGTTCATTCCTCTCCATGTACTCTTTGAAATCGGGAAGGAAATCTTCTTTGTCTCGTTCAAGGCCGGAGTACTCCGGCATCTTGTTCAATTTTGCAGGAAACGAGAGCTCCTCTCAACTGAGTTCAACTTGCTTTTAAACAATGGGGCGACTATTCGCAATCCTCAAATTTTCTCCCGTAGTTCGTTAAAAATTTTTGAAAATTATATTTCAGTAACTACATGTCGAAAATATGTTCAACATTCGATAAACAACTGCCGAACATACATTTCGGTAAATTACTGTTGAAAATAAGATTATATTTCGGTAACTACATATCGGAAATGCACAAGAAATATATATTTCGGTAATTGGATGCTGAAAATGTATCTCAATTTCGGTAACTAACTGTCGAAACATATGGAAATTTTTAACGGGCTACGGGAGAAAATTGAGGGGTGCGAATAGCAGCGCCCTTAAATAAAAAGTCAAACACCCCATCTAGGATAAATTTCACAAACACCTCCTCTTTTCCAACGAAATCACACAGTGCACCCTATAATAATATATTACTTCACTACTCCTTCTGTCTCAATTCTTTAGTTTTTTTTTTTTTTGAAGTTCATGCTATTTTTTAAATGATTATATCTTGCGATCTATATTATTTTAGGTGATTTTGAAAACTTTGTTTAAAAGTGTTCATTGAAATCTATCAAACAAGTTCCTTATTATAACAGTATTACCAATTAAAATTTATAATCAATTTTATGTCCGGTTGGAATAGAACGAGAGACAAAAGAACGGCGACAGAGGGAGTATTAAAAAGACTTGGTCAAAAGACATCTATGTCTACAAGTTTAGATCTAATCATTTTACAACTCGTTATTTCTCTCTGAGCATCTCCAACCCAATTATTTACTTTGAAAATCCAAATTATTATTTTTTGTTAAAGTGTGTACCACTATTCAATCACTCTCCAACGACATTTTTTTATTTCTATCCGACTCTTAAGAACTTATTCATTCCTCCCAAAATACTTTTTTTTCTAAACTTTGAATTTTATATCTTTTTTATTTTTCCTTGATATATGAAAATTTGGTCTCATTTAAAAGGAATTTACATTTTGAAAGTGTAAAAAAAATATATGAAGAATGTTTTACATTTTTGTGTTTACAAAGAAGAGGTTTACATTTTTGCGTTTTGAAGGAAGGGTTTCTTTGTGGTTTCGAGATGAGGGCCTCTATGTGGTTTCGAAATGAGGGCTTTTTTTTTTTTGATAGGCAACAGTAACATTTTATTAGGGGATAGGGGAAGGGAATCCAACAAAAAGTTGGACAAATACAGCCAAAATGGGACAAAGCCCAACCTCAAAGGGACAAAGTCCAGAACACCCAAGGGCCTAAAAGCCCAAATCAAACAAATACAAGCACAAAACCGCAAAAGGCCAAAAGCCTAGATCAAAACAATTAAGCCCAGTACAAAGAAAACCCTAAACCTAACCCACTAATTTGAGCACATCCGAACACCGCCACCCTCCGCCGCCCACCGCTTCAGACAGCAACCACCAGCCGACAGAAACACAGCCACCATGCTCCGCCACACCACCACCGGTAAACCCCATGGAAGCAAACAGATCCGTCACCCACAAACACTGCCGCGGAGGAATCACAGCCGTTAAGCAAAAGCCAAACCACCCAACAGTGATATGGCGGACACCCAACGCCATCCATCACCACCGCCGCGAGCCCACCCAAGCCGTTAGGCACACCTCGGAGAACCCAGCAGAAAACCGAAGGGGAAAGCAACACAGACGATTTGATGAACGAGAAACGGGGGAAACAGAGGGTAACCAGAAATCGATGTACCAAACCAGCAGCTAGGGGGTCGAAAAAAAGAGAGTGAGAAGAGAGAGATCTGAAGAAAACTAGAGATCCTTACCAGTGCCGCCCTCGTCGCCAACCGAAATCCCTCAAAACGATCGCCGAGTAGCCGCCAAACCAGAACCCACAAACGATCAGAAGGAAAGCGGGTGTCGAGAACCATAACTCCGGCCAAAACCACCAGCAACGCCGCCTCACGCCGTCTCGTTACCGGAGCCCATCATTTTGAGAATAAAAGAAAACAGCCGAGATCAGAAAACGAAGGGTGGAAGAGGATGGGAAGGCGGAAAGAAAGAGTTCAGGGAGGGAGAGGAGGAGAGGGAAACAGAGGAGGGGAGGAGGAGGCGCGGCGCCGGCGAGGGCGGCGCCCCAAGAAAACCCTAGGTCAGGCGGCTGAAAAGTATAGAGAGAAGGCAGAGGGAAACCTAGAGAGAGAAGGGAACTTGATAAAATCTTTAATCGAAAATGAGGGCTTTACTAGTGCTCCACAACCTAAACTTGCCATCGATAAGGATTATTTGATTGAAACTATAGGGAATTCTCTTGCTTTACAGATTTTTTACTTGAAATTATGTTTTCATTTTTCATCATGAAACCTGGTTCTTTCACCACTGTAAACATTAAAATTTGTAAAAAAAAAAAAAAAAAAAAGGATACTGCAAAAATATCAGAACTTTGAAATAAAGATATCTTAACTTTTGGATTGTGTAATAGTCTTTGGACTTATAAAGATAGAAAGGTAAGGAAAAAATTGGTACAACTTAGTGCAGAATTTTGATGGAATAATCTGATAAAGAGTCACTGGAAGAACATCACATACATGTGATTGTTCACTGGAATTGGAAACACCAATACATGTGATTCTTTCTTGCCCATTTTCTACATACATTTGGACAAAAATGGCAGATTGGTGGAACCTAACTTGGGTGGCTCATTCAAATTTGTTGGATTTATCTTCCTGGTGGTTTTCGTCTGGGTTCAAAAATTTGGAAAAACATATGTGGGAATGTTGCTTTTATGCAACATTATGGTCTATTTGGATTGCAAGGAATGATGTTATTTTCAATAACAAAGTTGCGGATCGTAACCAAGTGGTAGAGCTAACCAAAACAAGGGCAGCTTTATGGATCAAAGCCAGATTTGATATCAAGGTGTATACGGTGGAAGATATTAAAAGAAATCTTGATGGTGCTAGCTAGACGTCTCATTATTTAGGAGTATTTGGGTGTACTTTTCGTTTATTTACCTTGTCTTTGTTTATCTTTGTAGGGTTGGGTTGAACTTTCTGGTTCTCACTTCTCCCTTCCCTTTTACTCGATATACCCTTTTCGAGTTTAATAAAATTTTCTTTTGCCGATTAAAAAAAAAAGAACATCACATACTTGTACCACAAATGAATCTGTAGCTGTTGTCTACAAACTGTGACCATTAATTGATATTGTATCAATGTACACAAAAAAGAAACGATTGGCTCCAAGTAACTAAATAAATAAATTTTGTTTTATGAACTAAGGTCCACGTCTCCTATCAGTCGAATTCAATTATCAAAGAACATTCTACCAAACAAGTCAAGTCGAGCTATTATCAGGCATCCTATCAGTCGATCTCAGCTATCTAAAGCATTCTATTAGTCGAATCAAGTGCTACAGTCCAGTTCAAACTCAAGTCAAGCTACCATCGGGCTATTCAACACAATTTCAAAACATACACAGATACAACAAGTATAGAATGCGAATTAAAGCAAGTCGAAAGGGAATACATCGGTCCAAGACGTGGACAAGTGCACCGTCGGGTCCCTCAGCACTAGCTCGTCGTTGTAGTGCTCCTGCCTGGGCACATAGCTGTCTATCCCGGACGGTATAAACAGGTGAGGCTCTGGTAGTACGTACGACTCCGCCACAAAAGCAACTCGGGCTGCCTTCAGCCTGGACTCGGCCAAGGCCACGGCTGACTCCTGTACCCACGCCGCCTCCTCCTGGGCCCTCTCAGTAGCCTCTGTCTCACGCTCCAGCTCCTCCTGGGCCCTCTCTGCCGCTTCCTGCTCACGTCTCAAACGCTCCGCCTCCTCGGCCAGAGCTATCTCCTGTAACCTCTCCTCACGGGCCGCTATCACTGCTGCAACGGCCGCCGGGCACTCCCTCATAAGTCGGGCGAGCGAGGCCTCGCCTACAAACTCCGCGAAGTCACTACTGGTAATCGGCTCGTGACCTGACGACCCCTCGTGAGGAATGAACTCAACCCGCTCCGCGTGAACCACTCTCGGAACCTCCTCCTCCACCATCGACCCCTTTCCCCTTTCCGAACCACTCGGAGACAACCCCAGCTGGCCTTCGCCGCTGACACCACTACCGCTGCTGCTGCCACTGGCTCCACCCAAGCCGCCGCCGGTCACCACCAAAGCCTCCACACCACTTCTAGAGTCCAGTCAACTCACTCGCGGACCCTCTGAACCAACCAACACCGGCGTACGCCCCATCCCTTCTGACGCACGCCGATCACCGTCACCATCAACCTCCACTGCATGGCTGCCATTACCGCCGTCGCCGCCTGAGACCTCTACACTGGTGCTCGTCGGAGCTTCGCTCATCGGTCGATCGTCGATTTGGTACCTCTCGGATTCGTCTCCACCAACTCTCGTTGGATCCTCACCCTTATCGCCACCATTGCCGCCTCCGCCTGTTTCTGCCATGGATAAAGAGCGGGGGCTGTGGATTTTGGAAGAAGATGAAGGGGTTGCAGGAGATTGAAGGCTTTGGAAGAGTTTGGGAGAAGTTTGGGAGTTTTGAAACTGCTGAGTGGCGGTTTCGAACGTCGATCAGAAGTTTATGAGATGCCGGGCTGGGTTTGGGCCGAATCTGGGCTCGGATCTGTCGAAGTTACCTGCGTACGGTGCTTCGATACTGGCGTACGCCGTTGGATTCTGGGCCTGAGGCCCAAATTATGTTCCGAGGTCAAATTCTTCCAAGATCAGAGCCCGTAATCACCCGAATGCACGTTCCTGTCTCGGGTTAGCTATTTCCCCAAAGCAGTGTCCAATTCAAATCAACGATGGTCCACCCGTCCAATTCAAATCAACGATGGTCTGCCCGTCCAATTCAAATCAACGACGGTCCACCCGTCCGCATAACAGAATCTTTCCCCAACAAGAGTCGATCCACCTGCAATGGCTTATTCCCCAGGAGAGTTCGCCTATTGTTATTCCCCAGCTGAGTCAACCGCCCAGACTGAGATGTCAACCTGTCCACATTTTGTTATTTCCAACGGCGGCGATCTATCCGTCCAGCCAATCCGACCAATCAGGTTCTTTAAAAATTTCATGTCTACCATTTGATTCGTACGTTCTGTTTTGGATGGCCTGGAGGGGTGTCTAGAAAACCTTTGACGTTACTTGCATCAAGTCAATGGTGCTCCAAGTGCCGTCAAAGGGGGGCTACTGTAGACACCCCATTCTGGACTGTCGTCAAAGGGGGGCTACTGTAGACACCCCATTCTGGACTGTCGTCAAAGGGGGGCTACTGTAGACACCCCATTCTGGACTATCCAGATTAGTTTACTTACGGTCTTTGATTCCCCAATGATGAGTAAGATCAAGAACATCCTGAGTTTGTTGGTGCGTTTGAGCTTCGAGCGTCCCAAACCTTGTTCAAATCCTTTTCGAACCCCCTTTCGAACCCTTCAAGCCAGAACCAAATGGCCACAGCAAAACCTTACCTGCTTACGCTGGTTCTATGCTGGCGTGCGCCAGATAACTGCCACGTGTCAGTCATCGACCGTTGACTCAATTTCAACTGGCGCACGCAGGTAGAGATCTGGCGCACGCCGGTCCAGCCCTGTCAAATCAACTTTATGCAATCATGTACGCGGGACTTTTGTGGCCACCCGACGTCAGCCACAGTTTCCCTGATGATTGCATCGTCCAGGGCTGTCCCCTTCCCTCCTACAAGCCTTTCAAGCCAAGTCCCATGCATTTAATGCATGGGAGGCTCCCTCCCTTAACCTAACCAGCCCAAACCAACTGATTACACCCCCCTCTTCAGTCATTCCCCCCTCTATAAATACCCCCCTTGCATTTATATGCAAGGGGTTAACCACCATTAAGTCTCTAAGTCCCCTTCTTTTCTTGGCTTCTTCTTTCAAGCCATTGAAAGAGAAAGAAAAGGAACACCCCTCCACTTATCATAACACCCTCTACACTTGCTACTCAACCTTCAAAGCCTCAAGTTCAAACTCAAACCATCCCATTGAGCTCTAACAAAGGTATACCACCTTTGTTTCTGTAAACTGTTCTGACCCCTGAGGGGGGCTGGCAGGGTCAAGGCTGGTAATCAATACCAGTCCTGGCCCTAAAGCTGGCAAAGATTCAAAGATCGTGTGTAGCGACGTGTGGCGCGCGCCAGTAGTATTAAGCCGTACGCCAGTTTTGGTTGTACGTGCACCACTGGCATAGGGATCACCGATCGACTATTTTCTGCTTTCTTTTTGTGTTTCTCACCTTACAGCATGATAAAAACCAGCTTATTGCTTTTGTACATAGCATTATGTAGTTGTATGTCGGTTATTTATGCCTTAGAAGGCCTCTGGGATCATTCTGGTCATGTTCCAGAGCCCAGATGGTGCAAAGCCAAAGGATTGGACGAAGGGTTAACTGGCGTACGGCCCTATCTTACTAGCGTACGGTAGTTAGATCCACATCCAGTGGCTTGGCCCTTGCATGAACCTCTGATCCAGGCCTCTTCCATTTCCCCACACTGTTTATGGGGTGTTCTTTCCTCTTATTTCCTTAGATCCTTTTTCCTGCCGTCTGTAACTGTATATTATTGTTGATATAACTGCGTGGTTTGTCCTAGGTGTGCACTGGTCCCTTCCAGAGCCCAGAGGGTTGAGTGCAGAAGCTGTGGGTTTAGATCTACCGGTGCACGCAGGTCATCTCTGTATGCAGTGGCATGGCCAGTGCATACAGGCTTGCTCCTGCGTGCATCACTCTGGGTCAGTGTGTTCCAGTTTGTCTAAAATGCTCACAGGTGCTTGTTCTCAATCTATTATTCATAGTTTCATTCAAACCAAACATACATCACATTTTGTCACATAATGCAAACTTGTTACAGTTTTAATCCCCATTAACTGTTCCCCCGCCCTAACTGGCTAAAAAAAGTGATCAAATGAGAGAAAAATGCAAATGTTTAACAAAAATGCCTAAGTAGAGACCGATCTCCGGATTGGGCGAGAGGGGTGCCATAAAACCCTTCCCCTCTCGTAATCTGGCTCCCGAACCTCAGATATCGAAGGTGACGACGGTCCAGTCTACAAGCCTTTTCAAAAATCAAACAACGTAGCAAACGTTCTCAAGTTCGGTTCCTTGGGTACTATCCGCGAAACCCGAGTGGCGACTCTGAATTGCAAAGCGTTTCGCCGCGCTTTCCGAAAAAGGGTGCACCCATTTTTTTATACGCAAAAATGTAAAAATTTTGGGGCGTGTGCCCACACTACCACTAGGAAGTTTGTTAAAATCAAAGAGGCAGATTTTGGTGTTCTCCTCATTGGAGAAAACAGAAGAACGTTTTTAATATTTATTGAGTTGTTACACAATTGACTGCCTAAACTAAAAAGCAAGAATTATGGAAAAATACAAGGAAAACTAAAGACTAGGTAACTAATGAACTATACAAGGAAACTAGCTAGCTATAAATTGGGAAACAAAGCAAGTAAATACAAGAGGGAATCCTGAGATATTATTCTCAATTATCACGGAATATTTTCTCCATTAACAAAGTTCAAATAAATCTTACAGCTTGTAGATTCAACATAGCTGTAATAGCACTCTATTGTGGAAATATAGTCCTCCATTGTAATCAGTGAAACTTACTCCAGTTGGGTGCATGATGGAAGCGTAGTTTATCTTAGATGATTGGTTTCCGCGATTTTTTTCACTTCAGTGATGCTATGGTTTGATCATTGATGATCTTATTGAGTAGAATGCTCATTCTTTTGTATGTTAAATTGCTGTTGAAATTGGAGTATAGGGGTTGTCAGGCATGTGGGAGAGAAGAATTAGAGGGCGGATGTAATGGAGAGGGAAGGATTCAAGGCGGGATCGCAACAGTCCCAGGATTTGGTTGGTGGCCGATAAAAGCCTACAGGCCTTGTCCAGGATTTGTAGCATCTGGTGGCAGGTATCGAAGACGCGGGCAAAGCATGGATGAGGTTTTCTCTGGAAGTGGGGGGAAAGGAGTTTCTGTGGTGACTAGCGACGAGGCTAAATCAAGGTATGGTTAGATTCCTGTATGGCATGTTTACTGAAGTTGTTTCCCATGTTTGCAATTGTTATTTTGGAGTTTGTACTATGTTACTTGCATATTGTGGGAACGGTTATCCTTAACTGTTTGGGATAAGTTTAGTTGCTTTGTTCCACATGACCCAGGTAGATGAGGAGAATCTTGGGTTGAAATGTTGTTGCGTACGAGATGTAGTGCGTTTTGAGCTGGAAATAGACAACAGTTATGTAAATCGGGTTCTGCTAGAGTTTAATGCATCAATAACTAGTAATGACTCTCATGTTCTTGATCATCACCCTTCAACTCCTGAGCACTCGCTCCGGGGAACAAGTGAATGGGAGGAAGCAGTGAAGAGCTTTCTGGGCTACCCGGTGTTAGTTTGTGGAATGCAACATCAAGAGCAACAAAAGCAAAAGACATTAGACCAGATAGGGAAAACCCATTCGCCTTATCTTAATCTAGATGAGTTTCGTAATATTACGAGGCAAGAGAAAGGTGGGATTGCATCAAATCGGCTTGCTAACATCACCCACCGGCTTGAGCCTGATGGAACATCATATAATTATGCTTCAGCAACGAAGGGTGCAAAGGTGGTGACTCACAATAAGGAAGCAAAAGGCGCTAGCAACATATTGGGGAAGGATCATGATAAATATCTGATGAACCCGTGCTCCGTTGGGGGAAAATTTGTCATCATTGAGCTAGCAGAGGAAACTCTCATCGACACAGTCAAAATTGCGAATTTTGAAATTATTCTTCGAACTTCAAGGAATTTGAGTTGTACAGGAGTTTGGTTACTTGGTCCCCAATAGGAAAATTTGTTGCTGCAAATGCAAAGAATGCTCAAAGCTTTAAGCTTCCCGAACCCAAATGGGTAAGGTACTTAAAGTTGAATTTATTAAGTCATTATGTGTCGGAGTTTTATTGCACAATGAGTGTTGTGGAGGTATATGGCGTTGATGCAATAAAGCGGATGCTTGAATATCTCATGGTGGCTTCTGAGCAATCTGCAATTGTTAAATTACCTGACCCTAATTCAACTGTGTTGCCTTCTTCAATACCAGAATCAGAAATAAGTGAGCAGAAAATAGATGGTGAAGTTCAAAAGGCAGTTCATACTTCCAGTCAAGGGATCGAAGGCATCGACGAACCACAGAAGCCTAACTTGCACCTCAAGAGTCCTGTCACTAGCAACATCCCAGATCCTGTAATGGAAATTAGACAACAGCCAAATGGAAGAATTCACGGTGATGCAGCACTAAAGATCTTAATGCAGAAAGTGAGGTCACTTGAGATAAACTTATCAGTCCTGGAGGAATACATCAAGGAACTGAACCAAAGACATGGGGATGTAGTGCCCGAACTTGAGAAAGAGCTATCTCGATATTCGATGCTTTTAGAGAAGAGTAGATCAGATATCAATGATCTCTTGGAATGGAAGAAGATTATGGTATACTGACCTCTGAATCGTTTTAATGGAGGATATTGTTTTAACCCTAGTTTTAACTCATTTGCATTCTTCTTCTTCTTTTTTTTCCAGGAGAAAGGAGTTACTGACCTTGAGGCGTGGAAAGCTGTTGTCTCATCGCGAATGGATGAAGTAGTTAGAGAAAATGGGATGCTGAGGTGAGCAATTTGCCTAACCTAGAAAATTAGTTTACACATCTTCAGTTGATTTTAATGCGTTCCATTTGTAAGCACTGCTCTCGTGATTTGTTAAATTTAGTTTTGTTTTCCATATATTTCGAATCCTACTTATCCATACCATAAAATGTTTCCTTCTGTTATTTACTGGAATGGGAAACTCTCATTGATCTATTATTAAGCCACTGAACACTGATCACTAAAAATGTGTTGATTTTATTATATTTTTCTCTCTTGAGAATCTTATTTTGAATTACAAATTCACAAGCTTAGGCTGCTACGGATTTCAGTGGTTGTCAAGGAAAAGCATTATGATGTGACCCAAAAGTGACAGATCTTAGGTTGTATATGGGATCATGGCGGATCATGAATACCTTATATAAATGGGAAAGTTTATGTTATGTAGTTAAATATATTCTACCTTGCCTTGGATACATTAGATTCTATAATGTTCCAATTCCGACTAATTGTGTTCACAATTAGGAGAAAGCTTGAATGATGAAACAAGCTTGATATTTTCATAAAAGTCATATGACACAAGACACATAGAAGAGGAGTTTGTATACGCTTCACCGTGAGGTTTTTTTATTCCACCTGTTTTGGGGTCGAAGTTAGGCATTGAAAATGCTACACGAAGGTGGTAAATTCTTCAGCTTTCAGTTGCAACTATTTTCCATATTAGCTGCTCTATGGATTTGTTTTATCCCTGTTATAATGCTGATTCCTGATGGTTTATAGCTTCTGGGTTTCCACTGTATGCAGCTTCATGAAACAACCGGAACATTGTCCTGCCATTTTTTTTACCATAGGGTTTGAGGAAGTGTTTGATAAAGGTGAAACTCAAGTAACAAAAACTCAGAACTAAATTATTGCTGTACTTAACGTGCTGAAGACTTAATCAAGAGCTTAAAAATCTGTGCATTTGGGCATTTCAATATTCAGCTATGGCTCAAATCTCTGATAGGAAGAATTT
Organism: Rhododendron griersonianum; assembly: GCA_018127125.1. Classification (NCBI taxonomy): domain Eukaryota; kingdom Viridiplantae; phylum Streptophyta; class Magnoliopsida; order Ericales; family Ericaceae; genus Rhododendron; species Rhododendron griersonianum. The sequence goes on along the minus strand of JACTNZ010000032.1, from coordinate 56,348 downwards.
CTGTTCTAAAGTGGTGGCTAATTATGGATTATCTAACACTCTCAATAGGTAGAACGACTAGATGTCCATTCAAAATGTAGCATTCCTTCAAAACCTATGAGCATCTGTTGAAGGCAATAACGGATACAATAACTCTCAGCGGTCCCCATTATTTTTGTTATCGATCATTTTCCATTTACTGGATAATCACAAATCATCAGCTATTATTTCTTCGTAACACATCTGTATGCTTTTACCTAACTTTTTTCACCCCTTTCTTCGGGTATAAAATTTGATTCTGCAGATTAGATGTTGAAAAGGTCGTAAGTGATCAGACAAGTCTGGAAAAGAAAGAGATAGTTGTTCTGGCAGTGAGCTTTTGCTTTGCATTTCTTGCAATTGTCAGGTTAGTTTCAGAGCAAGTCTTGATGTCTTGTGGAGCCCCGGTATCTGGCAATCTACGCAAGCCAAGTAGAGGTTGGATTTTGATACTTGTTAGCAGCAGTATAACCATATTCATTACCTTGCTCTGAAACTTGGTAATGCTGTTGTATTATATGGTTGAAGTTTCGGACTTCAAAATCCTTATCTGTGGTCAAAACCAAAGCCATACGGCAGAAAAAGAAAACAAAATTGTAGACTCTTATTTATAAATTTTGCATGAATTTTGAACATATAATTGCAAATTAATATAAGGAGAATGGCAAGGCAACCTTGTAGTTGTCAGAACATAAACTCCACCTTCCATTGCTCTCGCATGTGAGTATTTGGGTTCGTGTGTATGGAGGAGGCAATGGAATGTGGAACTGGCTTTTATCTGAAATCGCAAAACGTGGAAACTGGGATTGAAGCAACTGCTATATTCAATTTACAAAGTTATCCTCAAAGTAATTTAGTTATTCTCTAAATTGCACGATTTCTACAAGCAACTTCGGTACGTATAGGTTTATAGAAACCAAAGCTAAATCACGAACCCAATAGAAACCCAAAAATAAATAAATAAATAAATCACGAGCCCAATTGAAAAATCAAAACGTACCAATTCGGAGAGAGAGATATCTGAGGAGACCGACTCGGAAGCGATCGGCGATGTCTGGGGCAGCGTAGAAGTCGGTGAAGAGTCGTTCAAGAAGTGGTTGTCGGATTGCTTCTGAGAGACAGCAGGTAAAAGAAGAGGAAAACTGGCTTTTGCTTCTTGAGTAAGAAATTGTACGATGAAGAGGTTTTCTACCTTTCCTTCCTCTCTGAACCACTCTGTCACTAAGGTAGCGTGTAAAGAACAAAAGCAACCAAAGTTATCAAAACGCCCCCAGCCAAACCACAGCCGAAGCCACCCAGACGTAGGGCATTTCCGTCCGCACAGCCAACCAAAAATTTCGGCCTTCCAGAGGCGTCATGCTCTTAAGGCCTCCAATTCTCTTTATAGATACTCCGTTTGGATACCACTGAGATTGTGCAATGCTTAGCCAAAAACAAGAGTGTTTTTTATTGCATACCTCTGTACCAATCTCTTTGTGGTTTTCTAGATTTCTTCCATTCATGATTTTAATCTTCCATACAAATGCAATATTACCCTTGATATGGATTGTGATAAAATAACGACTAGGCATGATACAACAAAAAAGGAAAGAATAGGAGTGGCTGAAAAATGAGAGCATTTCTTCCTGGCATCGTAATAATTAAGTGAACAACCGAAAGAAGAAAAAACTACATCAAGTGCAGATTTTTAGGGCTGCAGCCGCAACACTACCATCAGATGCTTACAAGAAAGTCCATATACGTAAGTTGGCGATAGGCTACTTTTGCACAAGCACTATCGGAATCGAACTCATGCCCTGAGATCTACAAGTGTGCAAATAATATTGTAAATCCGCGTCGCAAACTATTGAGATTAACAAACCATTCTCATCTGTATAACCGATATCGTAAGTCTCGAGGTTCAGTCTTTTAGCCAGTTCTTGCTGCATCTCTAAAAATGTTGACGACCAAGATAGCTGAAACTTAAACATATTTTTTTCACATATTGCAATAATTGTCACCATATCCGCATCTTGGAATGATGGCTTTATGTGAGCAACACTAGCTGAGGCTTGATTTGAAGGCAAATCATAATTAAGTTGTGGGGTTTGTCTCAAGTTCTCAACAGGCAAGGGCCGATAGGGATGGGGATCTTTAATGTTGCGAGGTGGCCACCTATTGATGCCAAAATCCCTACAGCGACGCTTCAATGTAGATATGCCAACTGCAAAATAAACAACTCAGATAAGATTTCTACTTTACGCTGCCAAAAGCCCAACAATTTCTATATAATGCGAGACCATCAAGTTGAAAAATTACAATCTGAACAAGAAGGAGACTCAGATTTTAAAGTTTGGGGGGTGTACTCTTTACCATTGAGCTCCTTTGCAGCATCTTCACGCCTCATCTTCGAACATTTAAGGATCTCCTCCAAAGTAATTTCAATTCTAACTCCAGCTTTTTTATGTTCCTCATCTTGGGTCTTTCTTTTACCTTTTTTTGAATTATCAGATGAATCTACTTGCGTTGTCACTTTTCCATTCTGCAAGGAATCCGGTTGAACTTGCTGCAACATTACTCCTCCATCTTGTAAGAGTTCAAGACCAGGAATAAATCCAATAGCTGGGATATGTTGATTGGATTGACTTCTCTGACCATTTTGAAAGTCGATAACTTCTACGGATAATTCTTCTCCCAATCCTTGCCCAGAAGCAAGCTTAAAAGTTTTGAAATATTCCTCCATCGTTCTCAATATCAACCTCAATTTGGTCAATATGTTCTCATCGTTTTCGTCACTTTCGGGCAAAAAGAACTCTAGCACGTATAATTCATCTCCAGTTAAACCACTTTGCAAGCACATTGTGAACCAACCACCTAAGTTGAAGAATCGGGCATAGGGTACCAAGGAGGACTCAGCTATGCTAAATTGCGTTACATCCGAGCAGTATAACAAGCTAGGAAATGGAAGTATCCTCCCAGTAATGTTCCCCTTTCTTAAGTGCCAAAATTTACTGACATCCTTGAAATCCATAAGTTCATAACTATTATCATCGTGATCTTCTTCGTCACTGCTATAGTGTGGAACAGAGAATTGGAATTGGCTTTGCAGTAAATTGTTGCAAGAATGGCAGGAGACCCATGCCAAAGCCAAAGGGAGGTTATGAATGTCACACACGGATTCATACACCATCTTGAGTTCCTGAAAGGCAGCCGTAAGAGCTTCTTTCTTGTCCCAATACTGTTTCAAATGTATTGTCACGTTAGGATACTTGTGAGAACATATAACGTCCAGACATAATACAAGGGAAATAAATGCAGATTAACATTGCATGAGGGTTTGCCATGCACTCACCTGCATTTTGCAGTGATCATATCCATCAAAACATCGAAGACCAAACTCCTGCAAGGGAATGGAAAGAAACAACTCAGTAATCTAGAATACTCAACATACTATCTGAAAAAACATATTCAATATCTACAAGTAGGGTCAAAGTAAAGCAAAGCAAAGTAAAGAAATTATGTTGTCGCATGTATCCAATTTTGACACTTTTGGTTCCATCTAGAGCTCAATTTGTTGATTAGAATCATTCAATTTGTCGAGCTCATTAACAAGTTGAACCAAGCCAAAAATTACGTTGATTGCATATTGATCAATATGATTTAGAACACATTCACATTGAAACAAGTATACACATACACCAAATTGGAGCCCATCTATTTGAAGATTAATATGAGCAATATTCAAGCAAATAGATTTTTGGCCAAATTATTCTACTTAACGAGCTCTAAACAATGAACTGTTCTGATCATCAAAATGAGTCCATGATATATCCGAAATTATCAAAACTGGACCCGTCCATTTTTTTGGGTACCAAATGGATATGATCCAGGTCCTTTAATGAATTATTAGAAGTAGGTATAAAAGTGACAATTTATATGGCAAGGCTGGACATCAAATTTAACCTTTCAAAGATACATTTTAAAAGGACGTGCATTTACCATTCAAGAGTTGAATTCCCAAGTAGACAAACATTAAGGGGACAAGGGAGTAGAAAGCAGGCTTAGATGAGCTACTGTATATTTTAATTGATTGCAAACTTCTGAAAATCGTTCTAATGGCTCCGTTTGTTTTGAAGTAAAATGTTTTCCATGTAAAATATTTTTTCAGAAAACAAACTTCAAACTTTTAATTTTCGGTGTTTAATTAGCACTTGAAAATTATTTTTAAAAATCGACAAAATAGTGTAGAGAGAGAGAGAGGGGGCTTAAACGGTGGAGAGATATGAGAATATTGGAATTGAACGTGGGTCAGGACTTACAATCAAGAAAACTGAGCTGTGAGAATTGCAGTAGGGGGTAGCGGGTTCATTTCGGAAAATAAATTAACAACCAAGAATTGGCGGGTGGTGGTATTTTCTCGAGAGCCGCATATATATATTATGGCTCCAATTTTGTGAAAAAGGAAGTCATCATACTTTGCCTAAAAAACAATAAGGTAGTAAAATAAACAGGGGAAAAAAGTAGAAGCGAGGGAGTAGTAATGCATGTTAGTAACAAGAAATTTAAAAATGCTAACTAGTCACAAACCTGAAAAATATCGTACATGCGGCCCAGGAATTCTTCCCCATGCCGAATTATACCATATTTTGAAACTATCTCAAGTACCCCGACACAGGTGTGGCTGGAATGTTCAAACACAGGCAGGGCCCAGGATCCAGATATCCCGCAACTTGAAGCAAGGTCGAATTGTGGATACTCTTTACGAGTGTAATACCACACATCTGGAGTGGATTCGGGGAGTTGATTGAGGAAGACACGGCCAGGAAGCCCAAGTTGTTCTTGTGCACACTCTGCATCTGCGTAGAAGGAGTTATCATACTCCCTACACATCCCCATCCTATACTCACAAAGCTTATTTCTCGTATCCAAGTAGCGCCAGGTATCTGTTGTACCAAGAGCAAAAGGTTGGAATTGAGTTGTAAGCAAAGTCCGCCCCTCGGACGTTTTTGTAGGTGCCCAAAATTGAACTAGGCACCAATATAGTTCCGGCTGCAATATCAATTTATGGAGAGCATGTCTGATATTTAGTCTAACTTTCCGACTCGCACAAACATCGCGAATGGAGTCCACACAATAATCTGTAAATCAAAATTGAGTTTGAGCAACAAAAACAAAAAAGAAGAACGCATGAGAGAGAGAGAGAGAGAGAGAGTTGACTTGCCGTGAAAGAGAGTAACGTCGTCGTCTTGTTGGTTCCAGAAAACCCATCTATTGCGATCTTCCCACCGTTTACAATCAGAAAGCTCCAGTCGAGAATATTTGAGTTCCATCTCCAAGTACTCTTTGAAATCGTGAAGGAAGTGTTCTCGTTCTTGTCCAAGATTGGCCCCCGCCATGTTCTTCAATTTTGCAGAGAAATCCTCGAAAGAAGAAATCAGAGCTCCACAGTTCAACTTGCATTTAAAAGTCAATCCCCCTCCCCCCGGCCTTTTATACTCCCTCCGTCCCAAACTAAAAATAATACAATTTTTCAGGAAAAAATCAAAAGTTTTTAACAACTTACTAGATATCAATGAGTATTTTTAATTTGTGAAAAAAGTTTAAATTTTTTCTTGAACTATAAAAACATTGATGAAAAACATAGCTCTGTAAGCTGTCTTCTAAAAAATAGGATCTTGACCATAGCTAGATTTATGATTTTTATCTTTTTCTACACTTCTCAGAAAATTCCGAAAATTTAACACGATACAAAAGACACATATATAAATATCCAGTAATGATTACAAGAATTTAAAAGCTCTTTAGGTACCTTGAATAATTTTGTGAAGAACAGCCCTGCACCTAGGTTTTTTTCCTTTTTCTCCTTCCCTCTGCCGCCTCTCTCTCTCTCTCTCTCTCTCTCTCTCTCTACGTACAACCGATACGAATGGGGAGAAATATCTCCCATATTTGTAAACCTATAAAGTAATTATCGTGTGCAAGCAGGATCTTCGCAAATTCTATTGCTTATGATTTAAACCCCCAAAACACATAGTTCAATTAAAAGTAATTAAAATACAGAAATATCCGAGGCGGGTATTGCATACTAGCTTACCGTAAGAAGTCACTTCGTTCGATAGCCACATTCACCTTCCGTAAGCCGACGTACTTTCTTTTTTGTGGCCATACTATCCGCTAAGAAGAACGGTAAAATATTTCTAGTCACCTTTTCTAGTAAAAATTTTAGTTAAATTTTCTTTTTGTGTTTAAAAATGCATGTTAACCCGTTTGGCTAAATCAGCCAAGTGGCTTATTTTTTTGTACTTATTCAAATTTTTTTGTATTTGTTAGTTTTTCCTCAATTTTTTGGGAATTATTGCATTGTTATGACGAGAGGAATCTAAAAAGTTAAACATTATGATCGAAACCTAATTTTTTTGAATAAAGACAAAAATAAGCTAATAAGCCAATTTTTACGAAAAAATTGGATTTCGATCATAATTTTTTACTTTTCAGATTCCTTTCGTCATGGAGATGTAATAATCCCCAAAAAATTGATGAAAAACTAATAAATACGAAAAAAAATTTGAATAAGGATAAAAAAAAATAAGCCACTTAGCTTATTTAGGTTTCCTCACAGACTGTGTACACAAAATTTTTTAGGAACGCCGCAGCGGAAAATTCAGGAGGTAAATGGGAAAAGAAATTTATTAAGTATAAAGTAATATAAATTTATTAAGTATAAAGTCAATTTTAATTGAAAATAGAATTTCAATTAACCAAAAAAAAAAGAAGGAAGGTAAATTTTTCCCAATGAGAAAAGAAACAAATAAAGAAAATAATTGAAAATTAAAAAGGAAAAAATAATTCAAACCGGAAAGAAAGAAAAGGAAATAAAGAATGGAAAAAAAAAGAAAAAGAGAACCAAATCGGTTGTGTGTGTGCGCGCGCGTGTGCAGGGGGGTTGTAACCGGAACATTGACTTGCCATTGGCAAAGTCCACTTTGACTCCCTGTGGTTATCGTCATGTGCGGATATCTCCTTCATGGTTTAAAACTGAGCACATAACCTATTTGTGGTTTTGAAAATGTGCGGATAGACCCCATGCCGTCATGTTTTTCATCTTTATTAACGGATACAACATTAAAAGACCGACATACCCTCATCATATCCCTTGATTCTTCTTCTTTTTTAAATCTAACCACACCATCCCCTATATCAAAAATTGAATCCAAACCGTTGATGTTGTAAATTTTGACGAATACTATATCTATGTCAAAATTCAAGTCAATCAAAAAATGAAATGCTCATGGTCGAATCGATTTTGTTATGAAATTAAATTTTCAAATTTGAATTTACTAAAAATTAGATCACTGGGTTATTGATGCCCGATCGAGATGATTTTTTTATAGAGATACTCTATTCTTTATTTAATACATTATAAACGACTCAGATTACATTCTAGAGGCGTATAAAATACACCTCCATTAATATAGATGGAAAACATAACAGCAGTGGGTCTATCCACACATTTTCAAAACTACAGGTAGGTTATGTACTCAGTTTTGAACCATGAGAGGTACATTCGCACTTGGCAATAACCGCATAGGGTGAAAGTGGACTTTGCCCAAGAAAAAACATAGGATGACTCTTATCATCCACAAGTTCCAACAAAGTTCACAATAGTAGCCCTTTAGGATTTTCGTATTGGTTAGTTTCGCGTCAAATTTTTGTAAATTATTGATTCGTCTCGACGAGAAATCAAAAAAGTAAAAAATAATGATCCAAACTTAAAATTAGCCAAAAAGCCACATTTTTCGGCTTTGTTCAAAAAATTTGAGTTTGGATCACAATTTTTTTCTTTTTCTCGTCAAGACAAATTGATAACGCACAAAAATTTGACGCAAAACTAGCAAATGCGAAAAAAAATTTGAGTAAAAACAAAAAAATAAGTCACTTATGTTATTTAACCAAAACCCCCTTTAAGGTGCTAAACGGCCTAAACGGTTTTAAGGGATTAAAGTTGTTTGACAAATATTAAACTGCCGATATCACACAAAAGATATCCAATACACTCTCTCAACTCTACTGTACATAACAAAAAGGTTTTTTTATTGCAGGGTCTTCTCCGTTCCGCAACTCAAAATAAGTACTTATTTTTTAAGAAGGCAATTTCAAGCTCAAAAATCATGTGCTTACGCAAATAATTTTCCTATCACTATGGATCTTGTTTGATAGATCTCAATGAGATCTTTAATACGGTGCAAAAAAAAATTAAAAAAATATTTTTTATTTACATTATATTTGAGTTTGAAAATGTGAAATAAGCTGCTTATTTTTTAAGAAGGTTTCTGGAACCGGATCTACAGTATTTTTTTTTTAATCATATTCTCCCTATGTCCCGATTTGTTTGTTCAATCTCGAGTTTCCAATTTATTAAGGAAACAAAATCTGATCCATTGATTTAAAAATTCACATAATCTAGTCCATTGATTTCGAAATAGACAGTCAATTTGGGACATCCATAAGTCAAAAATGGAACAAACAAATCGGGACAGAGAGAGAAGTTCATTTTGGAAATTCATTATATTTTTTAATTGATTATATCTTGTAATTTATAATATTTTATATAAATTTTAAACATTATATTTTAGAATTAATCGAGATAATATTTTATGTAAAATTTATTACCAATTTAGGGTATAATTAATTTTTTATTCGGTCATAATAGAACGAGAGATTATTAAAGAGTAATTTGGTGTGGTGGGTGCATGATTGAAACTCGTTTGCGATTAGACAAATGTACATTGTGTATTGTGGGGGTTTTTAAAGCTGGTGACGCAAGAATAACTAATACGGAGGTAGTGGTTGTTAAGTTTGATTATGGACTAAATGGATAATTAAATGCTGACGTGGCATATTTCGGTTATTAATTTTGATTATTATCATTGCGGATGCTCAAAGGAGCTAAACGGCCTAAACGGTTTTAAGAGGCTAAAACGACCTAAAAGGATTAAACGGCCAAAAATCAACTTCATAGACCCCACATCTTTTGCAATACAAACAAGGATCTCGTCTAATGGACCCAGAGATCCCCAATTTATCCCGAGACGGTGGTGTCTGGGTACTAGCTCCACGTTAGCCGGCCATGTTGACGGTGTGAAGAAATGAGCATTTGGCTCTTGCATAGGCGCTAGACACTAGTTTCGTCTCTTAGTCTTTTTATTGTATTATGTCTCTGTTTCTCTGTATTTGGGTGGAAATCTGTACTTGCCGTATGTCATATTCTTTATTTCTTTATTCGGAGTTATCTGTAGATGCCGTATGGCTTGATTAATGAATTTGCTTTTTCCGTTGAAAAAAAAAAAAAGACAAAAGAAATAAATTTTATTTATCGGCAACACAAAAAATAATTACTTTTGCAATATATCACTGTCATCCAAAGGCATAAGTATACATTTCAACATATTCTTAAAAACATGTCCAAATTTGACCGATTCACAGTTAGGAAGAAGACGCTTTGGATTTTCCAGTAGTGCACAAGCCTTGCAGCCAACTAAATTAGACATTTGATTTCTGTAAACAAAACCCACCATGGCGGGAACCAAACAAACACGATTTTTTTAATAAGGACAAAATTCCCAAAAAAAACTAACGAGAACAAGGCCTCAGTGTTTCATATGGTGTCTGAGGCTCTTCCACCATCATTTAATGTGGGAGACCAAGCAACCATCCCTCACGGGCACTAAAAAATCTCCCATGTGCACCGGATGATTTGGACTAACGACATTACAAAACACTCTCACCAACTCGACTAAGGCTAGTGTGTTTTTTGCAGTAGCTCGTGTCTTAGATTTGGTAGTTTTGATTCATTCCTGTTTATTGTGATGAAATCTTTTGCCTTCGAATATTGGTAATGAAATGAATTGCTAGACTGTTGATGAAAAAAAACCCTCGACTAAGGCGTGTCAAATCAGCTCTCCTCACCAAGCAATGGGTATTTTACCTACCCAACAGTTCACATTTTTTACTTTATCTACTCAAATCTCTCTCAACTCCACACCAATACTCTCTATTATCATCTCTATTTTTATAAAATACAATATTAAATATTATTCAATTGCAAAAGAAGGGAGAGAAAGGGGAGACCATAGCCCAAAAAATAGTAAACTAATCATTTGCTAGTGAACAGTTCGTCACTATATTTACCGAGCCAGAAAGTCTACACACACAGCAATCTATGCACAGATTGTGCACAGATTTTTTTGTGGGGGCCCACCACGGGTCCCACACAAATCATCCGAACCGTTCATTAAATGCAAAACATTTTTTTAAGGGTCCCCGTAAAAAATAAACTCAATCCGATACCTATAAGTGCTCGATCCAACCATATAACTTTTCATTATCCGAAAATCTGAATGAAAAGTTAGATGGTTGGATGAAGTACCTATAAGTATCGGATTGAGCTTATTTTTTATGGGGACCCTTGAAAAAATGTTTACATTTAATGAACGGCTCGGATGATTTGTGTGGGACCTATGGTGGGCCCCGCAAAAAATCTGTGCACAGATTGCTGTGTGTGTAGCACTTCTGTTACCGAGCACGGGGGCTGAAGCAATTGTACCGAGGAGCTTACCTAATCTGATGCATGGTGTATTTCGTGTTTTGAAATAGCTAAGTAGCTTAAAGTGCATGTATATGGTGTACATGCTCTTAATAGGCAGACAACTAGATGCATGTCCATACAAAATGTAGGAATACAATAACTCTTGGTGGTGATCACCATTATTGTTGTTATCATTTATCATTTTTCATTTGCTTTTACCTACTTTGGATACAAATCATCAGCTATTACCGTCTTCGTCATCACTGTCTGTTCTTTTACCTTTCACCGTTTAGTATGCTTTTTCTATTGCATATCATGCGACCTTATTACTTCTTCGTAATGTAACATATCTGATATGCTTTTTCCCTTCCTAATTGGGTATATATAAAATTTGTTTATGCAGATTAGATGTTGAAAAGGTGTCAAGTGATCAGGCAAGTTTGGAAAAGAAAAAGATTGTTGTACTGATAGTGAGCTTTAGCTTTTCATTTCTTGCTATACTCAGTTTAGTTTCAGAGCGAGTATTGATGTCTTCTGCAGCTTTGATATCTGGAAATTTTCGTAAGCCAAGTAGAGGTTGGATTTTGATACTTGCTAGCAGCAGTGTGACCATATTCATTACCTTGCTCTAGCTAGCTAGTCTTCTATATTTAGTTCTGAAAATATTAGGAAGTACAAAGAAATGTTAAAAAAACCCATGGGAATGTGTTGAATGCATATACTAGTATTTAAAAAAAAATTGCCATTAATTTGACACAGTAACCACGACCATGGGCGGTGGTTAGCTTTGTCCTTTCAATATTTAATCATGTCAATCTCATACCCAAAATTCTGCATTCATGTAAACCGGTATTGAAAAATTGGACATGAGGTGAACATGGGTTAGTTAACTCATGATTTTACCCCAATCGATTGGTAGACAAGATTCGGTTTGGCTTGGTTAACTCATGATTTTAAGTCCTTGAGCAAATAATTCATCAGGATTTTGATTATGTAAGGTATTAGGCATCCTCTGTTCAAAAAAAAGGTATTAGGCATCCTTTGACCGGTTACTATCTAGGGGAAAATTTAGTGTCCTGTGCCGATTTGAAATCGGGAAGGAAATCTTCAATTTTGTTCACCCTCCTTAAAAGAGGGTGAACATTACCCTCCTTCCTATTGGTTAAAATGGTGTGGATCCCACCACAAAATGATGTCATGTTTACCATGCAATACACTTTTTGGTAAGCATGACATCACCTTGTAATGGGATCCACACCATTTCAACAAATAGGAAGGAGGGTAATGTTCACCCTCTTAAGTGGAGGATGAACAGCGGATCAAAAAAAAAAAACTGGAGGGTGAACAAAACTCAACTCAGGAAATCTTCTTCTCGTTGTTGAAGGCCGCCCTCCGCCATCTTGTTCAATTTTGCAACAAAGAAACCCTCAAAAGAAGAACAAAAATGAGAGCTCCTCACTTCCACTTCCACTTCAACTTGCTTTAAAAAATCAAGTCAAGTCAACCCTACAGGCTATTCATCTCCACCGTCTCCTCCCACCCCCAGCTGGCCTTTTATCATCCACAAGTTCCAACGAAGTTCACAATAATCGTAGCCCGTCAGGATTTTCGAAGTGCTTCTCCACCGGGCTAAACGGTTTAAAGGGACTTAACGGGCCTAAACGGTTCCCTCTCTCCTCACCCAGCCTTTATTACCATAGGGAGAAGGGAGATTTTAAATACAGCAGCGAATTTACTGCAAATAACCCTGGCTAAATAAGACTACAAATTTTATAGGAGTAAAATAACAATTTGTTACATACAACCCAATAAATGCACATGAACTTCTCAAATTACCCATCTCACCCCACCAGTCATCTTCCTCCTCCTCCCCTTTCCCCTTCTCTCTCTCCCCGTTCTCTCCTTTTCTATTAACACATCACCACCGCCACCACACACCACCATCACCACCGCACAACACCAAAAACCTAATAATTTTTTCTAACTTTCTTCTTCCCCTTTCTTTTACATTCACTACCACCAGTACAACACCACCAACGGCCTAACACCACCACACCCACCACCTCCATAACCGTTGCACCACCACCAGTAGCGCCCCACTATCACCAACACCACCTCCTTCAAAAAAAATCCCGACGGATACACATTTTCGGAAAAATTCAAATTTTAAAACTCGAAAATGTTTACAAAATTCGGATTCTAATACCTGAAAATCTTAGGCATATTCGAGTTTTGATATCTGAATGGTTTCAGAAACAAATTCATACTTTAATATCTGAAAATATATGACACTTTCGAGTTTTAAAACTCGAACCCTATATAACGCATCTTGAAAATGCATCATGTTTTTTATTTTTGTAAAAACTCATTTTTTGCATTCGCGATTGACATCACGTATTTTGGTAATGTGCGATGAACAAGCTTACGGGTTTTCGGTTTTTAATCTGAAATGATGGGGGAAATTAATCGGAAGTTAATTGGAAAATGCCGTTCAAAACAAAAAAAAAATATCGAAGAACGAAATGGGTTTCCACATTGACACACACAAAAAAATCGGATCGACATTGTTCTGAACAAATGTTTGGTACAAACCCATTTCGTTTCATGGACAAATGTTTGTCACAAAATAATCCAAACGTGGATTCCTGCAACGGGAATGGGTTTCTCTACAATTGATCTTTGTTTGCCCCTCTTAATCGAAAAACGAAACGATGGGGGAAATTAATCGGAGAACGAAAATGGAGGTGGGAGCAGGGACGGAACCAGGATATATTTTGTAAATACGGGGGCTGAACTATGAACAAGATTTTGAAATTTCAAGGTTTGGTAATCTAATACAGTAGTTTGTTTTGTTTAGATTTTGAGAGAGGTTTTTTGGGTAGTAAGTGGAGAGAGATAGAAAAAAAATGAGATTAATAACTGAAGAATAAACTTATAAGAGACCGTGCGCAGAGAGAGAAATTGGAGTTTGAGACCCGAAACGCACGCATTCTTAAAGCATTTTAACTGTCTAATAACACCCAATACAAAATACAATACCTAGGTGTTCTCAACAACAAAAAAACAAAAAAACCCCAACTAATCTTAATACTCCAGTATTAATTTTTTTTTGAAGAAAAAAACCCAAAACCGCGCGGGGACCTTGGCCCCCATAAGCCCACACTTAAATCCGTCTTTAGGTGGGAGGTGGAGCTTGGAACCGGTGGTTATTGTGGAAACGTGGGAAGGAGGGAGGAACTGATGGTGGTTGTGGTGGAAACGTGGGATGGAGGGAGGAAGATCGGTGGGTTGTGTTTGTATGTTGTGGTTGTATAAATGTAGTAATCTTAAGGGTATTTTTGACCATTTTGAGGGCATTTTTGTCCGAATATGATTTACTTAAAAACAGGCTGCATACAACAAATTCGCGGTTGTATTTAGAAACTCCCAAGAAAAAATCAGACAAGATTTAGCAGGACGCAGCTTTTTAGACCTCCCAGTTTGAAGATCGATGCAAGAAATCGGCTAATGGTTTTTTGATCTTTTGATACTGTTGCACCCGATATAACGATGGGGGATAAAATTCCATGTGTATCGGCTGGATCTAAGTATCGGTCCGTTTGCGATTCACAAATCCATTCACATGCAGCCATTACTCGACGGTTACGAGTGATTTGGACATGTTTTTTTTTTTTCCTTGAAATGATTTTTATAAATTCACGATCGCGACAATCGATTCTGATTCCATATCGTTTGATTGGTAATTGAATATTAGTATACTTTGCAACTACTAATCATCCAATGCCACGTTCCTATATTGAGTATATTGTTGTACACGGTTATTGTTTTAGTAAACTTGCTCGGTCTTCAACGGAGCGTTATGAAATGCAGTGAAAATCTAGGGGTCAGTCTACTAATTCCTGAAATCAGCAGGGTTGAAGTTTGTGGCCAATTTTTGCATCGGTTTGCATTTATCCTTTCCTGCACAGCCATAAGCAGAGGGAGAGAGAGAGAGAGAGAGAGCAGAGGTGGGGATGACTACACCCACCATTTCCTTTCTCTCAGTAGTAGTGACTCCAAGTCCAAGCCAACTCTCCGTATCCCAACGCATTTCCAATGGCCAAACACTCTGTTTCACCAAATCTTCTACACTCTTAAAACGCATCTCTCTCTCTTCTCTTTGTTCTTGCACTTCTCCTTCTTCTTCTTCAAATCCTGTCATAATAGAACAAGAGAGCCCTTCTACTCCACCAGAATCCACAACTCCCGAGACGTTTCCTCCTACCGGGTAATATCTCGCTTTTTCCACCCATTTCTGCAACATTACTCATTTCATGCACTTGTAACATTATTGCTACCTTCATTTGCTTCGTGCAATCATTGAGTTTTATTCAATTGACCAATTTTTACAAGAACCTCATGTCTAAATTTCACTTTAACTTAAATTACAACTCCTGACATTCAGACGTTTCTGCGCAATTCTACAGGAATGGTACCATTGCACCCCTAATTTTGAGCTGAATTCATAAATGTATTGTGGTGGATGGGTGTAATCTGACCATAAAATAGTTTCCTTTGAATCGTACTGGCCTCCAGTCATTGTTCAACAAGTTTAATATCACGGATTCGTTTAAGATGTGATCCTTACCAGGGAAGTGCAAGGGTGGGGAGGCACCCAACCTTGCCAGAATCACTACATATATAGTATAAAATATACATTACATATTCAAAATGTACTATATCGGCTCCTCCAGACTTTAAAAAATAAAATAAAAAGAGATTATGTTGTGGAAAATAATTACACCCATTTATGTGTATATATGTGTTTTGCCAAGTATGAATAGAAAGTGGAAGTTTTTCTTGAAGGACATTATTCCTTAGGTTTCATGCTTGAATTTGTAACTGCATAAGAAAAACTTAGAAATTTAACAACCGCGTGAATATGTGGAATTCTAGGTTCCAAGTTTTAGCATCCCCTCTATACAAATCCTAGCTCCGTCTCTGATCCTTTCACACTCTGGATATAAGTACTGTTTCTATCCGAGTGCCTTGATTTGATGGAGTATATAAGATATATGCAGATGCTAGGCTAAACATTTTCCCTCCATCATGGGATCTTAAAGTTAACACAAAGGCGATAATCAGTCATATGAATGGGCTAGTGGTGTATTATCACTCTTATTCATGTGACTAATAGGCCACTTCAAGTCTTTTGAATTAGGAAGTTAAAATAAATCTTACAGCTTGTAGATTCAACATAGCTGTAATAGCACTCTAATGTGGAAATATACTCCTCCATTGTAGTCCATGAAACTTAGTTGGGTGCATGATGGTAGAGTAGTTTATCTGAGATGATTGGTTTCCTCGATTTTTTTTTTTTTTTCGCTTCACTGATGCTATGGTTTGATCATTGATGATCTTATTGAGTAGAATGCCCATTCTTTTGTATGTTAAATTGCTGTTGAAATTGGAGCACAGGGGTTGTGAGGCATGTGGGAGAGAAAAATTAGAGGGCGGATGTAATGGGGAGGGAAGGATTCAAGGCGGGATCGCAACAGTCCCAGGATTTGGTTGGTGGCCGATAAAAGCCTACAGGCCTTGTCCAGGTTTTGTAGCATCTGGTGGCAGGTATCGAAGACATGGGCAAAGCATGGATGAGGTTGTCTCTGGAAGTGGGGGGGAAAGGAGTTTCTATGGCAACTAACGAGGAGCCTAAATCGAGGTATGGTTAGATTCCTACATGGCGTGTTTATTGAAGTTTTTTCCCATGTTTGCAATTGTTATTTTGGAGTTTGTACCATGTTACTGGCATATTGTGGGAATGGTTATCCTTAACTGTTTGGGATAAGTTTAGTTGCTTTGTTCCATACGACCGATGAGGAGAATCTTGGGTCGAAATGTTATTGCGTACGAGATGTAGTGCGTTTTGAGCTGGAAATGGACAATTGCTCTCTTTTAATAGAGCTCTCACAACCCTAGCTTGCCAACTCTTAGAGGGATAGGGGAGTACTCTCAGACACAATAAACGCATCGGTCTGTGACTTCTATGTTGGAGGGGGTTGATCATGGTTAAACTGCGGGCACGATACCAACAAAAAAGAGAGAATTTTTTGCTTTATTCGGGTGGGCCTTTATTCTCAAATCCGTGCAATCTTGAATTGTTTTCCAGAGATTGTGCATCAAGAAAAAGGGCTGTTTAATAACTTGAACGGGCAGAATACCTTTACCTAGCCTTTTAAACGATGGGAAAAAAAATTACCGGCTTTCTGCTCAACAATTCATTTTTGTAGAGCATATTGGTAGCTTTGATCTGATTCTTTTGGCAAGGAAAAAATCTTAGCCAAAGAGAAATCTGTCCAGTAGAGTGGTATTATCTCACTGTTCGACAATGGTGCCGCCCTTGGCAACTTTCACTCTCTACAACAAATAACGTTTATTGTAATCTGAAAATCTTTTTTCGCTGTTTTCTTAATCTGATTTTCTTATTCTCAGCAATGCTGCACATTCTTGCCAACATATCATAGTTCCGTCATTTGAATGAATCCTTTATTCGATGTCCTTGTCTCTCTGTTTCGCATTGTAGAATCGTTGTGTTGAAGGACTTAGTGCTACATTCTTTACGCCTCTTTTTCTTTGCAGCAAAAAGAATCAAGGACCAAGGCAATTCAAGAAGTAACTTTTCACTGGAAGTTTTGTGGTTTCTCTCTTTGCCAATTGCTTTGCTGTTCTGTGGATTATACGTCACAGATATATGGCATTGGCTCGCCCTCGATTTTACGTGGAATTGTAAATGTGATTCATTTCTCTACTTCCAATATAGCAACAACAATATCAAAGGTGCTTCGGTTGGCCTATGCTTAGGTGCATTTTTTTATTTATTTATCAACTATACTTATACCCATACCTACTGATATCTACTGACATCATCTTTTGGTAAGGATCAAGAACTACGGTGCATTTGCATTGTGAGCTGGATTTAGACCACCCCTGGATATACGAGATACAACCGATGGAGAGAACCAGAGAGTTCACAAAACAAAGAGAAAGAAAAGCTTTTAAAAGCAGGTTCACATTGTTTGGATCGAATGTAGGGCTGTCGTTTGGATTCAATTTACCATCCACGAATGCGTGTGACAAAACATGTTGAACTCTTCGAATAAGAGTTAGGCACACCTTAACATTTCTTGGAGCTCTAAACTAACGACTGAACAAACTTCAATTGGTTATAAAAGAAATTTCCCAATGAAAGTCGAACCAGCGAATTATTTTGTGTTCGTGTTTATTTCTAAACCCATATTCCAAACAAGTGCTTTGTAGCTTGATCAAATGGAATTCCAAGAAATCGATCTAGAAAATGGAATCCCAAAAAGATCCAGATTTATTTTGAGTTTCAATGTGAGTGGGAAAATAGCTTACACACGGGTGCATTGTGTAACTCTACTTAAATAATGAGCTACTTTCCGGTCACTTTTAAGTGACTGGACCGTCTTCTTTGCCTATTGTGAAAGCTCATTTTCAAACCACTTCAATGATTAAAATTATTTATTTTTTCAGAGCTGGTTGAGAACATTATACACGTTAAAAATTATGTTAGATAAAATACTATCAATTAATATATTTTCACAATACATCGTCGTGCAAAAAAGAAATGATTGAAACACCGAATCAAAACCCAATTTTGAAACATAAATGCATTTCAAAAAGAGTTTTTCTTTTCTTTTTATCCCCTAAACTATGCTCATTTTCTTTACATAGTCTCTAAACTATCATACCGTTACCTACTTAGTCCAATAAATAACGAAAATTAGAAATTTGGACGGAAAATGTCAAGTAAGACCCTGTTTGGGATCCTGTAGAGCAGATACTTGATTATGAGAGCCTTAGAGATAAAAATTAATCATAACCCTTTAGGAAATGATCAGAAAAATAAGATCTTTGCACCGGTTCAAACAGATAGAAAATTGGAACACTTAATTTTTTTACAAGGTTCATATATTAGAATCTTGCGTGGCATTTTATAGAGACTAACACGTACATATATATTTTTTTTAAGAAAGACTGAGTTCTTCATATAGAATTTAGACTGTTTATATATTAAAAATATGGTTAAAAATTAAGCTCTCTAATTTTTAATTCGTTTGAACCAGTGCGAAGATCTTATTTTTTTGATCATTTTATGCTAAAATGTTATAATTAATTTTTGTTTTTAAAACTCTCATAATCTAGTATATGCTCTAAAGGGTCCCAAATAAAAAGAAGATATTTAATTATGATAGTCCTAGAGATAAAAATTAGTCATGACTCTTTAGAATAATATGATCAGAAAAATAAGATCTTTGCACCTTTCTAAACGGATTGAAAATTCGAGTACTTAATTTTTTTAGAAGGTTTATATACTAAAATACTAAAAAATATGGTCAAAAAATTAAGTGCTCCAATTTTCATTATGTTAAAATTTGTGCGAGGGTCTTATTTTTTTAAATCATTTTATCATAAAGGGTCAAAGTTAATTTTTATCTCTAAGGCTCTCATAATCAAGTATCTGCTTTACAGGGTTCCAAACAGGCCTTAAGATGACATTTTCCGTCCAAATTCCTAACTTCCATTATCTATTGGACTAAGTAGGAAACAATATGATAGTTGAGAGGATGAAATCATCAAATTGATAGTTTAGGAACTAAGTAAAAAAAATGGGCATAGTTTAGGGGATAAAAAAGAAAAAAACTATTTCGAAAACATATCAAAACGATATTCAATGAAATATTTTTTTAACGTGCTTGATATGTTTTTCCCATCAAGCAACGTGGTCATTGTGTGGGATGCTGAATCAACCTTGAACCTTCTGGATCCTTTCGTTTCGTTGCTGAACCTTGGAGGAATGAAGAAAAGAGAAATGATGTATTATTGCTTATGTTCAAACCATAACCTAGCATGCCTTTATATAGGTTACATGACGCATAACAAGGAAATACTCATAATAAGGAAACTTAGACTAACTAGGAAACATAAATAATAATTTGCCTAAACTGGAAACATAATAATAAAGCTTAGAAAATATGGCAACATAATATTAGGAAATATAATGTTGACATTGGTGACTTGTGTACCTGCAAACCGGAGGTGGGGTGTTCCTCCGGAAAGAAGCTCCGACGAACAAATCAATAAATGAAGGAGGGAGAAGAAGTTTAGTAAGAAAGTATGCTAGGAGAGAGAAGAGTGTAGTAGTCAGTTTTTTCGATCCTTGCCTTAAAAGGGGTACTTCTCTATTTATAGGCAAAGATTTAGAGTGTTGAACAAGTCGACAGTGCCTCGCACGCGCATTGCTACGCTCAGGTGACGTCATGTGTAAGAGTCATTTAATGAACGCTGCCCTTCGAGGATTGCAGAACCGCATTAGTTAATGTTAGAGGTGTCACATCGGGTTGAGACGTCAAATCGGTTATCAGAGAGAGAGCCATGCTTATCAACGGAAGCTTCCTGAATGTTCCTCAACAACCATGTTTGAGCGCCATCCCGAGTGGACATATCATCGAACGACTTCTGTGCCACGGAGCGTAAGTTGCGTCTTCCGAACAATAAAAGGTTCGACGAGCAACAGTACTCAACCGAGCAACGAAAGGACTTACCAAGCGAAGCAAGAGCCCAATCGTTCGGATAACAACTGAGGCTCGGCAAGGTGCCCAAGGCCCATCTATCGTTCGGGAAACGTGTGGTGTGGAGTGCCAGGACGCGACTCGACTTAAAGACGTACAAACTGAGACAACTAAACGGTGGGTTCACATTTTCACCCCTTTAAACTCTTTGAACCTTCGGATATTTCGGTCCACTATAATAGCCCCTCAACTTCTGCTCTGCACGCTCGGTAGGGAAGGAGGAGTTGAATATAGTGGCCGAACAAATGAAGGACCCCACAAACTCTCCCGAACGAAGACGTTTAGCCGAGCTACGAGCCTGCTGAGCGAAGGGATTGCATTAAATACTTCTGTAACCGCCATTTTCAAATTGTGGCACGTGTCACGTTGCTATTGGGTAGTGGTATGGCGCGTCTTATCAATCACCACGTGTCATCCATCGAACGACCTATCAATCTCCCCCTCAAATCCAACGGCTGGATACTCGGCACCGCTTCGAATTCCGCCCTAGGTATAAAAGGCAAAGATTTTCTCTCTCTCATCTCGATCGTTCCAATTTCAGAGCGCTGCTCTCCCACAAAAATCGTCTGAAACTTGAAGATTACTGCAGTTTGACCTCAGATTTCTCTTGATTTCCAAGTATTTCTTGATTCTCAACACTTTTCTCTGCATTTTGATTGTTTTTATGTAAGTTTTGACCCAAAAACTTGAGTTTTTCTCTCCGTTTCGACTGAACACTTTTTTGAACACGTACTGTCATTATTTTGAACACTTTTTTCACGATCAACCTATCTCTGGCTTGCTTGGCTCATATTATCCCCATGCTTAACACATGTTTTATTCCCATCAACAAAAAAGAAAATGCTTTAGTGTTGTCCAAGGAGCTTTTGCAGTCATATTTGTCCAAAAAGATGAAAGGAAAGGAAAGACAAGAACAGTTGCTTGCTGCTTGAAAATCCTTGAATATATTTTTTTTTAAACGGAGTGAAAATCCTCGAATTTGTCACCTATGTAAATGTAGACTTTCAATTGCCTCATTTTCATAGACTGTTATGTTGACTAAGGAAATTTCTTAACTAACTTGCATTCAGTAGTTTTGTTATTGGCCGTAAATGGATGTGAACTCATGGAATTTCTTATTTTTTTAATTTGTTTTCTTTTGTTTTTTTCTCTTTTAGTTATGATGTTCCGACAGTTGCTGAGGACGAGGAAACCAAAGCTGAAGTTGAGACTAAAGCTTCAAGATACCAAGCTGACGAATCTGTTTCCGATACGTCCCCGAAATGTAACTCAGGAAAGGAAAATGCTGCTTCTGCTATAATGAGTATAGTTCAGGGGACAGATCGTAGACCTGTCAAGGGCCATACACACAATAATCAAACTGTTAAGTCCTCACTAGAGAGAGAAAATCCAGCTGGTTTGAGAATGAAAAAGATCATGAGAACAGCTGCTGAGGACAAGGAGTCATCCGTATTGGTACAGAAGCTGAGAAAAGAAATTCGGGAAGCCGTCCGCAACAAATCCTCCAAAGAGTTTGGTGAAAACCTTTTTGACCCAAAACTTCTTGATGCATTCAGGGCTGTTGTGGCTGGAACCATGACTGAACCAGCTAAAAAGGCTCCAGCTCTTGTTGTGAGGGATAAGAAGTTACTCTTGCAGAAAGGAAAAGTACGTGGGAATCTAACAAAAAAGATATATGGGATTGGTGGAAGAAGAAAGCGAGCGTGGACCCGTGACTGTGAAATTGAATTTTGGAAACACCGTTGCTTGAAACCTGGCAGGCCTGAAAAAATTGAGACTTTGAAGTCAGTTCTCAATCTTTTAAGAAATGGCTCTTATGGGACAGAAATTAAGCAGGAAAATGAAGTGAAGGCCTCGAATCCCATTCTTTCAAGGTTGTATTTAGCTGATACATCTGTTTTCCCTCGTAAGGATGATATCAAGCCTCTCTCCGATCTCAACGCTACTGATCCTACAGAGAATAAAGGACACTCTTCAATTAAGTTTTTGGCCAAAATTTTGGGTTACAATAGGTATAATTGTAGGTATAATGTTTTACAAATTTTGTCATTGTTCCTTAAATTAATTTGTCATGTTTGACCTCATTTGTATCATGTTTTACGAAATTTGTCATGTTTGTAAAACTTGCCATCGCTTTTGTCCTCTTAATCGCCGCCGTTATCGGATTCCGTTGCCAGAATATCAGTTTTAGGTATTATGTTTTTCGATTTTTGTCATGTTTGTGAATTGATGATGTTTTTTTCATCTACCTCGATTGAAACCTACACTTCTCAAAAGTTGTCATGTTTTCTGATTTTTGTCATGTTTTTTATTTGATCATGTTTTGTTTATCTACCTCGATCGAAACCTACACTTCTCGAAACTTGCCATATTTTTCGATTTTGTCATATTTTTTAATTGATCATGTTTTGTTCATCTATCTCGATCAGGTTTTGCCTTGTTTGTTTTGCCATATTTTCCGGCTTACACATTCGTTTTTGTAAGAGTTGTAGACCAGTATTGGCACCCAGTCGTCATAATAAAATCCCAATATCTGTTAGGCAGGTAAGTCGTGCCCTTTCTCCATTTCTTAACAAGACCAGCAATTTGGCTAATCTATGTTGAACATGTACTTTTCAGATTTCTAGATCAATTCTGGATGAATAGAATTGCAGAAATAGAACTGAGTTTCTACCAAAACAATAAACGGAACTCAGTCCTTTTTATGCCATTTAGTCTACTGGTTGAATAACCCAAAGATTGAATTAAACTTAGGCACTTGTGCTGGAGAACAAAGCTTCATTCCAACATGTAGGTTACTCGTATTACATATACTGCAGAATTGTCCTATCTTCACATCTGGACTTACCAGCTCTGCCATGTTTTCACCTCCAGTACTCTCCTCCACATGCTCAATCCACTGTCAGTACACTAGCCAATGTCATCCCAAGCACCACTGCCTCAACCAATTCGAGCAATTTAATAAGACCGAGCTGAATGTACAGTATAACTGAAGTCATTTATGTTGCTGATGCAGTTAATATCGAGAAGGAAGTTGCTGATAGATCAAATAGCAAGTTAGTATACGTTAATCTTATGTCTCAGGAGTTATTACATCGATCAGATATCATCAAGCCTAATAGAGCCACAGAATCAGATCCTTCCCCAACTTCAGCAGTTCTTACTGACAAATCAGAACAAACAACCAATGATGTTTCTGATGGTCCAATGGTCGAGGAAGCATTGAAAAATACAGGTCTTTTGTCCGATTCCCCACCAAATAGTCCTTATCACCAATTGGGAGAAGCAAACAACGAATATGATCTCTCTGGAAAGATTGGAGAAGATCCCGAACCTGGTAATGTTTTTGAAATGGATTCTCATCCAGACCTTGATATTTATGGTGATTTTGAGTATGATTTGGAAGATGAAGACTTCATTGGTGCTAGTGCAATAAAGGCATATAAGGTAGAACAAGAAGAGTCGAAAATAAAAGTGGTTTTCTCCACTCTCAATTCAAATATATCAAATAATGCTGATGGCGAGGGAACAAATGATGTTGGAGTGGAGGTTAAGGATGGGGATTGCATTAATCAAGACCCCTTAACAGATGGGGGAGTGGAAGAGCCTTCTCTTGCAGAATGTGAAGAACTATATGGTCCCGATAAAGAACCATTGACAAAAAGGTTTCCAGAAAGTGCATTGATAAAGAAGCCCAGTGATGCCTTTCAAAAAAAGAAGCCCAGTGAAACAACGGCTGATGGTGCATCCCCGGAGAAAACTGAATATTCCGGATCCAGCCAAACGGCAAAGGCTAGTGAATTAGAGGGTGAGAGCTGTGCAGAGAATTTAGTTGGTGGAGATAATGCACCGGATTGTTCTCAAACAAGTGAAAATGTTCCGAGAAAGGAGAAAATATCAAATACCTGTACAAGCAAGCGATCTGATAGCATCAAGGATGTATCACAAAAGGCATCCGATGACTTCCTTTTAACTTTTGGTTCTTTTCTTTGTCTGTTTTAACTTGTGGTTTAATGTGTTTGGCAAACACTAGTGTCAATGACGTTTCACCAAAGGTATCAGCCGACTTTCTGTAATTTTTGCTTCCTTTTTTATGGTTTGACTTGTGATTTAATGTTATTCACAAAAACTCAATGTAGTATAACTATAAGATAAGCTGGTTCATATGTAGTCACGATTTTCTCTTCTTTTACGCTGTATTTGGACCAAGGATTTGGGGTTCTTTCTTGCCAAAATACTTGTTCCAAATACATCCTTACGGTTCGCCAACACCCATTTCTCTTACGAGTTATGAACTCGTGCAGGTGGAAGCTTACATAAAAGAGCACATCAGGCCACTGTGCAAGAGTGGAGTGATCACAGTCAAACAATACAGGTGGGCTGTGGAGAAAACGACTGAGAAAGTTATGAAATACCACTCCAAAGAAAAGAATGCAAAATTTCTCATCAAGGAAGGTGAGAAGGTGAAGAAACTTGCACAGCAGTATGTTGAGACCGCCCATCAGAAGGAAAGAATACTCCCTCCGTCCCTTTATTACAGTCCAGTATTCCATTTTGGGCTGTCCCTTAATAAATGTCCATTTTGTAAAGTTAATGGGTAAAAGTTGGTGAATTGTCTATTTTGTCCCTAAAAGTAGATTCCATTTTGAAAAGTTAGTGAGTAAAAGTGTAATGATGATGGGTAAGTAGGGAAAGTGGAGAAAAAAGTTGATGTGAAAGGTATAATGATGATGTCTTTTTAATAAGTTAGAATTACGAAGCAGGACATTTAAAAAGGGACGGAGGGAGTATTACATTTAGAGGGAACTATGCTGTTGAAAATATCTCTTTTGTTTTCCGTATTCCAGTGATTCTTATGTTAATGAGTATGAGGGTCGAAGCCCCATGTCGTCGTAACCGTGATTCCGAAAATTAACCTGTACGCAGATGATATGAGGGTCGAAGCCCCATGCTGTTGCAAATATCTTGCCTTGTAAATTATGAAGTAGCATATTAAGATGCCATTAGCAAGTCTTGTTAACTGATTATGTTTCATGAGATGGGAACGATAAACTCCTTGTGATTTTTGGCATAACTACAATGCTGGAGTTGTGAATTTATTGCAAGTACTGCCAGGATCCTGAAGCAACAACCCAAGCGTCTGGAATCCGCTGTATGATTTCTCTCTTGCCTTAGAACTGCACCTAAACATTTGTCGAAGCCAACGTCTGCTCGCTCTCTGCTATTTCACCTCAAGAAACATCAATTCTGGCACCTGGGAGTCACCACCTCTCTTTTAACACCTGTGCCGGTTATAGCCCCGGGAGGTACATTTGTGCTGGTACCCGGTGGTGCCATTAATAGGCTTTATTTCGAACCCGTATGTGGACCAAAGAGGGGGATTTCTCGCCGCTGTGCAACAGGTGGTGCCGTGATGACGGCCCGTTCTCCCGGACGGTAGTTATGGCTTGAACCGGACATTCCATTGGCGGATAAGGAGCCCCTATGGTCACGCCCAAGGGAGAGTTACTACGCTGGTCGTCCCTTCCCACCCTTATTGATTATCAAAAAAAAAAAACCCGTCAATTCTGGCTTTTTAGACCTAGTTGAATCTTGTTCTTGCTAAAAACTCAGGTCCGCTGAGGGATTCGACTTGAGCACGTTTAATTTGCAGATAGCTCTAAAAATCATCTAATTCGGTTGGAAAGTGCAGTGCCAAAATCAATTTCCATTTGGTTTGAACAACATAAAGGATTACATATTTGAGAAGTTCTTAAAACAACAAGTAGTGAGAGTTTTTTCTTCCCAGTTTTCTTGTTAACGCACCAGGGATATGCCCTAGAAAAAATAATTATAAGGTAGGCATAATAAGGGAATTCAGAAGTCAAATAAGTAGATAAATATGAGGTAGACATTTTTATTACTAGGGTGTGTGGTAAGCTAAGCACACCTTGACTAAATCTGGAAACCAATCCCACTGTTCGGGCTAATAACAAGAAGAGAGACAGACATCCTTATCATGTGCATATTTAAGGATAAATTGGTTACAGGTTTTCTCCTAACCACCAGATCACTAAGATGTGTCAAAATAGGTTTCACGCATCTCACACTACTATTACTTTTGGATCAAATTAACATGGGGCGAACATTTTCACTCTCAAATTCTGTATGAAAGCCCTAAGTCTTTGTCAAGTCAAAACAAACTGTTTATTTAAGTGTGGTTGACATTTTATGTTTTTTTTGTTATGTTTTCTCTAATAAGGGCATGTTTGGAACATAGGAAAAAGAAAGGAAAAGAAAAGAATGGAAAGGAAAGTAGAGTGTTGTAGGGAAATTATTCTTTGTTTTGTTAATTTTCCTTCTTGTTTCCCCTCAAACCAAAAAAAAAAAAAAAATTATTTTCCCCTCATTTTCTTTTGCATAGGTTGCAAACAAACCCTAAAAACCTGGGAGGCTAATGAATATGTTGGGTTTTTTACTAGTAGTAGGAGGAGAGTTTCTCAAAACAAGTTTCTTCCTATATTAATAACTTGATCTTTTTTATACAATGCAATTTAATTTTTGCAAGCAGTTGTTAATCTAGAAAAAATCTTCAATGCCACGGTTATTTGTAATTCTTACATATGATGTAAATCTCATGTATGTATAAGTCTCATACCATGTGAAATAGGCGTTATAAATAACCGTTACACTGAAGATTTTCTCGTTGATCTACTATCCATGCATTATTTAGATTCCAGTGAAATGACTGTCGGTGGGACCAAAAACGTGCCCAATTAAGGCAAACGGTAGTTGGGTTGTTTTCTCCTGGCTACTTGGGCAGTTGGGGGGAATGAATTGGTGACCAATAATTTCCCAGACACCCACAAATCTCCGCGTTTGAGAGAAGAAGAAGAGGAACCCAGAAAGAAAAAATGCTTCTCTGCGTATTATTGACCATGAGAGGATGAAGAAGAAACCTCGAAATCATCACTCCACAAGTACCAAAGGTCGAAGCTAGTTCGTTAATAGCGACAACAAGAACAGCAGGAAAGGCGTTCTCGAGCTGTCGTTGCCTTTGGTTTTCTCATTTTGGTGTCTGGTTTTCCTGTTCCATTCCAAACTCGGCCTTGCCCATGGAAATGGAGGTATTTTCTCATCGATTTGTCTTTTGCTTTATCTATTGGCGTTCTTTTCCATTCTCAAATTTCCCCGTTTTTAGCGAACCCTTTTCGTCTTTCTTGCCTTTGGATTGAGAGAAAAGGAAAGAAAACAGAAATGGAGGGAAAACCCACATGTTTCTCTTGATTTCTCATCCTTTCTCACCTCATTTAGTGATCCAAATAAGTGTCATAGGCTTGTACTTTCTTTTATTTTCCCATCCCTTTTACAAATCAAAGGGGCTGTTGCAGATCAGGAAAAAAAAAAAATCAAAGGGGCTGTGATTTGGAAGCCCTTTTTTGTGATTAATAAGTAAATGTGCTCTGTATACTGGCATTCAAGTTCAAGCTTTAGCTTAATGATTAGAACTGCCATTTGAATGATGGAATCCACTATTTTTACCGTTTCTTGTTCCTTCTTGATTTCCTGTTTCCATATTAATCTATTTTGTTTGTCTGTGTCCTAGGAGTACTGCATGTATTATTGCCTCTATCTGTTGTTAAGTGGAGTCATAAATTTGTGTCTTAAACTGCAATGATTTAATTTCACCACTGCCTTGTTTGTCAAATGGTATATTGATGACAAAGAAACCTTGTGCATTTTTGTGCTGTTGTGATTTTCAACAAACTTCAGAGTCATTACCAGATAAAGGAATTGGTAACTCCATAATTGGACCTATTTCTTTATTTGGTTATATTACTATGTAATGTTTGTATACATTCGTGTTATGCAGGGAACTTGCAAGTTGAAAATAGAAGCATGACTAACTCCAGTGCTCGTGATGATAAGCTTTATGACTCTGCATATTCTCTTGTCGAAAATGAAAACAACAGTTATGTAAATTGGGTTCTGCTAGAGTTCAATGCATCAATAACTAGTAATGACTCTCATGTTCTTGATCATCACCCTTCGACTCCTGAGCACTCGCTCCGGGGAACAAGTGAATGGGAGGAAGCAGTGAAGAGCTTTCTAGGCTACCCGGTGTTAGTTTGTGGAATGCAACATCAAGAGCAACAAAAGCAAAAGACATTAGACCAGATAGTGAAAACCCATTCGCCTTATCTTAATCTAGATGAGTTTCGTAATATTACGAGGCAAGAGAAAGGTGGGATTGCATCAAATCGGCTTGCTAACATCACCCACCGGCTTGAGCCTGATGGAACATCATATAATTATGCTTCAGCAACTAAGGGTGCAAAGGTGGTGACTCACAATAAGGAAGCAAAAGGCGCTAGCAACATATTGGGGAAGGATCATGATAAATATCTGAGAAACCCGTGCTCCGTTGGGGGAAAATTTGTCATCATTGAGCTAGCAGAGGAAACTCTCGTCGACACAGTCAAAATTGCAAATTTCGAACATTATTCTTCGAACTTCAAGGAATTTGAGTTGTACGGGAGTTTGGTTTATCCCACTGAGACATGGTCCCCAATAGGAAAATTTGTTGCTGCAAATGCAAAGAATGCTCAAAGCTTTAAGCTTCCCGAACCCAAATGGGTAAGGTACTTAAAGTTGAATTTATTAAGTGATCATTATGGGTCGGAGTTTTATTGCACAATGAGTGTTGTGGAGGTATATGGCGTTGATACAATTGAGCGGATGCTTGAAGATCTCATAGTGGCTTCTGAGCAATCTGCAACTGTTAAATTACCTGACCCTAATTCAACTGTGTTGCCTTCTTCAATACCAGAATCAGAAATAAGTGAGCAGAAAATAGATGGTGAAGTACAAAAGGCAGTTCATACTTCCAGTCAAGGGATCGAAGGCATCGACGAACCACAGAAGCCTAACTTGCACCTCAAGAGTCCTGTCACTAGCAACATTCCAGATCCTGTAATGGAAATTAGACAACAGCCAAATGGAAGAATTCACGGTGATGCTGCACTAAAGATCTTAATGCAGAAAGGGAGGTCACTTGAGATAAACTTATCAGTCCTGGAGGAATACATCAAGGAACTGAACCGAAGACAAGGGGATGTTGTGCCCGAACTTGAGAAAGAGCTATCTAGATATTCGATGCTTTTAGAGAAGAGTAGATCAGATATTAATGAACTCTTGGAATGGAAGAAGATTATGGTATACTGACCTCTGAATCGTTTTAATGGAGGATATTGTTTTAACCCTACTTTTAACTCATTTGCATTAATTTTTTTTCCAGGACAAAGGAGTTACTGACCTTGAGGTGTGGAAAGCTGTTGTCTCATCGCGAATGGATGAAGTAGTTAGAGAAAATGGGATGCTGAGGTGAGCAATTTCTCAACCTAGAAAATTAGTTTACACATCTACAGTTGATTTTAATGTGTTCCATTTGTAAGCACTGCTCTCATCATTTGGTAAATTTAGTTTTGTTTTCCCTATATTTCGAATCCTACTTATCCATACCATAAAATGTTTCCTTCTGTTATTTACTGGAATGGGAAACTCTCATTGATCTATTATTAAGCCACAGATCACTAAAAATGCCACTAACAAATGTGTTGATTTTATTTTATTTCTCTCTCTTGAGAATCTTTTGTTGAATTACACATTTACAAGCTTAGGCTGCTACGGATTTCAGTGGTTGTCAAGGAAAAGCATTAAGATGTGACCCAAAAGTGACAGATCTTAGGTTGTATATGGGATCATGGAGGACCATGAATAATTTACATAAATGTGAAAGTGTATGATATGTAGTTAAATATATTCGACCTTGCCTTGGATACATTAGATTCTATAATGTTCCAATTCCGACTAATAGTGTTCACAATTATGATACATAGAAGAGGAGGTTGATACACTTTGTGCTATGGCATACTTTGAGGTTATTTATTCCACCTGTTTAGGGGTGAAGGTAGGCATTGAAAATGCTATGTGAAGGTGGCTAAATTCTTGAGCTTTTGGTTGCAACTATTTTCGATATGAGCTGCTCTATGGATTGGTTTTATCCCTGTTATAATGCTGATTCCTGATGGTTTATAGCTTCTGGGTTTCCACTGTACGCAGCTTCATGAAACAACCGGATGCCATTCGTTTTCTTCACCATAGGGTTTGAGGAAGTGTTTGATAAAGGTGAAACTCAAGTAACAAAAACTCAGAACTAAATTATTTCTGTATTTAAGACTTAATCAAAAGCTTAAAAATCTGTGCATTTGGTCATTTCAATAGTCAGCCACTTTATAGGAAGAATTTCTGTTCTAAAGTGATAGCTGATTAGGTAGGACAACTAGATGTCCATTCAAAATGTAGGGTTCCTTCAAAACCTATGAGCCTCTTTTGAAGGGATACAATAACTCTCAGTGGTCACCATTATTGTTATCATTTATCAGTTTCCATTTGCTGGATAATCACAAATCATCAGCTATTATTTCTTCGTAACGTATCTGATACGCTTTTACCTAATTTTTTCCACCCCTCTTTCTTCGGGTATAAAATTTGATTTTGCAGATTAGATGTAGAAAAGGTCGTAAGCGACCAGGCAAGTCTGGAAAAGAAAGAGATTGCTGTTCTGGCAGTGAGCTTTTGCTTTGCATTTCTTGCAATTCTCAGGTTAGTTTCAGAGCGAGTATTGATGTCCTCTGGAGCCCTGGTATCTGGCAATCTACGCAAGCCGAGTAGAGGTTGGATTTTGATACTTGTTAGCAGCAGTATGACCATATTCAGTACGTTGCTCTAGCCGGTCTTCTATCTTTAGCTTTTGAGATGTGGATGCTTTTTAGCCTTTTCCTGTGGTGGTTATTGCTTCTTTAGTATAGGAATTGGAGCACATAACATCTGCCCATTAAGGGTTAGACTTAGTTTTGTTTCCTTTAGAAAAAAAAATTCCTTAGCTCATTGTACCAAAGTCATACGGCAGAAAAAGAAAACAAAATTGTAGACTCTTATTTATAAATTCTGCATGAATTTTGAACATATAATTGCAAATTAATATAAGGAGACTGGCAAGGCAACCTTGTAGTTGTCAGAACATAAACTCCACCTTCCATTGCTCTCGCATGTGAGTATTTGGGTTCGTGTGTATGGAGGAGGCAATGGAATGTGGAACTAGCTTGTATCTGAAATTGCATAACGTGGAAACTGGGATTGAAGCAACTGCTATATATTCAATTTACAAAGTTATCCTCAACAATTCAGGAGTATTTTTTACAGTTGCGATACGTGAGCAATTTTTATCCATGGCTGATTTGTCCACACCAAAAGAGTGCTCTCCTTGCCCCGAACCCGGGCAGGTACCGTGCGTTACCGTGCTATGCAATCTGGTTGGACGGGTGAGATTACGCACCACACTAGGCAATCCAGACCGTTGATTGACGAGATCAACGGTCCGGATGGCACAGCACACCTCCCCCGTGTTCCCTTACCCCCCAACTTATAGCGGAAAGTCAAGGGTCATCGCGCTCCTAGCCTTTCTAGTTTTGGTTGTTTTAAGATCCATAAAAAGAGAGTCTTACATGAACATGAGAAGTTCAAGTGGACCCAGATGTTTAAAATGACAAAAATACTACTGAGACTAGATTTGACCTAAATTTGTAATTTTTGCATAAGTTATGTTTCATTATTAGTTCGTGTCGTTGAGAGAAAGCTGTACAAAATTATAAGAAAAGCATTCAAAATTTACTAGTCATGAAAGTTAACAAATTTTGAATTATTTGTCTTTAATAAACTTTTTAAAATTTGTCACGAGTTTCAAATTTTTTTTTAGAGTTCTTTCATTATGAACCAATAATTCATAAAAATTGACGTAAAACTAATAAGATTTCCTATCTCCGTCATTGGCAAGGAATTCCTGTGCCTAAACCTTTGAACTACGAACTACACTCCTCTCTTCTCCTGGCTCTCGCCATTAACACCTATCGGTATTGTTGTTCAATACCACTGAGATTGTGCAATGCTTAGCCAAAAACAAGAGTGTTTTTTATTGCATACCTCTGTACCAATCTCTTTGTGGTTTCTAGATTTCTTCCATTCGAGATTTTTATCTTCCATACAAATGTGATATTACGACTAGGCATGATACAACAACAAAGGAAAGAATGGGAGTGGCTGAAAAACAAGAGCATTACTTCCTCACATTGTAATAATTAATCGAACAACTGAAAGGAGAAGAAAAAAAACTACATGAAGTGCAGATCTTTTGGGTAGCAGCAGCAGCACTACCATCAGATGCTTACAAGAAAGCCCATATAGGTAAGTTGGTGATTGGCTACTTTAGCTCAAGCAGTACCGCAATTGAACTTATGCCCAGAGTTCTAGAAGTGTGCAAACAATCTTGTAAATCCTCGTCACAAGCTATTAAAATTAACACATCTTCCTCATCTTTATACTTGATATAATAAGTTCCACCCTCGAGGTTCAGCCTTTTAGCCACTTCTTGCTGCATCTCTACTAAACTTGACGACAAAGATAGCCGAAACTTTATCGTATTTTTTTCACATGTTGCCCTAATTGTCACCATATCCGCATCTTGGAATGATGGCTTTATGTGAGCAACACTAGTTGAGGCTTGATTTAAAGGCAAATCACAATTAAGTTGTGGGGTTTGCCCCAAGTTCTCAACAGGCAAGGGCCGGGCCTTTTTTATGTTGCGAGGTGGCCACCTATTGATGCCGAAATCCCTACAGACACGCTTCAATGTAGATATGCTAACTGTAAAACAAACAACTCAGATAAGATTTCTCCTCTATGCTGCCAAAAGCCCAACAATTTGTATCTAAAGCGAGACCATCAAATTGAAAATTACAATCTGGACAACAAGGAAACTTGGATTTTAAAGTTTGGGGGGTGTATTCTTTACCTTTGAGCTCCTTTGCAGCATCTTCACGCCTCATCTTCGAACATTTAAGGATCTCCTCCAAAGAAACTTCAATTCTAACTCCAGCCTTTTTATGTTCCTCATCTTGAGCCTTTCTTTTACCTTTTTTTGAACTAGATACCACAAGGATGTTTCGTTCTGTAGTGACAGCATTCTCTCCCTTGTTCGAAGGATCCATTGACTGCTGATCAGATGAATCTACCTGCTTTGTCACTTTTCCATTCTGCAAGGAATCAAGAATAGGAAAATTGTAGTTTTGTGCTTCACTAACGACATACATTCCACTGTTTATGACATCCATTGATGGCTGATCCTGTTGATCTTGCTCCAACATTACTCCTCCATCCTGTAAGAGTTCAAGAGTAGGAATACATCTAGTAGCTGGGATCATTTGAATGGAATGACTTTTCTGACCATTTTGAAAGTCGATAACTTCTACGGATAATGCTTCTCCCAATCCTTGCCCAGAAGCAAGCTTAAAAGTTTTGAAATATTCCTCCATCGTTCCCAATATCAACCTCAATTTGGTCAATATGTTCTCATCGTTTTCGTCGCTTTTGGGCAAAAAGAACTCTAGCACGTATAATTCATCTCCAGTGTAACTATTTTGCAAGCACATTGTGAACCAACCTCCTAATTCGCAGACTCGGGCATAGGGTACCAACGGGGACTCAGCTATTGTGAATTGCTTTACGTCCGAGCAGTATAACAAGTTAGGAAATGACAGTATCCTCCCAGTAACCTGCCCCTTTTTTAAGAGATAAACGTTACTGACTCTCGCGAAATGATGAAGATCATAAAAGCGCCATTTGTCGTCACTGTCACAATAGTCTCGAACCGTGAATTGGAATTTGCTTTCCAGTAAATCGTTGCAAGAACGACAGGAGACCCATGTCAAAGCCAAAGGGAGGTTATGAATGTTACACACGGATTTATACACCATCTTGAGTTCATGAAAGGCAACCGTAAGAGCTTCATTCTTGTCCCAATACTGTTTCAAATGTATTGTCACGTTAGGATACTTGTGAGAACATATAACTTCTAGACATAATACAAGGGAAATAAATGCTGATTAACATTGCATGAGGGTTTGCCATGCACTCACTTGCATTTTGCAGTGTTCATATCCATCAAAACATCGCAGACCAAACTCCTGCAAGGGAATGGAAAGAAACAACTCAGTAATCTTGAATACTCAACATACTATCTGATAAAACATATTCAATATCTACAAGTAGGGTCAAAGTAAAGCAAAGCAAAGTAAAGAAATTATGTTGTCGCATGTATCCAATTTTGACACATTTGGTTCCTTCTAGAGCTCAATTTGATGATTAGAATCATGAAATTTGTCGAGCTCATTGACAAGTTAAGCCAAGCCAAAAATTACGTTGATTGCATATTGATCAATATGATTTAGAACACATTCACATTGAAACAAGTAGACACATACACCAAATTGGAGCCCATCTATTTGAAGATTAATATGAGCAATATTCAAGCAAATCGATTTTTGGCCAAATTATTCTACTTGACGAGTTCTATATAATGAACTGTTCTGATAATCAAAATGAGTCCAGGATATACCCGAAATTATCAAAATTGGACCCATCCATTTTTTTTGGGTACCAAATGGATATGATCCAGGTCCTTTAATGAATTATTAGAAGTAGGTATAAAATAAACAAAAAAATAAGGTAGAATTATTAGAAGTAGGTATATGATCCAGTTTTGTGAAAAAGGAAGTCATCATACTTTGCCTAAAAAACAATAAGGTAGTAAAATAAACAGGGGAAAAAAGTAGAAGAGGGAGTAGTAATGAATGTTAGTAACAAGAAATTTAAAAATGCTAACTAGTCACAAACCTGAAAAATATCATACACGCGGCCCAGGAATTCTTTGTCATGCAAATACATATCATATAGAGAAACTATCTCAAGTACCCCGACACAGGTGCGGCTGGAATCTTCAAACACTGGCAGACCCCAAGATTGTCCAATCTCGCAACGTAAGGCAAGGTCGCGTTGTGGATACTCTTTAAGAGTGTAATGCTTCACATGCGGAGTGGATTCGGGGAGTTTATTGAGGAAGACACGGCCAGGAAGCCCAAGTAGTTCTTGTGCACACTCTGCATCTGCGTAGAAGGAGTTATTATACTCCCTACACATCCCCATCCTATACGAACAAAGCCTATTTCTGAAATTCGGTAAAAATGTTGGACCAAGAGCAAAAGGTTGGAATTGAGTTGTAAGCAAAGTCCGCCCCTCGGACGTTTTTGTGGGTGCCCAAAATTGAAATAGGGAATCCGGAAGTTCCGTCTCGAATACTTCTATCAGTTTTTGGAGAGCATGTCTGATTAAGTCCGCGGAATTATCTGTAAATGAAAATAGAGGTTGAGCCTCCCCCAAAAAAAGAAGAAGAAAGAAGAAAGCAAGAGAGAAAGAGAGAGAAGACTTGCCGAGTTGGCTCCAGAAAACCCATCCAAAACTCGGACGCCCTTTATAATCTGGATCTTCATCAAATCGCCACCAGTTGAGTCGTTCCTTTTGTATGTATTCCTTGAAATCGCGGGTGAAATAGTCCTTCTTAACTCCAAGGAATGTATGGGCATCATCAACACTTGCGTGTATGGGTATGGGCATCATCATCATCTTGAATTCTATTATTTGCAGATGAATGAATGAACTATCTTGTTCTTGTTGCCCCCTGGCTCACACTTCCCTCTATTTTCTACTATTATATAGGAGGACAGGATAGGAGTAGTACTTTCGTCGCCGACGAATTTTATTTAGTTTATTCATCTGGTGCGGGGCCCAGCAGATCACCCCTTAAGGGGCTAAACAGCCTAAAAGGATTAAACGGCCAAAAATCACCTTCATAGACCCCACATCTTTTGCAATACAAACAAGCATATCATCTATTCATCTATTGGATCAAGGGAGAATTACTGGCAGGTGGAGGACCAGACCCTTTATTACCACTTTCATGGTTAGCACTCTCCAAACCACATATACATGGCACCTCCTATTTTAATCACCAATACATGGTAACCATGTTCAGAATGGACCATTATGCCCTTCTACTAAAACGACGTCGTGGAACTAAAATCCTCAAAACCCTTAACTGTTCTCCCTTCTTCTCTCTCTCTCCAGTGGAACGACTGTTCTCCCTTCTTCTCTCTCTCAACTGGAACGTAAACTCCCTCCTTCCTCTCTCTAGGGCTTGCTTCCCCTTCTTCTCCTCTGTGCTACCTTTCCTCGCAAGACTTGCCCGTACCCCAACGCCCGATCTTGCTCCCCGACTTTCATGCCCTAATCGGCTCCCTCGAGTCCTTCAATCGTCCACGCTTCATCCGAATCGATTCCGACTCAATCGTCGTCAGGTAAGTTGTATCCTAACTTCATTGTGTTTCTTAAGTTTGGTCATAAATTGTTCAAAGTTGGGATTTTTGTCCATTTTGATGTGGGAGTTATTTTGAGTTTAGGGCTTTTCTGCGTGATTTTTTGCAATATCTTTTGCCTCTATATAGGCTTTCATATTTTGCGGCAGGTGGATGATGATTTTGGTTACCGATCGTTCCTGAACTCTAGCTATTGCACAAAACAAATGAGACCATTATGGGTTTCTGCTACCTTATTTCTCTGGAAACCCAAGGCAATACTCAGAATTTTTGTCATGTTTGTTGAATCTCTGATGATATGTTAGCTCTCATTACTAATTTGTTCACCATGATATGTCCTTGTTGCATTTTAACGAATGGTGATGCGTTTTGCTAGTTTCATCTTTTGGTCTTTTGATGTCTCTGCTGGGATCTTTTGTTCTCTTTTCTTTTTGCTGACTGGAAAGTGGAAACTTGGTTTTGCTGGGATCGTGGGCCATGGTGTATAAGTGCCAAGTACAAGGAAGTGAAGCCAAGGTAATCTCTCTCTCACTACTTAGTCCGTGTGATTATCAGAATGCTTAATGCCTATTGCAAGTGCCAAAAACTGACCACGGCAACAAATTCTGTGGCCTTGTGATTCTCTGTTTTAGGTTCTTCAGATTGATTAATCACCTTTCAGGTAAATCGATGAAGGCACTTCATTTCGCAGAACTAAAATGTTGTTAGATTAAGGTGCCAATTTCGAGGTAGAGCGAAAAGAAGAAGATGCCAATTGTGATTTTTTTAAATGCACGTACTCTTTACTAATAAGTAATGAAGTTCTTATCAGTTTTTATGTTGTTTTTGAAGTTGGCGTCAGATTATGGATTGATGAAAATTGGAACACAGGGCGTATCACCCACTTTTTTTAGAAATCAAACGGGGCTGTAATATTGAACCAAATGGTAAATGGATGTATTTGTATATTTGGGGTAAACTTCAATTACTTGTTTGGTTTCCTAGTTCTCTTATATGCTTTTAATCTTCAAGATAGTTTTATTTGGATCTTTTAACACCTTTTGTTATCATATAGATCTACAAAATTACTTTATACACTTTTTCATGTTTGATTTTTCGGGAGTCATATAGCCAAATTGTGTTAACAACTTCGCTCTTTATTTATGAAGTTCTAGGAATTCTTGATGGACCTCGAACAAGCTATAAGTTTTCATCTTCAGTTTGGGTCTTTGTTACCAGTTTGGTCTTTGGTGTCTGTGGCACTGCTACATCTTGCTGTTTTTTGCTAGATAAGGATGGCCCTGCCCTTTGCTATTAAATGTATTTGATGTGTGCTGTCATATCACTTGGAGATGCTCTCTTTTCAACTCCTACTCTCAGGAGGGCTAAGAGATCCTTTAAACCTTAAGCGTCCTCTTTCCAATTCCAAATCCTTGGAGGGCTAAAAGACTCAAGCTTTTCTTGCATCATTACCAATTAGAAGCTGCTTTGATTTCCTCTCTACATGTGTACGTTCGTGTATGTGTTTTGGTGTTTCTATCCTCTTTTCAACTCCCATCTTTGGAGGGCTAAGAGGTTGCTGAGTTTCATGACAATAATACATAGCTGGTTGAAGTTTTCCCTTCCTCTTCACAACTCCAATCCTTGGAGGGCTAAGAGGCTTTGAGTTATTAACATCTATGCTAAGTCTGAAGATGTCAAGCTATGATTTTTATGTGATGTGGCATGTCTCTGAGTTTGGGTCAAGCCATGGATTTCTTGGATTTCTTTTCTCCTTTGCTGCTACTACTGCTGATCTTTCAATGAATGTCCATGACTGCTAGTGCTGCAATCTAGCTTGGTTGTGAACAATCTTTCGTCCCCTGAGCTAGCTTTCATCAATGAGAGCTAGCTATTTCTCTTTAGGCCACCTGTTTGGTTTTTCTCCTTTCTATTTCTCTTCCTTCTTCTCTCTTCCAATAATTTGGAGACTGAAGTTTTTTTTCTTCTTCTCCTATCCCATGTATCAATATCTTGGTGTAGGCTTTTCTTTTTCCTTTGATGTATTCTATAAGGTTTCTTATAAAATTTATTGTTGTTGATAAATAAATAAAAAAGGATTTCTTCTTTACCCCATTTGAATGTTGGTCTTTTAGAATAATATGGTCTTTTAGAACAAAGTTATTGGTCTTTTAGAATAAATGACGATGTCCACTCCCTTTACCCCATTTGAATGTTGGTTAAGGTTGAATGAGAGCTGGGTCCCTCTACTTTACTCTCGAGTGCCCTTAGACTTGTCATTAGACTAGTTTTTTAAATGGGACATTGCTCTGTGACAAATTCTCAACCAGCATTCTTTGGCTAAAAAAGAGCAAGTCAATAAAAGGAAAAGACTACGTTGTTTATCTTAAAAGAGCACTATCATTATTGACAAAGACAAAGTCCATTCAAATAGAAAGGACTACGATAAAAGGAGGAAGTTAGTAAAAGGAAGGGACTGCATTGTTGGAAAGGACTACGATAAAAGGAGCAAGTTAGTAAAAAGATAAGACTACATCGTTTATCGTAAAAGAGCACAACCAGTATTGACAGAGACCAAGTCCATTCATATGGAAAGGACTACGATAAAAATAGCAAGCCAATAAAAGGAAAAGACTACGTCATTTATCGTAAAATAGCACTACCGTTATTCACAAAGACCAAGTCCATTCAAATGGAAAGGACTATGATAAAAAGAGCAAGCCAGTAAAAGGAAAGGACTACGTCATTTATCGTAAAAGTGCACTACCATTATTGACAGAGACCAAGTCCATTCAAATGGAAAGGACTACAATAAAAAGAGCAAGCCAGTAAAAGGAAAGGACTACGTCATTTATCGTAAAAGAGCACTACCATTATTGACAGAGACCAAGTCCATTCAAATGGAAAGGACTACGATAAAAAGAGCAAGCCAGTAAAAGGAAAGGACTACGTCATTTATCGTAAAAGAGCACTACCATTATTGATAGAGACCAAGTCCATTCAAATGAAATCCGTCATTCAAATGGACATTCAACGTCACTACAAGTGGACTACATCGGTTATGCCAAAAGACCAATGAATTTGTGACCAAGTCAT
Organism: Rhododendron griersonianum; assembly: GCA_018127125.1. Classification (NCBI taxonomy): domain Eukaryota; kingdom Viridiplantae; phylum Streptophyta; class Magnoliopsida; order Ericales; family Ericaceae; genus Rhododendron; species Rhododendron griersonianum. The sequence continues at coordinate 16,755 of JACTNZ010000032.1, read as the reverse complement.
ATATCATGACATAAACTTTGACCGATTTTGAATAACCATTGGGGAAAAAAGGGCAAGTTTGTAAAGTAAGTGGTACATCAATTATGCTAAAAGACTAATCAACTTGTGAACCTGGATCGAAGTCATATATCGTGAGAGAACATTGTTCCATTTTGAATGACCATATTGTAACGACTAGTCTAAGGGCACATGAGCGTGAAAAGTGGGGTAGAGCCATCTCCCATTCAACCTCAGCCAACCTTTTCTAGAGTACAAAAGGCAAGTCAGTAACGCAAGTCGACTACGTCAATTACGATGGGGAACATAGAATCGACCTTTTTTTTAGTAGAACCCAATGGCCATCCATGTATTAAACCATGAACCCAATGGCCATTTATTTTGGGATCAGGCTATCTAAACTTAAGGCCTAAGAGACAATAGCTATAGTTATGCTAGGTTTAATACCTTGAGTTATGCCCTGGCTGCATTTTAATGATGGGTGATGGGTTTTGCTAGTGACATCTTTTGGTCTCTTGATGTCGTTGCTGCTGGAAAGCCTGAAATCTTCTGTTCACATTTTCATCTGAATCTTAAAATGACTTGGTCTATAGCCATTTTGTTTTTGCTCTCTACCCACAAATGTCTTGCCACTTATTGGGGTGTAGTATTTTTTATAAATCAATCGTATGCCCCTATAAATCATGAAAACTTTATTTGTTTTTTCAATCTCTTGTTGTCATTATACGAATGATTAAAGTTTGTTTTACTATTTATCTGAAAATATGAGAGTGGAAAGGGGGAAATAACGGAATAGTGGAAAAGGGGGCAAATATTACCCGACTCACTAAATGGTTGTTCCCTTTACAAAGGTGTGTTGATATGTACGAAATGTGGTTCTTTTTCAAGTATGTAACATGTTTTTTTCTTAAAATATAATACTTGATCATTAAGTTACTTAATGTTACTCCTTATCAGAAATTTTGTTGCTCTCTATGTAAGAATTGATGCCCCAGACTGTTAAGGGCAGTGATCTATATTTTAACTAACTGAATGGTTGTTCCTTTTACAAAGGTGTGTTGATATGTACGAAATGTGGTTCTTGTTCAAGTATGTAACATATTTTTTTGCTGAAAATATAATAGTTGCTCTTTTAAGTTACCTAATGTAACTTCTTATAAGAACTTTTGTTACTCTCTATGCACCAGACTGGTGTTCCTTAAAGAAGTTTCTCCCCCCAACTAGACAACTGTTAACATGAATCAAGTCATATTTTCTGAGAGAACCTTGTCTCATATGATCGACCATTGTAATGACAAGTCTAAGGGCGCATGAGACTGAAAAGTTAGCAATTTCTCAATCAACATTATTTGAGGTATAAACGAGCAAGTCATTAATTATAAAGGACTACGTTGGGTATTAGTCAAGACCAATTTTTCAATTAACATGGACTAAGTCATATTTTCTAAGAGAACCTTGTCCCATATGATCGACCATTATAATGAGACTTACACTTGTACTTTTGTGACAGGATTTGGAGGAAAATGATTTACGGAAGAGGCTACTTCTACGGTTCGTGTTAAGTCTGTTGAACAGTCTACGAGATGAGCTTCTTAGGAAGTGTAATTAAGCTCCATAGTACCTTTCGGGCCATGGTATTAGGCTCATTACATGAATGTACCTATGTGGCTAAGGTTTTGGTGATTGCAAACCGTAATTTTAGCTATGGAGTTTTAGTTGACATTGGTATTGATAAGTGTGGACCCATATTCTGACTATGAATTCGTAGTTGACTTCTCTGCTAGATGGGAAATGGTATTTAGTGGTGGATCAAGGGTTTGTTGGTGAGCTATGAAGCACATATATTCTATTTTTGCCTTCGTATCACGTATCGTATCCGGATACCAATACTCTCTGATACTCTCCGGATACGTATCCGATACATTTTTGGATTAGTATCCTGCTTTTAGAATAAGTTTTTGGCATCCCAATATGTTTCGTATATGCGCGGATACGTGTTGGATACGCTCGAATATGAATCCCGTATCCCGATAGCGGATATCTTCAAATACCAGTTTGGATTAGTTTTCGAGTATATTATGTGGCACAAAGGGAAATGAGTAAGAGATATGTATTATGTACAAAATCTCTCTAATAACGTTTGTGTTTTTTAGTTTTTTGGGGTGTGTTTGATAACACTTCATTGGTTCGAGTGAGGAGAGGGGGCAACTATTCGAAATTCAATTCATTTCGGACGGGGCAACTCTATGCGGCAGACTTTCAGTCCACTTTGAACGCATTTCTGCTACTGTTCGAAATTCCAAAATTTATGGTTTTGCCACCAAATTAAGCGTTCTTCTACGTGTTAGCTTTTATTCCCAATGTTGTCAGTTTATTTGGACCAAGTTAGGTGACTACCAACCTTCTTTCAGCAAACAAAGAGCACGTCAAAATATGAAAAAGACTTTATGTTATATTTGAAACGACCATTACGTTAATTGAAAACGACCAAGTCATATAGAGGCCGAGAAATCTGATCAACTCAAATAGACCAAGTCAAATATAGTCCTACTATAGATGCCAAGATCTGGACCACAGAATGACCTTCATTCCTAACCAATCAATGGAAATCTTGACTTCACATTTTTTCAATACACTGTTCAAACCCAAAGCACTTCGACCAATTGTTTTGAAAAATACCATTACGTTTATTGAAACAGACCAAGTCATATAGGTTTCCAGGAATGTCAAAATATCAAACAGACTTTATTATATTGAATGGGAGATGACAATTATCAATATAACAGACTTTATTCTATAAATACCAATATATTAGCATTTTCAAATAAGATCATGATAATTTCATTTAAGAAACAAAAATAATTTATTCCATTGAACACCAACTATATCCAAATGTCAATATATAATATACAATAAACAATTCAACCATTGAATAAAGATTCATTACATTAGATTGGGAAACAATTTCCCAACAAAAACTACATAAAAGAGCCCGACTAATTGGACTCATTGAAAAATAACTAATGTAATTCTACTTTCCTGAAAATGTAATCATACACTAGGCCAACCATCTCATTCCGCAGATTTTCTTTACTTGAAGCTTACTTCTATGCCGAGCTTATACCCTTTCTGCTCCCAAAGCCAACCACATAAATGGGCTACTTGAAACCCTCCAAAATATGAGAAACATGCCCGTAGGTTGAAGTTGTATCAGAAGTTGTAGCAGCAAAAATCATCCCCGAAAAGATGCAGAACGTAGTAGAAGTCCGAAGAAAAATAATTGCAGCAAGAAGAACTACGCCAAAACTGAAAACATCAGACTTAAGAGAAGCTCTTCCAACAATTGCATACTCCGGAGCAAAATAGCCAAAAGTCCCTTGCATTCTAGCCGGTGAACTGGGATGGCTGGGAATGTCATCAGTCATAAAATGTTTGGCCATCCCCAGATCAGTAATCTGCAGATATTAGGTGAACTTAGCAAGGGTCACATGTATCTCTTCTGGAAAAACAATTAAGCATCACAAAATTGGATGCATAAAATATTATTAGCGCAGTTAGACTTGATTCTCAATGCTGACTCATTGCATGAGAGAAAATGGTTTCTTCTTTTTTCCTGGGAAGTGTGTGAGAACCCAGATTTAATCGGCAATACAATGGGTTGTTTCTTTCTTTTAGTCTATGTTGAAGATTGAAAAGCCAAGTTGGTTTGGATGGGGTCATAATCAACATAGTTTTTCGCTTCGCACCCATTTTCTCACATTTAAGAGCTAGTAGAATACAGTCTTACCTTGGCTCTCCAATTCTCGTCCAAGAGGATATTTGTAGATTTGACATCTCTGTGCAAAATTTTTGGTGCAGCTGCTTCATGGAGATATTCCAAACCCTTGGCAGCTCCAAGTGCAATTGCGACACGAGTAGCCCAATCCAGGTTTTTCCCTAAAACCCCATCCAAACACTCTCTCAGATTACCGTTGCACATATACTCAAATACAAGCAGCCTCTCAACATGCTTTCCTTGGTTTTCTAAGCAGTAGCCCAGCAAAGGCAAAACATGACAATGATGGAGTCTTGCTATCAACTCAATCTGATCAAAACAACAGGTCTCAGAACTCAAGAATACCACATAACATGCATTAATTTTTCCTTTTTGCTAACCCAAGGTGTCCGAACATCACAAAATCATGTAGCAGATGAGACGATATATCATGTCGTACCTCTTTTAAAAAAATAGCTTTTGAGTCTGGCCCTCCCTTAGTTTTCAGTCGCTTAACTGCCACGGTTTTACCGTCTTTAAGATGACCACGGTACACATGACTGCTGCCCCAACACCTATAAAATTAGAATCGGAGAACTTATTGGTTGCATCCTCCAGCTCAGGATAGGAAAATTGTAGAATTGTCCCATGTATTGTTTCTGTATTGCTTTTGAATAATAATCGAATGCAACCTGCAATTAAGGACAGGTCCATAATTGTTTTAGAAAAAGCTAAGGCCAAGTTTCTCTTAATACTAATTCAATGACTGACACTAAGATGCAACCTGTGTATTCGAAGTTCTCATCAATTAAAAGAGACATACTCTAAATATCCCGGATTCTTTTCAAGCTTGTATAAAAGAAGTCCTTACTTACCTGTGATAGGTTTAATTGGTGAACCAGTATAAACTCTTGATCCAGGTGCTGAAGAAGTCTGTGACTTATGTAAGGACCCGTAATTTCGGAAATTATTTAGAGGGTTATTTGATATTGGAAATTGAGGGAAAATTTGAAATGTGTGTTATGTGATTTGGGGCTTGAGTGTTAGAATTGATTGTGAAAGGGGTGCAAGTGTGTTTTGTGCATTAGTGGGTATATATAGGAGGGTGAGAGAGTAGAGAATCATTTTCTCCTCTCTCTCTCACCGGCGTCTCCCGATCTCTCTCTCGGCTCCACTCTCTCTCTCTCTCTCCCTCTTGCTCCCAATCAAAACCACTCGACACCCACACGAACCCACCTCCGTTTTACGTTCTCTACGCGTTACCGAGCTTGAATTTCGTGGGTCTTGCCCGGAGGAGGAGTATTTCGGTCGATTTCAAGATTCCGGAGTCAAAGGCTTGCGTGGCCCGATCTCCTTTCGTGTTTGCTCTCCAACTTCGAGGTAGGGATTTCTTGCTTATTCTATATGCTTATGAGTTGAATTTGTGTGTTGATCGTGCTTGAAAATGTTGGTTTGATTGTTGGGATTAGTTTCGAAAATCTGCAGAAAATCTACTCGAACAGCCTTTGTTATCGATACCTTAGCCCTTTGTTATCGATACCTACGTGTTCCAAAACCCAGAAATTCCTTTGTTATCGATACCATTTGTCATTGGTATCGATACCCTTGCGTCTGGAGTCGTTTTTGACCCAGAGGTATCGATACCTTTGCCTTAGGTATCGATACCTGTTGCTTATCTCCAGCTTTTGCTGTTTCACTTCGTACTTCACCGTTTTGGTTTCCAATCACTTCTAACACCTCTAAAATACTTTTAAACCTTCCCTAAGCTTGGTTGCTCGTCCCTTGATGGTCCGTAGATTGTTCTCACTCCTTAGGCACCGGTTAAGCGTAAGATTTTAGTATCTTTGTTAATGGGAAAACGTATCGTAGAGTGTTTATGAGTATCGTTGGTTGTTCGAATATCGTGGTGGGTATAGATAGTAGATGAGAGTGGCATAACGACTTCAAGGGTAAGGTAGTCGCTTGTATCTTCACAACTCGTCGAACCTCTCGAGCTTCCTTGGTACACTTATTACGGGATTCAAGTATAGGAACCAGTAGGTCGGATACCTTGGAAACCGCTTGTAAGTGGCATGTTGCGTAGGTGCGGGGATATACTTAGAGATACGGTGAGCACGTGTGTCTTTGCTTGTATGCGACACGGTAGATTGTGGGTCTTGTGAGACTATGCGACTGATTAAATGGTCTTTGGATTTGATTGGATGTTTTGAGGTTTGTGAAATGAGAAGTGGAATGATTGAGGACAACAAATGAATAGAGTATTGTAAGATTTTATTACGGGCTAGGTACGTTAAGTAAAATGCAGAGTTGTAAGTTAATGAAAAGGCATGACCATGTACATTTGTGGAATTAGGAAACGGTGGATTAAAGTTCAGTGGTACGACCGACAAATTGATGATGAAGTTGATTGTGAAATGATGGATGGTCGGTTATGCGATGTGCGTTTCCGCTAACCAATGATTATTGCTGATTTAGGGAATAGACTCGGGGTGACCCTGCGCTCGAGGGAATAGACCCGAGGTGACCCAAACGATTGTTATTTAGGGAATAGACTCGGGGTGATCCTATGCTCGAGGAAATAGACCCGAGGTGACCCAAGTTATTATTATTATTATCAAGGGAATAGACTCGGGGTGACCCTGCGCTCGAGGGAACTAGACCTGAGGTGACCCTAGTGACTATTGATGGGAATGTCTGACTAAAAGGAAAGAAAGACTTTGTGATGAAGGGATTGGACAATGATAACTGTAGACACGAGAACGATATTGGTATCGTGTAAAGAATAATAAGATGAATTGGAATGACACATGAACTAGTGTGGACTGATGTAAGTTTATTGATGTATCTAGTCTGAGGAGTAACGATTTGTGACTTTCCGGTGGAGTCTAGAATCCTCTGCTCATAGCGTATAGCTCGTTGGTGATCATTCGCTCTGCGGGCATCTCTGTCTATGCTTACTCATTCTTGATGCATGATTCACTTCATTTTCATATAGTTTGAGCATAGAACTCTCTACTGGGCACGTGTTTTGCTCAACCCTATCTTTCTTTCAGGTACACCCGAAGATAGTAACACGAGGTGCTTGGCATGCATTTGACTTCAACCCTTTTGATAGCTATTGCGGGAAATTGCTTGGGCATCCTTTTGTAAAACTCTTGGGAATGTAATATTAGTTTCTAGCATGACTATCATTTGAACATGGAGGATTGTAAACCCTAAAACTTCTTTTCTATTATGTTATTTGGATCGTCAAGCTTGACTAGAAACTTTGAAATCTTAATTTGCGAATATGGGAATGAACATGATTTGGGGTATTATCTGTATTATTGCGAGGTATCGTTTATCGGAAATCATTATATCTTATGTTGAAAATTGAGGGCGTGACAACTTATAAGGTTTGTAGCACTATTGTAACTTGTATATTTGTCTGATAAGAAGAGAGATCTTTGTACATGACATTTTTCCCTTCCGTAGACATAGCATGCCACTGAAGCAATAAATGCCAGAGTAGTGAACAGAACACATGTTAACAGAATGATCACAAGAATTTTAATGGAAAGATGCTTCTTCGACAAATCCGGCCATTCAGACAAGCCTGTGAAAAGCAGCAAAACAGCACCCTAGTAAAAACTTCGACTTTATGTAGCCTATTCAACAATTTGATATGGTTTATTCAACAGATTACAATGATTTATCCTACCAAAAGTGCAAGCATAGGGACATATGAATAACCAGACCAAGGCATTATTCTGTATGACCAAAAATATGAAAACCAGACACCCACTTTGTGCTAATCCCTGTCTACCCAAAACTGAAAACTAGGGGCACAAATGAGCTAAGTCAAGCTGACCACTGGGTTGCTCAATAAGAGAGCTCAAATCGAATCGATATAAGCTGACCACTGGGTTGCTCAATCTCGGTCAAAATTTTGAAGTGATCTACCCTACGATCATGAATAGCAGTTTAGGGATGATAATAATCTAGTATTCAAGTTGCTTATGAGCTAATAAAGCAAAGGTCATAGTCAGTGCAATGTTAATGAGCTCAAGATTCAAATTGAGCTTTGCTTGTTTATCCTTTTTGCGATCACAATGAAGCCTCCAGTCAAGCCCATCATTAACAATGCTTAAGCCGTCTAGTTCATCTTACAATGCAACTGAGAACTTCTAGTAAAAAGGACCTTTGGAAACATGATCTATTGCGCTTTCCCATTTATGAATGAACTGATCAAGATGAAAAAACAAACAAGAAGCAGCAGCCAAATGCCATATGATGCATAAAATGTCTTTAAAGAAAAAATCCTATAATCACTCTGCATGTTGAATTTATGCCTTCCCGAAAATATGATATACCAACTGACCAACACCATCAATGTTGAGTACTAACATGCCCATCACCATAGTTAGACTAACATGCCCATCACCATAGTTAGAAATGGGACGTGCAGCTGCTAGCACCTCATTTTGAGACCCCAAAGCACCTAAATCAATGGGCTGACAGAGGGAAATCTAGGTTCAAGATCAGAATTGTTTGTGGGCTACAAATACCTAGTGTGACTAAGGCAAAACAGCACCATACCCTTACAAATACTAACCCCAACCTCAGCGGAACAACAGCAACAGCACCAGGACAAAAAAAGAAGAAGACAGAATACATATCTTAATTACATTATATATATATATATATATATATATAGCGAGAGTAAGGATAACTTTGCTACATACATAAACAGGTGAGAGTCCATACAAATCTGCATTCATGAAGCACTTTACTAGAATGGTGGAACATAACCATGAAATCACAAACGTATACATAGAACAAGTCAAACTGCATCAACAATGTCATGTCTCCAAGTCAACTATGTTCTAATTTAGGTCTAACATTCCTGATCAAGGCTTTTGCTAGGGGAAAAAAAAACTTCATAAGTCATGAGCCCTTTCTAAGCTATTTTATTAACCATAATCCAAGTAAATGAGGCATTTAGAGTACATTTCGAATGAATAACCAATGTGCTTGTAGAAACCCGTGTTTATTTTACCGAATATTAACATTTTTTTTATATAAATGCATAATTTTCGGAAAAGGATAATGGAATAATTGTATTTATGTGATTATTGGGGTTAAAACGAAGGAATTGATTGTGGAAGGAGGTAATGTGTGATTTGTGGATTTAAGAGTATAAATAGGGGAGATGAGGGAGCATGGGATCATTTTCCCCTCACCCTCACTCACGTCTCTCTCTCCCGATCTCTCCCTCTCTCACGGTTTTCTCACTCTCTCTTGCTCTCCCACCAAAATCACTCAAGAACCTACCAAAATAACCTTCAATCCTTCGACCTCTACGCGTATTGTGGTCCGTATCCCACCGGTTGGAGCTCGGTGGAGTCGTATCCCGTTCGAATCAAAGTTTCGGAGAGCTAGGGCTCGTATCTTCTTGGGTTTCGTTCTTCGGCTTCGAGGTAGGGATTCTACCTCTCAATACATGTATTAGAAGTGTTTTCCATGCCTTGAATCGTGTGCTTGGTTGATATGGTTGTTGTTGTAGTTGAAACCCAGAAAATCTGCAGAAAAACTGCTCGAAAGCCTCCCGTATCGATACGGCCCTTAACCCGTATCGATACGGAACAAACTGTGAAGATTCGTAGTCATCCCGTATCGATACGGATTTTAGCCGTATCGATACAGTGAGCTTATCTCCAGATTTTCCTGTTTTGATCCGAAACCCATTGTTTTGACCCCCGAACACTTTCAACTCGTTCTAAGTGCTTCTAAAACACTCCTTATCGTTGTTGAACACCCTTGTTGAGCTCGTGTGCGTTCTTGGCACTTCCTTACTTTCGTTCGATGAAAGTTGTCTTAGTTAACGTATGAACTTGGAATGGAACGAGACGTTACGAAATATGAGACACGTGAAACTTTGTTGACACAACGCATGAACACTCAAGGCCCATCGACGGGTGGGTGCTTGGCAGGGGATATCAGGGTCCCATAAATAGCCTGGCAGGAGCTAATGCTCGTATTGATTATTCAAGGCCCAACCTTTGAGGTGGGTGCTTGGCAGGGGATATCGGGGTCCCATGAATAGCCCGGCAGGAGCTTCGGCTCATGACACGTAACGCGAGATGGTTTGGACACGCGAGATATGAGAACGGTTAATGGTTGAGGTGTATTCTGAATCTCTTGGCTTGTTTGTCGGATTGTTGAACCGTTTCGATTGCAGTTGCTTGGGCTACCCATTGTTCATGTCGTATTATCACTTTCGCATTTCTCTTGCATATATTGTCTGCGTAGCATTCCTACTGGGCTAGTGTAGCTCAAGCCTTATTTCTTTTCAGGTACTAACTCTGGACATTAGCGACCATGATTGGAGTGCTTGGGTATCGGACACAACGTTTTGAAAGCTAACATTGTAGAGTTACTTAGGCATATTTGTAAATTCCTTTTGAAGATGTATTTGTAACTTAAGTGATGGTTCAATTGACTATGGGATATTTTGTAAACTCTAAACTCTTGACCTTTGATGTCTATTCTTATTTGGGGCCGTTGTGCCAAAGATGTAATATTTTTGAACTCTTGGGCTTGGAGTATGGTTATGGGTAATTAATGATATTTTGGTAACGTGCGGATTATTGTGAGGAAATTGCTTAGGAAACCCTTTATATTTTATGTTGAAAATGGTGGTCGTGACAACTTGGTATCAGAGCACTAGGTTTAGAACACCTAGAGACCGTGGGGAGGCGTTCCGCCTCATGGGTTCAAAATGTCGCGCCCTCTAACATAAATTGTGCATGCTTGCGTGACTAACATTTATGTGACTACATGGCATTGTGTTTTTGTTATCATAGAGTGGTGTAGAGTTAGTTACCCGTGTTGAGAAGTTGGAGGCTCTGACCTCATTGTAGTGACTGTGGTTGCGATTGTTGTTATTGATATCATTACAGTTGGTGGTTTTGGTTTGTACCATTTGTGGTAAGATGTCTTTTATATGAGATGTTAGATGGGCATGAGTGGTGACGATATTAACATGTAAAAGAGGATATTTGTTAACATGTGAAAAAAGGGATAAAATGTTGATTTGACTTACGGGATGAGTGTTAGATGTATTTTTAATTGAAATTGCTCGGATTGTGTGCTAAGTTAAACCTGTATGAGATGAGCTGTATAGGGTATAAGTATAAGGTGAGTAATATATGCGATGGGAATTGAGTTAGTGCGTGTATTGAATGTGTTTGGAAAGGGTAAAGACTTGTTGTGGTGATAATTATAGTTGATTGTTGTAGTGGTAGTTATTGAGACAGTTATTGTGAGCATAGGTAGGGCTAGTCGAGCCTACATAGGGAGATATGTGTATCTAATGTTGATATAGGAAAATGAGGGTTATAGGTATGGTGTCAGAATACAGTTTGTGTCTTCTGGACACCCAGGCGACTACCGATGAGATCCAATTGGAAGAGGCGCTTGATCACCGCATATTCTGGATGGAAGTCTCGGAAAGTCAACTGGACATTAGGGTTATACATAGGGGCTAGATATCTAGGCTTGAGGTAGATGACTGTCTATAAGAATTTTGTAGAAAATGGAAGCGCTATGGTATTGTTGTTGTCATTGCTGAAATAATTGTCATGGTGATGTCATTATAACGAGATGGTAAGGTAATAGTTGTAGTATTGCTTAGTGAGTTATGTGATTGAAGGAGAACTATATTGATGTATTTGAAGTCGAGTGGTTGACGTGAGTTATGTGGTGGGGAACGTGTTTGAAGTTTGTAAGGATTTATGAATGTGAACTATCGTGGTTGGAAACGAAGTGAAGAGTAGTTGGTGTGTCCTGATTTGAAATGGCGGGAAGCTTGGAGTGATAAATGTGAGAGGGAAACGGAACGTTGTGAGTTGAACGATTAGAGCGTAAAGAAACTGTATGATGTGTGCTCGGAAATGTAGGCTAGACTGATGACAGTAGGGGATAGATTGGGGTATGTCGTTGGGATGATAGGTTTGTTTGAGAGAGATTAAGGGATAATGGTGATAGTGATAGTAGTGATGGTGATGGGAATGGTGTGGTTGTTATGATTGAGGTTGAGTGTAATTATGGTGATGTCTTTGAGAAATATGAATGTCAATATGATTGCTTGGTGGAGAGAAAGAAATTTGTGAGCCGTGAAGTTTGTAGTGAGCGGGATCGTTAGAAGTTATTTGTGTGAGTGGATTCACCTCTTGAGTGATGGGGCAGTAGAAGCCCTAGACGTAACTAGGAGTATAGACATGTTGTCGTTTGAAAACCTAAGTCTTGTGGGCATTTAGGGAGGAGTCAGTCAATTCGATCGTTTGTGTTGGTGTCAAAATTTTAGTATAGAAACAATCAATAGTATTGTATTTTAGTTGGTGCAGCTATTGCACACATTGTGTAGGTGTTAGGATGATGAGACGCTGTTAAGTTGTAATGTTGTTGAAATAGAGGAATGATTCGTATTGATTATACGTGCATTGGTGATGTAATGTTTCAAATTGTGAATATGAGAAATACGTGATTTGATTTGACTAAATGAACGAGAATGCTCGGGATTGGTAAAGTGAATAGACATCGCGTGAGGTATTACAAGATTAGAAAGAACGAGACTGATATGATTGTGGTTACTGTTGGGCTTGCTAGAGCCATGAGATATGAAGTACTGGGTACCGAACGAGTTAGTTAATATGTGGGTGAATCGGATGTTGTCTAAGCCATTAATTGGTATGGATGGTTTGTTGATATATATTTCGTGTACGAAATCTATTGTTGTTTAGTGTTAACATATGTGTTTGACTTGATGTGCAATCTCGATGTGTGTAATTTGCTCATAGTTACGGTGCAGGGTAGACATTGATGTGTGCGTAGATTTTGCTACGGGAGAGACTATCTTTAGTTAGAATCTGGAACGTGTCCTTGCTAAATTTTATTAGTATGATATGATTAGAAGGTTAGATACGGAAGGTATCAGCAATATGTCAACCCTTAGCTAATGGCTTGTGATAAGAAAAATAGTGAATTTGAGAGTTTGCCTGAACGGTATTGATATTGCGTCGTATTAAGTTACGTAGAGGGTACGCATTTTCATAGAAGTGAGTTTGGGTTAGAAACTAGTAATGATTCAGAGTGGAAAAAGGTGGAGTAGTGTTCGACCCTTAGTTGTGTTTGGATGTTAGATGGATGAAAAGGCATTAGAGGTTTATGTAGAGTTGATATAAGAGTTATGTGGGTAATAGGGATATGAAATGGAGGTAATGGCTGGCAGTTTTGAGATATAAGTGTTTCGAGATATCAATGGAGGTTAATTGTGTCCTTATGAGAGGGGAGTGAGTGCCACAAGGCAAGGAGCCATTTGGGAAGTGTCACGGGAGTGGTGTTGCTGTCGATTAATAGCAGTATTAATAGAGATGAATTAATTGTGAGATGTGTTTATACTTGAAGTCAAGTGAGGGGTTTGAATGATGAGTGAGTGGGTATAGTTGAGCAACGGGTGATGAGTCATTATATGGTTTAAGGATTCTAGGCTTTTAGCTTTTGTTCTAGTAGATGTTATTTGAGGTTCTTGGGGTTGGTGAGTATAGAATTGATTCGTGGGTTGATGTAAATTGGGAAAGATGAAGCTTAGAGTTTAGAATTTGAGTTTTATAAGCAGTTCAAAATGCCCTTCTAGGAAGTTCAAGGGGTATATGGTAAAATGAAACAAAAAGAAGAAGAGAACGTGGAGGTACTATTAGTTGGATTTCGTTACGGGTTTACCGAGGTCGCAAAGGAAGCATGATGCTGTTTGGGTAATCGTGGATCGTTTGACCAAAATCGCTCATTTTTTGCCTATTCGTGTTACCGATTCCGTAGAAACCTTGAGTCGTTTGTATATTCGGGAGATCATCCGTCTTCATGGGATTCCCGTATCCATCGTATCCGATCGTGATCCGAGGTTTACCGTACGTTTTTGGCAGAGTTTGCAAGCTGCTTTAGGCACCAATCTCTTGTTTAGCACCGCGTATCATCCTCAAACCGATGGACAATCCGAGAGAACGATTCAGATTCTAGAAGATATGCTTCGGGCTTGCGTGATGGATTTTCGGGGTAGTTGGGAGGATCATTTGCCGTTGGTAGAATTCGCGTACAACAATAGCTATCAATCGAGTATCGAAATGGCACCGTATGAAGCTTTATATGGAAGACCGTGTCGATCGCCAGTATGTTGGACCGAATTGGGAGAAGCTACGCTAGTGGGGCCGGATATGATCACGGAGACCTCCGAGAGTATGAGAGCTATTCGACAACGCCTTAAAGAAGCTCAAGATAGAACGACCGAACAAGTCAAGGTGATTCGCCAAAGATTATTGACCGCGCAAAGTAGGCAAAAGAGTTATGCCGATCGTCGTCGTCGCCCGTTGTCATTTGAAGAAGGGGATCACGTATTCCTTAAGGTATCGCCTCGTAGGGGATTATCACGTTTTGGGAAGAAAGGGAAGCTATCGCCGCGTTATATCGGGCCGTTTGACATTATCGAGAAAATTGGGGAGGTTGCGTATCGCTTGGCTTTGCCACCGAAGCTAATGGGTGTCCATGACGTGTTTCACGTGTCTATGTTGAGAAAGTACGAACCGGATCCGTCGCACGTATTAGAGTGGTCCGAGCTTGAGTTGGAAGCCGATGCGTCTTATGGGGAAGAACCGATTCGTATCCTAGATTCGCGTGATCAAGTTTTGAGGGGTAAGACGATACCGCTAGTGCGAGTCTTGTGGAGAAGTCAAGGTAGCGAGGAATCAACGTGGGAAAGAGAGGATGAAGTTAGAGAGAAATACCCGCACTTATTTCCGGAATGAGCCAATGTGAGTGTTTAAACTTCGAGTATTACGATAATTGACTTGTTGCATGATGATGAAATTGTAAATGTTGTGTGCATACATGATGCATTAGTGGTTAGTTTTGGCATGAAAATTTCGAGGACGAAATTTCTGTAAGGAGGGTAGAATGTAGAAACCCGTGTTTATTTTACCGAATATTAACATTTTTTTTATATAAATGCATAATTTTCGGAAAAGGATAATGGAATAATTGTATTTATGTGATTATTGGGGTTAAAACGAAGGAATTGATTGTGGAAGGAGGTAATGTGTGATTTGTGGATTTAAGAGTATAAATAGGGGAGATGAGGGAGCATGGGATCATTTTCCCCTCACCCTCACTCACGTCTCTCTCTCCCGATCTCTCCCTCTCTCACGGTTTTCTCACTCTCTCTTGCTCTCCCACCAAAATCACTCAAGAACCTACCAAAATAACCTTCAATCCTTCGACCTCTACGCGTATTGTGGTCCGTATCCCACCGGTTGGAGCTCGGTGGAGTCGTATCCCGTTCGAATCAAAGTTTCGGAGAGCTAGGGCTCGTATCTTCTTGGGTTTCGTTCTTCGGCTTCGAGGTAGGGATTCTACCTCTCAATACATGTATTAGAAGTGTTTTCCATGCCTTGAATCGTGTGCTTGGTTGATATGGTTGTTGTTGTAGTTGAAACCCAGAAAATCTGCAGAAAAACTGCTCGAAAGCCTCCCGTATCGATACGGCCCTTAACCCGTATCGATACGGAACAAACTGTGAAGATTCGTAGTCATCCCGTATCGATACGGATTTTAGCCGTATCGATACAGTGAGCTTATCTCCAGATTTTCCTGTTTTGATCCGAAACCCATTGTTTTGACCCCCGAACACTTTCAACTCGTTCTAAGTGCTTCTAAAACACTCCTTATCGTTGTTGAACACCCTTGTTGAGCTCGTGTGCGTTCTTGGCACTTCCTTACTTTCGTTCGATGAAAGTTGTCTTAGTTAACGTATGAACTTGGAATGGAACGAGACGTTACGAAATATGAGACACGTGAAACTTTGTTGACACAACGCATGAACACTCAAGGCCCATCGACGGGTGGGTGCTTGGCAGGGGATATCAGGGTCCCATAAATAGCCTGGCAGGAGCTAATGCTCGTATTGATTATTCAAGGCCCAACCTTTGAGGTGGGTGCTTGGCAGGGGATATCGGGGTCCCATGAATAGCCCGGCAGGAGCTTCGGCTCATGACACGTAACGCGAGATGGTTTGGACACGCGAGATATGAGAACGGTTAATGGTTGAGGTGTATTCTGAATCTCTTGGCTTGTTTGTCGGATTGTTGAACCGTTTCGATTGCAGTTGCTTGGGCTACCCATTGTTCATGTCGTATTATCACTTTCGCATTTCTCTTGCATATATTGTCTGCGTAGCATTCCTACTGGGCTAGTGTAGCTCAAGCCTTATTTCTTTTCAGGTACTAACTCTGGACATTAGCGACCATGATTGGAGTGCTTGGGTATCGGACACAACGTTTTGAAAGCTAACATTGTAGAGTTACTTAGGCATATTTGTAAATTCCTTTTGAAGATGTATTTGTAACTTAAGTGATGGTTCAATTGACTATGGGATATTTTGTAAACTCTAAACTCTTGACCTTTGATGTCTATTCTTATTTGGGGCCGTTGTGCCAAAGATGTAATATTTTTGAACTCTTGGGCTTGGAGTATGGTTATGGGTAATTAATGATATTTTGGTAACGTGCGGATTATTGTGAGGAAATTGCTTAGGAAACCCTTTATATTTTATGTTGAAAATGGTGGTCGTGACAGTGCTAATCAAACAAGACAATCTTCATAAACACCCTTTTAGCACAAAAATCATTCTAGGGGTAAAAGATAGCAACTATATTCAGTTTCAGCAATTTGAATTCATAATCCAACACTCAAGGTCATATTTTAAGCAAACAAGATACATTCCTTATTGTAACGATTTTTACAACTGAAATTCGTTGGTGTAGATATCTCATGGAGTGGTGTGTGCATATTATACATATCCCAAAATGCAAAAAATGCAAAAATCATAATGGAAAAGGAAGTGTCCAAACATGCCTAGTACTTTTATTAGTTTGTTTATGTCTTGGGTGAATAATAGTCTTGCTTATTGTTCTGCA